>JANJGN010000083.1:1590000-2004229 GCA_026770705.1 Isurus oxyrinchus | reverse complement strand
CTCCGTCCGTCCCTCCCTCGTCGCGCCGTCCCTCCGTCCGTCCCTCTCTCACCGCGCCCTCCGTCCGTCCGTCCCTCTCTCGTCGCGCCGTCCGTCAGTTCCTCCGTCCCTCATCGCGCCGTCCGTCCGTCCCTCTCTCGTCGCGCCGTCCCTCCGTCCCTCCGTCCCTCTCTCGTCGCGCCATCCGTCCGTCCCTCCGTCCCTCTCTCGTCCCTTCGTCCGTCCCTCCGTCCCTCTTTGATCGCGCCGTCCGTCAGTCCCTCCGTCCCTCTCTCGTCGCGCCGTCCGTCCGTCCCTCTCTCGTCGCGCCGTCCGTCCCGTCCCTCTCTCGTCGCGCCGTCCGTCCGTCCCTCTCTCGTCGCGCCGTCCGTCCGTCCCTCTCTCGTCGCGCCGTCCGTCCGTCTCTTGTCCCTCCGTCCCCCTCTCGTCGCGCTGTCCGTCCCTCTCTCGTCATGCCATCCGTCCCTCCGTCCGTCCCTCTCTCGTCGCGCCAGCCGTCCGTCCGTTCCTCCGTCCCTCTCTCGTCACTTCATCCGTCCCTCCGTCCCTCTTTCGTCGCGCCATCCGTTAGTCCCTCCATCCATCTCTCATCCCTCCGTCCGTCTCTCCGTCCCACTCTCGTCGCGCCGTCCGTCAGTCCTTCCGTCCCTCTCACGTCGTGCCGTCCGTCCCTCTGTCCCTCTCTCGTCGCGCCGTCCGTCCGTCCGTCCCTCTCTCGTCGCGCCATCCTTTCCTCCCTCCATCTGTCTGTCCCTCTCTCGTCGCGCCGTCCGTCCGTCCCTACGTCCCTCTCTCGTCGCGCCGTCCGTCCGTCCCTACGTCCCTCTCTCGTCGCGCCGTCCGTCCGTCCCTCCGTCCCTCTCTCGTCGCGCCGTCCGTCCGTCCCTCCGTCCCTCTCTCGTCGCGCCGTCCGTCCGTCCCTCCGTCCCTCTCTCGTCGCGCCGTCCGTCCCGTCCGTCCCTCCGTCCCTCTCTCGTCGCGCCGTCCGTCCGTCCCTCCGTCCCTCTCTCGTCGCGCCGTCCGTCCGTCCCTCCGTCCCTCTCTCGTCGCGCCGTCCGTCCGTCCCTCCGTCCCTCTCTCGTCGCGCCGTCCGTCCGTCCGTTCCTCCGTCCCTCTCTCGTACCTTCGTCCGTCCCTCCGTCCCTCTCTCGTCGCGCCCTCCGTCCGTCCGTCCGTCCCTCTCTCGTCGCGCCCTCCGTCCGTCCGTCCCGTCCCTCTCTCGTCGCGCCCTCCGTCCGTCCGTCCGTCCCTCTCTCGTCGCGCCCTCCGTCCGTCCGTCCGTCCCTCTCTCGTCGCGCCCTCCGTCCGTCCGTCCGTCCCTCTCTCGTCGCGCCCTCCGTCCGTCCCTCTCTCGTCGCGCCCTCCGTCCGTCCGTCCGTCCCTCTCTCGTCGCGCCCTCCGTCCGTCCGTCCGTCCCTCTCTCGTCGCGCCCTCCGTCCGTCCGTCCGTCCGTCCCTCTCTCGTCGCGCCCTCCGTCCGTCCGTCCGTCCGTCCCTCTCTCGTCGCGCCCTCCGTCCGTCCGTCCGTCCGTCCCTCTCTCGTCGCGCCCTCCGTCCGTCCGTCCGTCCGTCCCCTCTCTCGTCGCGCCCTCCGTCCGTCCGTCCGTCCGTCCCTCTCTCGTCGCGCCCTCCGTCCGTCCGTCCGTCCGTCCCTCTCTCGTCGCGCCCTCCGTCCGTCCGTCCGTCCGTCCGTCCCTCTCTCGTCGCGCCCTCCGTCCGTCCGTC
Source organism: Isurus oxyrinchus (assembly GCA_026770705.1). Lineage (NCBI taxonomy): Eukaryota > Metazoa > Chordata > Chondrichthyes > Lamniformes > Lamnidae > Isurus > Isurus oxyrinchus. The sequence goes on along the minus strand of JANJGN010000083.1, from coordinate 2,002,505 downwards.
CGTCCGTCCCTCTCTCGTCGCGCCCTCCGTCCGTCCGTCCGTCCCTCTCTCGTCGCGCCCTCCGTCCGTCCGTCCGTCCGTCCCTCTCTCGTCGCGCCCTCCGTCCGTCCGTCCCGTCCGTCCCTCTCTCGTCGCGCCCCTCCGTCCGTCCGTCCGTCCGTCCCTCTCTCGTCGCGCCCTCCGTCCGTCCGTCCGTCCGTCCCTCTCTCGTCGCGCCCTCCGTCCGTCCGTCCGTCCGTCCCTCTCTCGTCGCGCCCTCCGTCCGTCCGTCCGTCCGTCCCTCTCTCGTCGCGCCCTCCGTCCGTCCGTCCGTCCCTCTCTCGTCGCGCCCTCCGTCCGTCCGTCCGTCCGTCCCTCTCTCGTCGCGCCCTCCGTCCGTCCGTCCGTCCCTCTCTCGTCGCGCCCTCCGTCCGTCCGTCCGTCCCTCTCTCGTCGCGCCCTCCGTCCGTCCGTCCGTCCCTCTCTCGTCGCGCCCTCCGTCCGTCCGTCCGTCCCTCTCTCGTCGCGCCCTCCGTCCGTCCGTCCGTCCCTCTCTCGTCGCGCCCCTCCGTCCGTCCGTCCGTCCCTCTCTCGTCGCGCCCTCCGTCCGTCCGTCCGTCCCTCTCTCGTCGCGCCCTCCGTCCGTCCGTCCGTCCCTCTCTCGTCGCGCCCTCCGTCCGTCCGTCCGTCCCTCTCTCGTCGCGCCCTCCGTCCGTCCGTCCGTCCCTCTCTCGTCGCGCCCTCCGTCCGTCCGTCCCGTCCCTCTCTCGTCGCGCCCTCCGTCCGTCCGTCCGTCCCTCTCTCGTCGCGCCCTCCGTCCGTCCGTCCGTCCCCTCTCTCGTCGCGCCCTCCGTCCGTCCGTCCGTCCCTCTCTCGTCGCGCCCTCCGTCCGTCCGTCCGTCCCTCTCTCGTCGCGCCCTCCGTCCGTCCGTCCGTCCCTCTCTCGTCGCGCCCTCCGTCCGTCCGTCCGTCCCTCTCTCGTCGCGCCCTCCGTCCGTCCGTCCGTCCCTCTCTCGTCGCGCCCTCCGTCCGTCCGTCCGTCCCTCTCTCGTCGCGCCCTCCGTCCGTCCGTCCGTCCCTCTCTCGTCGCGCCCTCCGTCCGTCCGTCCGTCCCTCTCTCGTCGCGCCCTCCGTCCGTCCGTCCGTCCCTCTCTCGTCGCGCCCTCCGTCCGTCCGTCCGTCCCTCTCTCGTCGCGCCCTCCGTCCGTCCGTCCGTCCCCTCTCTCGTCGCGCCCTCCGTCCGTCCGTCCGTCCCCTCTCTCGTCGCGCCCTCCGTCCGTCCGTCCGTCCCTCTCTCGTCGCGCCCTCCGTCCGTCCGTCCGTCCCTCTCTCGTCGCGCCCTCCGTCCGTCCGTCCCTCTCTCGTCGCGCCCTCCGTCCGTCCGTCCCTCTCTCGTCGCGCCCTCCGTCCGTCCGTCCCTCTCTCGTCGCGCCCTCCGTCCGTCCGTCCCTCTCTCGTCGCGCCCTCCGTCCCTCTCTCGTCGCGCCGTCTGTCCGTTGTCCCTCTCTCGTCGTGCCGTCTGTCCGTTGTCCCTCTCTCGTCACGCCCTCTGTCCTGTCCCTCTCTCGTCGCGCCCTCCATCCGTCTGTCCCTCTCTCGTCGCGCCCTCCATCCGTCTGTCCCTCCATACCTCTCTCATCCGTCCCGCCCTCCGTCCCTCTCTCGTCACGCCCTCCGTCCCTCTCTCGTCATGCCCTCCGTCCGTTCCTCCGTCCCTCTCTCGTCGCGCCCTCCGTCCGTCCCTCCATCCCTCTCATTGCGCCATCCATCCGTCCCTCCGTCCTCTCTTGTCGCGCCCTCCGTCCCTCTCTCGTCGCGTGTTCCATCCGTCCCTCCATCCCTCTCTTGTCGCGCCCTCCATCCGTCCGTCCCTCTGTCCCTCCATCCCTCCGTCCCTCTCTCGTCGTGCCGTCCATCCGTCCCTCTCTCGTCGCGCCCCTCCATCCGTCCGTCCCTCTCTCGTCGCGCTGTCCATCAGTCCCTCCGTCCCTCTCTCGTCACGCCGTCCGTCTGTCCCTCTCTCGTCGCGCCCTCCATCCGTCCCTCTCACGTCATGCCGTCCGTCCCTCCGTCCCTCTCTCATCACGCCATCCGTCCATCCCTCCGTCCCTCTCTTTTTGTGCCGTCTGTCCTTCCCTCCGTCCCTCTCTCGTCGCGCCGACCTTCTGTCCCTCCATCCGTCCGTCCCTCTCTCATCGCGCCGTCCCTCCATCCCTCTCTCATCGCGCCGTCCGTCCGTCCCTCCATCCCTCTCTCGTCCCTCCGTCCGTCCTTCCATCCATCTCTCGTCGCACCGTCTGTCAGTCCCTCTGTCCCTCTCTCGTTCCTCCATCCGTCCCTCTGTCCCTTTCTCGTCGCGCCATCCTTCCCTCTCTCGTCACACCGTCCATCCGTCTGTCCCTCTCTCGTCGCGCCCTTCATCCGTCCCTCTCTCGTCGCGCCCTCCATCCGTCCGTCCCCTCTCTCGTCGCGCCGTCCCTCCATCTGTCCCTCTCTCGTCGCGCCCTCCGTCCGTCCATCCCTCTCTCGTCACGCCGTCCGTCCGTCCCTCTCTCGTCGCGCCCTCCGTCTGTCTGTCCCTCTCTCGTCGCGCTGTCCGTCAGTCCCCTCCATCCCTCTCTCGTCGCGCCGTCCGTCCGTCCCTCCGTCCCTCTCTCGTCCCTTCGTCCGTCCCTCTGTCCCACTTTCGTCGCGCCGTCCGTTAGTCCCTCCGTCCGTCTCTCATCCCCTCCGTCCGTCAGTCCCTCCGTCCCTCTCTCTTCGCACCGTCTGTCCGTCCCTCCGTCCCTCTCTCATCGCGCTGTCTGTCCTTCCCTCCGTCCCTCTCTCGTCGTGCCGTCCTTCCGAACCTCCATCCGTCCATCCCTCTCTTGTCGCGCCATCCGTCAGTCCCTCCGTCCCTCTCTCATCGCGCCGTCCATCCGTCCCTCTCTCATCGCGCCGTCCGGCCGTCGCTCCATCCGTCTCTCGTTGCGACGTCCGTCCGTCCCTCCGTCCCTCTCTCGTCGCTCCGTCCGTCCCTCCGTCCATCTCTCGTCACGCCGTCTGTCAGTTCCTCCGTCCCTCACTCGTCCCTCCGTCCGTCCTTCCGTCCCTTTCTCGTCGTGCCGTCCTTCCCTCTCTCGTCACACCCGTCCGTCCGTCTGTCCCTCTCTCGTCGCGCCTTCCGTCTGTCCGTCCCTCTCTCGTCGCGCCGTCCCTCCGTCCGTCCCTCCCTCGTCGCGCCGTCCCTCCGTCCGTCCCTCTCTCACCGCGCCCTCCGTCCGTCCGTCCCTCTCTCGTCGCGCCGTCCGTCAGTTCCTCCGTCCCTCATCGCGCCGTCCGTCCGTCCCTCTCTCGTCGCGCCGTCCCTCCGTCCCTCCGTCCCTCTCTCGTCGCGCCATCCGTCCGTCCCTCCGTCCCTCTCTCGTCCCTTCGTCCGTCCCTCCGTCCCTCTTTGATCGCGCCGTCCGTCAGTCCCTCCGTCCCTCTCTCGTCGCGCCGTCCGTCCGTCCCTCTCTCGTCGCGCCGTCCGTCCATCCCTCTCTCGTCGCGCCGTCCGTCCGTCCCCTCTCTCGTCGCGCCGTCCGTCCGTCCCTCTCTCGTCGCGCCGTCCGTCCGTCTCTTGTCCCTCCGTCCCCCTCTCGTCGCGCTGTCCGTCCCTCTCTCGTCATGCCATCCGTCCCTCCGTCCGTCCCTCTCTCGTCGCGCCAGCCGTCCGTCCGTTCCTCCGTCCCTCTCTCGTCACTTCATCCGTCCCTCCGTCCCTCTTTCGTCGCGCCATCCGTTAGTCCCTCCGTCCATCTCTCATCCCTCCGTCCGTCTCTCCGTCCCACTCTCGTCGCGCCGTCCGTCAGTCCTTCCGTCCCTCTCACGTCGTGCCGTCCGTCCCTCTGTCCCTCTCTCGTCGCGCCGTCCGTCCGTCCGTCCCTCTCTCGTCGCGCCATCCTTTCCTCCCTCCATCTGTCTGTCCCTCTCTCGTCGCGCCGTCCGTCCGTCCCTACGTCCCTCTCTCGTCGCGCCGTCCGTCCGTCCCTACGTCCCTCTCTCGTCGCGCCGTCCGTCCGTCCCTACGTCCCTCTCTCGTCGCGCCGTCCGTCCGTCCCTACGTCCCTCTCTCGTCGCGCCGTCCGTCCGTCCCTCCGTCCCTCTCTCGTCGCGCCGTCCGTCCGTCCGTCCCTCCGTCCCTCTCTCGTCGCGCCGTCCGTCCGTCCCTCCGTCCCTCTCTCGTCGCGCCGTCCGTCCGTCCCTCCGTCCCTCTCTCGTCGCGCCGTCCGTCCGTCCCTCCGTCCCTCTCTCGTCGCGCCGTCCGTCCGTCCGTTCCTCCGTCCCTCTCTCGTACCTTCGTCCGTCCCTCCGTCCCTCTTTCGTCGCGCCGTCCGTTAGTCCCTCCGTCCCTCTCACGTCGCGCCGTCCGTCAGTCCCTCCGTCCCTCTCACGTCGTGCCATCCGTCCCTCTGTCCCTCTCTCGTCGCGCCGTCCGTCCGTCCCTCCGTCCCTCTCTCGTCGCTCCGCCCGTCTCTCATCGCGCCATCCGTCCATCCCTCTCTCGTCGCGCCGTCCTTCCGTCTCTCGTCGCTCCGTCCGCCCCTCTCCCGTCGCGCCGTCCGTCCCTCCGCCCCTCTCCCGTCGCGCCGTCCGTCCCCTCCGCCCCTCTCCCGTCGCGCCGTCCGTCCCTCCGCCCCTCTCCCGTCGCGCCGTCCGTCCCTCCGCCCCTCTCCCGTCGCGCCGTCCGTCCCTCCGCCCCCTCTCCCGTCGCGCCGTCCGTCCCTCCGCCCCTCTCCCGTCGCGCCGTCCGTCCCCTCCGCCCCTCTCCCGTCGCGCCGTCCGTCCCTCCGCCCCTCTCCCGTCGCGCCGTCCGTCCCTCCGCCCCTCTCCCGTCGCGCCGTCCGTCCCTCCGCCCCTCTCCCGTCGCGCCGTCCGTCCCCTCCGCCCCTCTCCCGTCGCGCCGTCCGTCCCTCCGCCCCTCTCCCGTCGCGCCGTCCGTCCCCTCCGCCCCTCTCCCGTCGCGCCGTCCGTCCCTCCGCCCCTCTCCCGTCGCGCCGTCCGTCCCTCCGCCCCTCTCCCGTCGCGCCGTCCGTCCCTCCGCCCCTCTCCCGTCGCGCCGTCCGTCCCTCCCGCCCCTCTCCCGTCGCGCCGTCCGTCCCTCCGCCCCTCTCCCGTCGCGCCGTCCGTCCCCTCCGCCCCTCTCCCGTCGCGCCGTCCGTCCCTCCGCCCCTCTCCCGTCGCGCCGTCCGTCCCCTCCGCCCCTCTCCCCGTCGCGCCGTCCGTCCCTCCGCCCCTCTCCCGTCGCGCCGTCCGTCCCTCCGCCCCTCTCCCGTCGCGCCGTCCGTCCCCTCCGCCCCTCTCCCGTCGCGCCGTCCGTCCCTCCGCCCCTCTCCCGTCGCGCCGTCCGTCCCTCCGCCCCTCTCCCGTCGCGCCGTCCGTCCCTCCGCCCCTCTCCCGTCGCGCCGTCCGTCCCTCCGCCCCTCTCCCGTCGCGCCTTCCATCCCTCTCTCGTCCCTTCGTCCGTCCATCCCGTCCCCCCCTCGTCCGTCCGTCCCGTCCGTCCCCCCCTCGTCCCGTCCGTCCGTCCGTCCCCCCCTCGTCCCGCCGTCCGTCCGTCCCCCCCTCGTCCCGCCGTCCGTCCCGTCCGCCCCTCTCTCGTCGCGCCCTCCGTCCCTCCGCCCCTCTCTCGTCGCGCCCTCCGTCCGTCCCTCTCTCGTCGCGCCCTCCGTCCGTCCCTCTCTCGTCGCGCCCTCCGTCCGTCCCTCTCTCGTCGCGCCCCTCCGTCCGTCCCCTCCGTCCCTCTCTCGTCGCGCCATCCGTCCGTCCCTCCGTCCCTCTCATGTCGTTCCGTCAGTTCCTCCGTCCCTCTCTCGTCGCGCCTTCCGTCCCCCTCTCGTCCCTTCGTCCGTCCGTCCGTCCCCCTCTCGTCCCTTCGTCCGTCCGTCCGTCCCCCCCTCGTCCGTCCGTCCGTCCCCCCCTCGTCCCGTCCGTCCGTCCGTCCGTCCCCCCCTCGTCCCGTCCGTCCGTCCGTCCCCACCTCGTCCCGCCGTCCGTCCGTCCCCCCCTCGTCCCGCCGTCCGTCCGTCCCCCCCTCGTCCCGCGTCCGTCCCTCCGCCCCTCTCTCGTCGCGCCCTCCGTCCCTCCGCCCCTCTCTCGTCGCGCCCTCCGTCCCTCCGCCCCTCTCTCGTCGCGCCCTCCCGTCCGTCCCTCTCTCGTCGCGCCCTCCGTCCGTCCCTCTCTCGTCGCGCCATCTGTCCGTCCGTCCCTCCGTCCCTCTCTCGTCGCGCCGTCCGTCCCGTCCCTCCATCCCTCTCATGTCGTTCCGTCCCTCTCTCGTCGCGCCTTCCGTCCCCCTCTCGTCCCTTCGTCCGTCCGTCCGTCCCCCTCTCGTCCCTTCGTCCGTCCGTCCGTCCCCCTCTCGTCCCTTCGTCCGTCCGTCCCCCCCTTGTCCCGCCCTCCGTCCCTCCGCCCCTCTCTCGTCGCGCCCTCCGTCCCTCCGCCCCTCTCTCGTCGCGCCCTCCGTCCGTCCCTCTCTCGTCGCGCCGTCCGTCCCGTCCCTCCGTCCCTCTCATGTCGTTCCGTCAGTTCCTCCGTCCCCCTCTCGTCCCTTCGTCCGTCCGTCCCCCTCTCGTCCCTTCGTCCGTCCGTCCGTCCGTCCCCCCCTCGTCCCGTCCGTCCCCCCCTCGTCCCGTCCGTCCGTCCCCCCCCTCGTCCCGTCCGTCCGTCCGTCCCCCCCTCGTCCCGTCCGTCCGTCCGTCCGTCCCCCCCCTCGTCCCGTCCGTCCGTCCGTCCGTCCCCCCCCTCGTCCCGTCCGTCCGTCCGTCCGTCCGTCCCCCCCTCGTCCCGTCCGTCCGTCCGTCCGTCCGTCCCCCCCTCGTCCCGTCCGTCCGTCCGTCCGTCCGTCCCCCCCCTCGTCCCGTCCGTCCGTCCGTCCCCCCCCTCGTCCCGTCCGTCCGTCCGTCCGTCCGTCCCCCCCTCGTCCCGTCCGTCCGTCCCCCCCCTCGTCCCGTCCGTCCGTCCGTCCCCCCCCTCGTCCCGTCCGTCCGTCCGTCCCCCCCCTCGTCCCGTCCGTCCGTCCGTCCGTCCCCCCCTCGTCCCGTCTGTCCGTCCGTCCGTCCGTCCCCCCCCTCGTCCCGTCTGTCCGTCCGTCCGTCCGTCCCCCCCTCGTCCCGTCCGTCCGTCCGTCCCCCCCTCGTCCCGTCCGTCCGTCCGTCCCCCCGTCCCCCCCTCGTCCCGTCCGTCCGTCCGTCCGTCCCCCCCCTCGTCCCGTCCGTCCGTCCGTCCGTCCCCCCCTCGTCCCGTCCGTCCGTCCGTCCGTCCCCCCCCTCGTCCCGTCCGTCCGTCCCCCCCTCGTCCCGTCCGTCCGTCCGTCCGTCCCCCCCCCCTCGTCCCGTCCGTCCGTCCGTCCGTCCCCCCCCCTCGTCCCGTCCGTCCGTCCGTCCGTCCCCCCCTCGTCCCGTCCGTCCGTCCGTCCGTCCCCCCCTCGTCCCGTCCGTCCGTCCCCCCCTCGTCCCGTCCGTCCGTCCGTCCGTCCCCCCCCTCGTCCCGTCCGTCCGTCCCCCCCCTCGTCCCGTCCGTCCGTCCGTCCGTCCCCCCCTCGTCCCGTCCGTCCGTCCGTCCGTCCGTCCCCCCCTCGTCCCGTCCGTCCCCCCCTCGTCCCGTCCGTCCGTCCCCCCCTCGTCCCGTCCGTCCGTCCCCCCCCTCGTCCCGTCCGTCCGTCCCCCCCTCGTCCCGTCCGTCCGTCCCCCCCTCGTCCCGTCCGTCCGTCCGTCCCCCCCTCGTCCCGTCCGTCCGTCCGTCCCCCCCCTCGTCCCGTCCGTCCGTCCGTCCCCCCCTCGTCCCGTCCGTCCGTCCGTCCCCCCCCTCGTCCCGTCCGTCCGTCCCCCCCCCTCGTCCCGTCCGTCCGTCCGTCCGTCCCCCCCCTCGTCCCGTCCGTCCGTCCGTCCGTCCGTCCCCCCCCTCGTCCCGTCCGTCCGTCCGTCCGTCCGTCCCCCCCCTCGTCCCGTCCGTCCGTCCGTCCGTCCGTCCCCCCCTCGTCCCGTCCGTCCGTCCGTCCCGTCCGTCCCCCCCTCGTCCCGTCCGTCCGTCCGTCCGTCCCCCCCTCGTCCCGTCCGTCCGTCCGTCCGTCCCCCCCTCGTCCCGTCCGTCCGTCCGTCCGTCCCCCCCCTCGTCCCGTCCGTCCGTCCGTCCGTCCCCCCCTCGTCCCGTCCGTCCGTCCGTCCGTCCCCCCCTCGTCCCGTCCGTCCGTCCGTCCGTCCGTCCCCCCCTCGTCCCGTCCGTCCGTCCGTACCGTCCGTCCCCCCCCTCGTCCCGTCCGTCCGTCCGTCCGTCCGTCCCCCCCTCGTCCCGTCCGTCCGTCCGTCCGTCCCCCCCTCGTCCCGTCCGTCCGTCCGTCCGTCCCCCCCTCGTCCCGTCCGTCCGTCCGTCCGTCCCCCCCTCGTCCCGTCCGTCCGTCCGTCCGTCCCCCCCTCGTCCCGTCCGTCCGTCCGTCCGTCCCCCCCCTCGTCCCGTCCGTCCGTCCGTCCATCCGTCCCCCCCTCGTCCCGTCCGTCCGTCCGTCCGTCCCCCCCCTCGTCCCGTCCGTCCGTCCGTCCCCCCCCCTCGTCCCGTCCGTCCGTCCGTCCGTCCCCCCCTCGTCCCGTCCGTCCGTCCGTCCGTCCCCCCCCTCGTCCCGTCCGTCCGTCCGTCCGTCCCCCCCTCGTCCCCTCCGTCCGTCCGTCCGTCCCCCCCCTCGTCCCCTCCGTCCGTCCGTCCGTCCCCCCCCTCGTCCCCTCCGTCCGTCCGTCCGTCCCCCCCCTCGTCCCGTCCGTCCGTCCGTCCCCCCCTCGTCCCGTCCGTCCGTCCGTCCCCCCCCTCGTCCCGTCCGTCCGTCCCCCCCTCGTCCCGTCCGTCCGTCCGTCCGTCCCCCCCTCGTCCCGTCCGTCCGTCCGTCCGTCCCCCCCCTCGTCCCGTCCGTCCGTCCCCCCCCTCGTCCCGTCCGTCCGTCCCCCCCTCGTCCCGTCCGTCCGTCCGTCCGTCCGTCCCCCCCTCGTCCCGTCCGTCCGTCCGTCCCCCCCTCGTCCCGTCCGTCCGTCCGTCCCCCCCTCGTCCCGTCCGTCCGTCCGTCCGTCCCCCCCTCGTCCCGTCCGTCCGTCCCCCCCTCGTCCCGTCCGTCCGTCCGTCCGTCCCCCCCTCGTCCCGTCCGTCCGTCCGTCCGTCCGTCCCCCCCTCGTCCCGTCCGTCCGTCCGTCCGCCCCCCCTCTCGTCGCGCACGTCCGTCCGTCCGCCCCCCTCTCGTCGCGCACGTCCGTCCCGTCCGCCCCCCCTCTCGTCGCGCACGTCCGTCCGTCCGCCCCCCCTCTCGTCGCGCACGTCCGTCCGTCCGCCCCCCTCTCGTCGCGCACGTCCGTCCGTCCCGCCCCCCTCTCGTCGCGCACGTCCGTCCGTCCGCCCCCCTCTCGTCGCGCACGTCCGTCCGTCCGCCCCCCCTCTCGTCGCGCACGTCCGTCCGTCCGCCCCCCTCTCGTCGCGCACGTCCGTCCCGTCCGCCCCCCTCTCGTCGCGCACGTCCGTCCGTCCGCCCCCCTCTCGTCGCGCACGTCCGTCCGTCCCTCTCTCGTCGCTTTTCTCTCTCTCTTTTTGTCATGTCTGTGTCTGCCTCTACTTCTCTCTTTTGTCTTTCTCACTCTGTCCTCCATCCATTGCTCTCAATCACTTTCACTTTGTCTCTCTCTCTCTTTCTCTTTGCCTGTCACATTCTGTCTCTTTTCCTCTGTCTGTTTGTCTCTCTCACACTCTAGTTCATTCTCTGTCTTTGGCCTACCTTTCACTTTCAATGCTTTCTATTCTTCCATCTTTTATTCTGTTTTGGCCTCGGTGTCTCTGTCTGTCTTTCTCGTCGTCCTCTGTCTCTATCTCACTGTTTCTCTCCCTGTCTACCAGTTTCTCTCTGTCACTCTCCGTCTCTGTCTCTCTCTCTCTCTCTGTTCATCTCCTCCATCTGTGTATCTCACTTTCTCATTCTATCCTCTCATTTATTGCTCTCTTTATCGATCTCTCTCACTATGTCTCTCATTGTCTTTCTATCTCTCTGTGTCTCTACTCCATTACTCTCTCCATCGCTCTCTTCCTTCTTCCTCTGTGTTTCTCTCTCTTTCATTCTGTCACTTTTTCTATCTTTCCCTTTCTCCTATTCTCTATTCCATAGAGCCATAGAAAAGTTACAGCACAGAAGGAGGCCATTAGGTCCATCTTGTCCATGCCAGCCCAAGGATCTCCAGGTCCCTTTCTAACCCCACCTTCCTGCACCCAGCCCATAGTCCTGCAGCTTACAGCACTTTAGGTGCAAATTCAGGTACTTTTTAAAAAAAGTTTAAAGTTTCTGCCTCTACCACCAACTTGGTGTCTGGAATTCGCTGCCCCACTACCCTCTACGCAAAAAAGTTCTTCCTCTTGTCCCCCCTACACCTTCTGCCACGTATCTTGAATCTATGTCCCCTGGTTCTAGAATTCTCCATCAAGGGAAACAATTCTATCCTGTCCACTCTATCTATTCCCCTCAAACTTTATACACCTCAGTCAAGTCACCTCTCAGCCTTATTTGTTCTAAGGAAAATAACCCCAACCTATCCAATCTCTCCTCAAAGCTACTCTTTTCTAACCCTAGCAACATTCTTGTAAACCTCCTCTGCACTCTCTCTCCAGAACTATTACGTCCTTCCTGTAATGTGGTGACCAGAACTGCACACAATACTCCAGTTGTGGCCTCACCGGTGTTTTATACAATTCCAACATTATATCCTTACTTTTATATTCTATACCTCTGTCAATGAAGGAGAGCATTCCATATGTCTTCTTTACATCTTGTCTACTTGAACTGCTGCCTTCTGGGACCTGTGTACTTGTATGCCAAGATCTCTCACTTCATCTACCCTTCTTAGTATATTCCCATTTATTGTGTAATCCCTGTAATTGTTTGACCTCACACTTCTCTGTGTTAAAATCCATCGGCCACTTTACCGCCCACTCCACTAACCCATCTATATAGTTTTGGAGATTATGCCTATCCTCTACACTAACAACTACTCAACCAATCTTAGTGTCATCTGCAAATTTCCCAATCATGCCCCCTACATTCACGTCCAAATCATTAATACATAACACAAACAGCAAGGGTTCCAACACCAAGCCCTGTGGAACACCACTTGAGACAACTTTCCATTCACAAGGCCATCCATCAACCATTTACCCTTTGTTTCCTGTTACAAAGTCAACCTTTTATCCCATTTGCCACATTATCCTGAATCCCATGGGCTTTTACTTTCCTGATCAATCTGCCATGTGGAACCTTGTCAAATGCATTGCTAAAATCCACGTACAGAACATCCACTGCACTACCTTCATCAACCCTTCTTCTCACTTCCTCAAAGAATTTAATCAAATTTGTGAGGCAAGACCTTCCTTTAGCAAATCCATGCTGACCATCCCTGACTAGTCCATGCCTTTCCACATGACAGTTAATCCTATCACTTAGGATTGATTCTACTAATTTGCTCACCATTGATGTAAGACTAACTTGCCTAGAATTGTTTGACGTTTCCTTTGGTCCCTTTTTTAAACAACGGAACGACTTTTGCATTTCTCCAGTCTTCCGGTACCTCCCCTGTATCTAGTGGAGATGGGAAAATCATCCTCAGAGCATCTGCTCTCTCCTCTCTGACTCCCTTCAGCAGCTCGGAAACAATCCATCTGGCCCTGGTGACTTAACAACTATCAAGGATTTCAACCTTTCGAGTACTTTCTCTCTCTTTATGACTATCCCATCCAATATCTCGCAGTGTTCCTCCTGGACTATTATATCTACATCCTCCCTTTCCCTTTGTAACCACGGAGTCAAAATATTTATTCAAAACCCTTCCCACAGCGTCTCCATCTACACACACGTTCCATCTTCATCTCTGATAGGTCCCACTTTTCCTTAACTAACCTTTTAGCATTAATATATTGGTAAAACATCTTTGGGTTATCTTTAACTTTACTTGCTAATCTTTTTTCATGCCCTCTCTTTGATTTCCTTATTTCCTTTTTTAATTCATCCCTGCACTTCCTACATTTGTCTAGGCTATCTGCAATGCTTAGTTCTTTGTGCCTATCGTATGCTTTCTTTTTCCTGTTTGATCTTCCTCTGTAGACAACCAGGGGGTCTAGATTTTGCAGCACCACTCTTATTTTTGTAGGGGACATGTCTACTTTGTACAATTAAGATCTCACTTTTTAGTGCATCCCACTGGTTTTCCACTGTTTTATCCTCCAGCAGTGCTGTCCAATCCACCTCAGCCAAGTCCCTTCTCATTTCTGCTAAATTTGCCTTCCCCCAGTTCAAGACTTTTACTCCTGCCTTATCTCTGTCCTTTTCCATGGTAATGCTAAATCTAACTGAATTGTGATCACTGTCCCCAATATGGTCACCAACTGTCACTTCACCCACTTGCCCTTCTTCGTTCCCCAAGACTAGGTCTAGAATTGCATCTCCTCTCATTGGATTTGTCACTAATTGGTTGAAAAAATTTTCCTGGACACACTGCATGAATTTTTCTCCCTCAGTGCCCCTTATTTTGTTTGAATCCCAGTTGATATTAGGATAGTTGAAGTCTCCTACTAATATTGCCCTCTTGTTCTTACAAGCAGAAATTTGCCTATAAATTTGTTCTTCTATCTCCATTTGACTATTTGGGGGTCTGTAGTATACTCCCAGTAGTGTGACAGCCCCTTTTTTATTTCTAAGCTCAATCCATAAAGCCTCGTTTGTTGACCCATTTAGTATATCACCTCCATCTATTGTTCTCTCTATCTCTATTGTTTCCTCTCTCTCTGTCTATATCCTGCTCTGTCTCAGACTTTATCTCTCCATTTTGTGGCCTCTACCTCTCCAACTCTTGATCTTTATCTCTCTCAGTCCATCTCTTTATTATCTCTTTATTCTTACACTCAGTCTCTCATGATCTCTCTGCATCTCTGATCTCTATCATTATGCCTCACTGCTTTTTTCTCCATTTCTCTCAGCTTTTTTCTCTCTCCCTCTATTTTTATCTCTCTCCATGACTTGCTCTCTATCTCACACCATCTTTATACTTCCATCTTTCATTCTCTAACTCTTGCTTTCCTTGTCCCCATCCCTGCTTTGTCTCTTGGTGTCTCAAGTCTTCCTCTCCATTTAATCCCTCACTATCTTTTTTCTCTCTCTCTCATTCTTGATCTTTATACCCATTTATTTTTCCCTCTTTGTAACTCTCCCTATCTCGCTCTTTATCTTGTACCCTTTGTCTTTCCATGCCTTCTCTGTATCCCTTCCCTCCTTTCTCTTTCCTTCTCTTGCCATGTTACTCCCTCTCTTGCTATCTCTCTCCCTTCCTTTGTTTCTTAATGTCTGTCTGTCCATTTGTCTCTCTCTCGTTATTTCTCTGTTGTGTTAGTGGAGAATATTCCATCTGTAGTTGAACAGGAGATTTTTGAGTTGGCAGGAAGATTGAAAGTTGTGAAAGGTGGATGAGAGAGTGTCAGTGGAGAGTTGAGAGGGGGTTCAGGCAGGGCTTTTTGTACGTACACTTGATGCAGTACACGATTTCTCTGTCACAGCCTTTTCATGTTGCTCCTGCCCCTTCTAGTTCACTAGCTGCATCTGAGGGTCTTCCCATTCAGATTGCCCACTCTGCTTCCAAGTATTCCTTAAGGTTTCACTAAATCCCACCTCCAACTGCCATAATCGGTTGAACAGCCTTTTATGCATCTTCAATATTTATATAATTAATAAATGAGAGCATTGAAGGAAAATTCAAAAAGCATGAATTTTTTTTAATGCCGCTGTGACATTTCTCCTTGGTTGCTCGTGCAGTGTCCAGGAAATTGACCTTTAATTCCTCGAGACTCCAGATGAATCCTGGAGAGTTGGCACCCTTACTTCCTTCCTGGGATCTCCATTATATGAAGCCTCATTGTAGGGCACAATTGGGTTTCATGCTACAGACTTTGGTGATCCTTGTTCCCTGTTTTGCCATAATTATTGAGACCCCCTAGAGTACTGAGACCCCCCTGGAGTACTGAGACCCTGTGATGTGATGAAATCCCTCAAAGTATTGACATCACCTGAGTACTGAGACCTCCCTCAGCATATCAAGACCCCTGGATTATCAACACTCTGAAAACTATTCACCTTCTCACCATTTCCCACAATCACTTATGCCTACCCATCAATCCCACTTACCTACATTATCACAGATTTCTCAGTCCCTTGTCCTGAAGAAACCTATTGAAGTTCCTTGAACCGTTTTACACTGTTTCTATATCCTTTGCAGGTTCATCTCCCAAACTCGCCGGCTCTACCATCTAGAAGGACAAGGTCAGAAAATATATGGAAATGCCTTCACCTGCAAATTTCCCTCCAAGTCAACCACCTTCCTGAACTGGACATGCATCACTGTTCCTTCATCATCACTGGGTCAAAATCCTGGAGCTCTCTCTGTCCCTAACACCATGGAGCCATCTTCACCACATCAATTGCAGTTGCTCAAGAAGACAGCCCACCACCATTTTCTAAAGGGCAGCTAGGGATAGGCAATAAATGCCTGCCTCGCCAGTGACATCAACATCCCAAGAACATGTATATATATTATATTTATTAAATAACCTTTGTTATACTTCTAATCTGAACAATTAAACACAATCTACCATAAATAGTTTGATATTTTTCCAGCACTCAATAACAACACTCAATGGGTCACCACCACCTTATCATGTTAACAGCATCACCAATCCATTGACTATCAGCTAATTAGATCAAGCTGAATACAACTGGGTCTGCAAATTATCAATGGTTTCACTCACATTGTTTCTTGTCCTCAGACATACTTATATAAACAAATAGCAGCTGCAGCTTCTGTCAGGAACAGTGAAGCTAAAACCAGGAACTTACTGTGAATCCGATTCCCACAGTAGCAGAGAATGATCCTGGAATGAACTTTCCTTGGTCAAACTGCACCAACAATGATGTCTTTCCAACTCCACTGTCACCCACCAGGATAGTCTGTGTGGAAAGAAGATAATTAGTGAGTCAGTGGTAGATTAGGAGCATTTATTGAACAATGAAGGCCAGCCCTAATTGGCTGACTCTTAATGATCCAGAGGCTGCAGCACTACCAGAAAGGGACAGAGGTTAAAGCAAAGAACTGCGGATGCTGGAAATCCAAAACAAAACAAAACCAAAAATACCTGGAAAAACTCAGCAGGTCTGACAACATCGGTGGAGAAGAGCACAGTTGACGTTTCGAGTCCTCATGAACTGTTGAAGGGTCATGAGGACTCGAAACTTCAACTGTGCTCTTCTCCACCGATGTTGCCAGACCTGCTGAGTTTTTCCAGGGACGGAGGTAATGTGGCTTGACAGTGTGGGGAGGCTCGTTTGTGGACATGTTAAAATAAGGTGATAGGATTCAAGGTGAAGAGAGGGATTCTGAGGTGTGGCAGTATGAATACATGGTGGGAGGTGTCCATTCAGTTTGAATATAGTGGGAAGGATTGCCAGGTGTGTTGGGTCTGAGTGCAGTTGGATGTATTGGTGGGTGGTCTTGGGATGCAGGATCCCAGTTTAAGAATTTAACTGTGTTTCAGGGAAAGGAATAAGAACATAAGCAAGTATGAAATGACAGCAGGAATAGCTCATTCGGCCCTTTGAATTTGGTCTGCCATTCAATAAGATCACAGCTAATTTTCTACCTCAAACCCACTTACCCACGCTATCACCATGGACAGAATTTTCAGTTGGGAGGGGCAGTGGGTGTGGGTGCAGATGCAGGTGGGCGCAGACCTGATTGCCAACTGTGATCTGCCATTTTATGCAGGTGGGCCAATTAAGGCCCGCCCAGTGTATTTGCCGACTCCCATGGATAACGGGAGTGTGTGGGTGGCGGGCATGCACAGAATATCCAATAGCGACCCGGCAGTCTCTTTAAGGAAAGGCCTGGCAGCCTTTTGCAGGCTGGTGACAATGGCCAGTTTGAGGGTGCACAACAGGGGGTTGGCTGAACATACCAGGCTGGGGGGAAGGGCAGAGAAGCAGACCAGGCTACAGGGTCTGCCACAGGAGCAGGGCAGGCTGCAGGGTAGGCCAGCCCTTGTTTTTCAGATGAATGCCTTGCTGCCCTGCTCGAGGAGGTGGCAGCACGGCAGGAGGTGTTGGCCCCCAGGATGGGAGGAGGTTCCCCCCCACATGACCAAATGTGCCTGAGAGGAGGTGGCAGAGGTGGTGAGCTCCCACAGTATGGTGCAGCGCACCTGGATCCAGTGCCAGAAGCACTTCAACAACTTGTTGCATTCTAGCAGGGTGAGTGCCATGATGGCATTGGGCATTTAACCCAGCAGATAGACTTTGTTTTTGAGCCCTCCCCCACCACCACCCCCACCCCCACCCCCAAGTCTTACTGTCGTGACTGCATTGAGTCATTTAGGGCATTTTTTCTTTGCTGGCTGGGCAAACAGATAGTGCCTGTGCTTAGATCAGCCTGAGTGCGTCATGAGGAGATGAGTTCTCTCCTGCACCATGTGTTGCTCTTAGTTACACATGACTAGACTGGGGACAACCTGCAGGAGATGCAGCTAGGCACATACTCAGAACTCCAGCACATGTCCTATTCAGAGTGATGAGATGGTGGAAGGGGAACCTCAAGGTGTCATGGCCAAGAACCATCTGTTGCCCTTGATGCTGCACCTAGATGTGTCTCCTTGCTACGGGAGCAAATCCCGTGTGGCTCCTAAAGTGATATACGCAGCATGTGTCCAAGGTGGCTGTTGGGCGGGTTGGGAGTAGGTGTACTATCTTTGTGTGAGTGATCAGCAGTAGCAGGGAGAGGATTCACTGGAGGCCTGATATGGCCCACTGTGGTTGGGATGCGCATGCAGTCCATGTGTGATTAGCTGTAATGAATGGTGTTCTCTCTTTCTCAGGAGAAGAATGCTCATAACGCCTCAGAGCATGCGAGGGCTGGAGGCAGCCAGGCTCACCTCCTTGTGTTAAGCCACTTCGAGCAGGAGGCCCTTGAGCCCTTGCCATGTACCCATGTCAACTGGAGGTTGGGGTGGAATGGCCAGGTATTTGAGGCCAACAGTGAGATCCGCAATGTCCTCCCAATATCCATAGCACTGATGAGTGTTAAATTTGTTATTGTTGCAACATTGCTTGGTCACAGAGCGATAGAGTCAGAGGTGTGGAGCACAGAAATAGGCCCTTTGGCCCTTCGAAGATGCATGAGTCAAACATGTACCTAACTATTCTAATCCCATTTTCCAACACTAGGCCCATAGCCTTGTATGCCATGGCACATCCAAATACTTATTACATGTTATGAGGGTTTCTGCGTCTACCACCCTTTCAGGCAGTGAGTTCCAGATTCCCACACCCTTAGTGTGCAAAAGTTGCTCATCACATCCCCTGTAAACCTCATGCCCCTTATCTTAAATCTATGCTCCCTGTTACTGATCCCTCCGCCAAGGGGAAAAGTTCCTTTCTGTCTACCCTATCTATGCCCCTCATAAGTTTATCCACCTCAATCATATCCCCTCTCAATCTCCTCTGCTCCAGGGGAAATAACCCCAGACTATATAGTCTCTCCTCATACTAAAACTCCTCAAGCCAGGCAACATCCTGGTAAATCTTCTCTGCACTCTCTCCACTGCAATCACACCCCTCCCATAAAGCGCATTTCAGAACTGCACGCAGAACTGTAGCTGTGGCCTAAGCAGCGTTTTCTTCAGTTCAAACATTACCTCCCTGCTACTATATTCTATGCCTCGGCTAATAAAGGCAAGTATGCCATATGTGTTTTTAAACACCTTAGGTACCTGTCCCGCTACCTTAAGGGACCAGTCGACATGCACACCAAGGTCCCTCTGATCCTCATTTCTTCCCACAGTCCTACCATTCATCGTGTATTCCCATGCCTTGTTTGTCCTGCCCAAGTGCATCACCTCACACTTATCTGCATTAAATTCCATTTGGCATTCATCAGCCCATCTGACCAGCCTGTTTATATCCTCCTGTAATTTAAGGCTATCCTCCTCACTATTTACCACCCCACCAATGTTCGTGTCCATTGGTTCTGGAAGGTTGAGCACAAAATGAGCCAGCGGGAAAGGGATGAAGTGTGTCAGTGTGTGCACGGTAAATGATCCACTGTCCTTGCTGTTTATTTCAGCTTCATCAGAGCATGGCCAGCAGGAGGAGTGCAGATGCATCCTTTCATACCTGAGGGCCCTCAAGTCTCACCTGCGTCACACCATTTCTGCGAGGCAGGCACCAGCGCAGATAATAGCTTCTCTGTGGGAATTGCATCATCGGCTAGTGTCCCGCGGCACAGTGGAGAGGGCACTTCACATTCATTGGAGGAGCTGGTAGAGACAGAGAGTGCCAATGGTGCCAGCATTTGGAGGACTGCAGGAGACCAGGCATATGCTCAGTCGGTGCCTGATGATGTGCCTCTGGAGTCGTCCTGCAGCAGCTGCAGGAAATGTGACCGGGTGTGTGGGAGCAACCGGGGGTGATACATGAGGCTGTGCTTCACTTGGTGTCCATGGAGGAGTCCACGTGGAGCATCATTGATGCAATGAGCCTCATGGCTGAGCATCATGCTTCTTCCAAGGAGAGATTGACGACTCTAATGGAGAGGTACTTCCAGGAGAACAATCAGGTCCTCCAGGGGTTATGCTCGGACCTGCAAGTTATCACAGTGGCATTGGCCGCAGCTGGTCAGTGCCAATGTGGGAGATGGTCTGGGCTTCAAGCTTCCCAGCTCATTGCCCGTCCATCTGCAATGAGCAGGGAAGTCTGAGGTGATCTCACTTTGGCGCAGCAGTTGCCTGTTGTTTCTGCAGGTTCTTCTCACGGCGCTCCAGATGAGGGCACTAGCTCCTCCACCACTCTCCCAGTGACCATATGATCTGGTGAGGCTGCCACGACTGGGGAGATACCAACTGTGGAACTGGCAGCTCCCTCCCAGGTGAGCCCAGCACAGGCTCCATGGACCAGAGAATGACCGCCATGGTCACCAAGGCCAACAGGACAGCAGAGTCAGCAGGCTGTCTCAGATGCCACTCTGAGCAGTGGGGCAACACCAAGACGTAGCGCCCGTAATTGGAAATGTAAGGCACATTAGGCATACCACAGGTTTCTCACTGGGGCTTTTGTGTTGGCCTGAGATTAGATCCTTAGAATTTCTTTTTGCTTGCTTATGGTATTGTTTTACAATTGGGAGAACATCTGATTTTAAAATTAAAAAATCAGATGTGTGGCCATGGCTGAGGGTGGCTCGTTTGTTCTGCATGTGTATGTGTAAGAAAACTGTCATGAGTGTTTATTTGGAGATTCAAATTTATGTACAAGGCCTTTAGTTTCTGCTGATGACCTGGCAGATTTTGCACTTAGGTGTCGAGTATGGAAGCGCCAGGCAAGGCTGGTCCTGCTGATCCATTTGTGTTGTGCTAGCTGAAGGCTCGTTGGATTAAAACCTCCCAGGTGTCCCTGCCTTCTTGGTGTAGTCCTGGATCAGCATCTACCCCCTTAGCATGCCCCTGTGCATGCTCATCCTCAGAATCAGTGCTGGATTCATTGTGAGCAAATGTCTTCATCGTCCACTGCATCCCCCCTTTCCAGTGCAAGATTGTGGAGAGCGCAGCACGCTACCACAATTACCGACACACGATCTGGCGGGTACTGGAGTGCGCCCCGAGGTCCAGGCATCAGAAGCTCATCTTGAGAAGACCGATGTCTCTCTCCACCACAGCTCTTGTGGAGCCCTGGCTCCTATTGTACCACTGCTCAGCTTCTGTTCTTGGATGGCAGAGAGGTGTCATGAGCCACCTTCTGAGGGAATAGTGCTTGTCACCCAGCAGCCATCCATCAAGTCAGGCTGTAGCACTGAAGAGGCGAGGCACCTGGGAGTGTCTGAGGATGTAGGCATCATGGGAGCTGCTGGATACCTTGCACAGACTTGCAGAATCTACATCATGTGGTCAATCTGCATCTGCACGTTCATGGAGTGGAAGCCCTTCCTGTTGACGAAGGCACCGGGCTCACCTGCTGGCACCTTGATGACCACATGTGTACAGCCTATTGCACCCTGGACACGGGGAAGCTGGAAATGGCCACGAAGCCTCTGGCTCACTGTGTATGGCTTGCCTGGTCCCTATGGTAGTGGATGAAGGTCAATGCACACCTGAACAGAGCGTCTGTAGCCTGCTTGACACAAGTGTGGACAGCTGATTGGGAGACACCGCAAAGATCACCCACCGAGCCCTGGAAAGAGCCAGAGATATAGAAGCTGAGGGCAGATGTGACCTTTAGAGCCACTGGCATGGGGCCCGCACAGTTAGGGGAGATCTCAGGGCCAATCATCTGACAGATATAGTTCATTGGCTCCCGTGACAGTTGGAGCCTCCTTCGGCACTGCACCTCAGACATATTGACAGGTAACTGCTTCGCCGCCTGTATTCCCTGGCAGCAAGATAGTGGCATCTTCTTCAGTCCCTTCCACTGTGGACTATCTCATGGCCCCGCACCCCTCATGCATGCGCCTGACCTCCCAAAGGCGGCTTCCCTGGAGGATGAATGTACAATTTTAGCCTCCTCCTCCTTCTAGCCTTCCCTTCCTCCTCAGTAGAGCTGCCTCCAGTGGACATGTCAGACCCCATACCCAGACTAAGGGGAGGCTTCTGGAAAGCTACAGGCCCGGAAAAGATACTTGGCTGCAGAAAACTGAGCTGGAGGTTAAAAGTACACAGAAAGCTGCTGGGTTGCGTTCTGAACTACTGCTGATCACACAGGCAAGTTTAAAATACTTTCCCCAAGAAACACTTCACAAAGCAGGTTGACGACCCCACTGAGCTCACTTATCGTGCCCATGGATGAGGTTCATAGAAAAGTTTTTACCCACCTGACCGTTGCGCATGTACACCGACCTGAAGATCACACAGGTGCCTAAAAATCGCCATTGATTGAAGACTAAAGGGTCTTAATTGGCACGTTAATTAATAGGGGTTCAACTTCATCATGCGCCCGCCAGCGAAATATTGCAAAGGCATGCGGTGACAATGCCCGCAATGCATGTGAAACTGAAATTTCCGCCCATATCTCCAAAAACAGGTCAAGTTCTGTCTTGATATTCAACAACTGAGCATCTACAGGATCTCAGAGGTAAAGAATTCCAAAAACCAACAATCCTTTCAGTAAAGAAATTTCCTCTCGTCTCAGATCAAAATATGCTGGGGTGTTTAGGGAGGGCTGTGAGCAGCGCAGGGGGAGCTTGTGGGGACGGGGTGTGAACAGTGCAGGGGGAGCTGGTGGGGATGGGGTGTGAGCGGTGCAGGGGGAGCTGGTGGGGATCGGGTGTGAGCGGTGATGGGGGAGCTGGTGGGGATGGGGTTGAGCGGTGAAGTGGGAGCTGGTGGGGATGGGGTGTGAGCGGTGAAGGGGGAGCTGGTGGGGATGGGGAGTGAGTGGTGCAGGGGGAGCTGGTGGGGAATGGGGTGTGATCGGTGAAGGAAGAGCTGGTGGGGCTGGCGTGTGAGCGATGCAGGGGGAGCTGGTGGGGATGGAGTGTGAGCAGAAAAAGGGGAGGTGGTGGGGACAGGGTGTGAGCGGTGCAGGAATATCTGGTGGGGATGGGGTGTGAGCGGTGCAGGAGTAGCTGGTGGGGATGGGGTGTGAGCAATATAGCGGGAGCTGGTGGGGATGGGGTGTGAGCGGTGCAGGAGTAGCTGGTGGGGATGCAGTGTGAGCAATATAGGGGTAGCTGGTGGGGATGGGGTGTGAGCGGTGCAGGAGTAGCTGGTGGGGATGCAGTGTGAGCAATATAGGGGTAGCTGGTGGGGATGGGGTGTGAGCGGTGCAGGGGTAGCTGGTGGGGATGGGGTGTGAATGATATAGGGGAAGCTGGTGGGACGGGGTGTGAGCGGTGCAGGGGGAGCTGGTGGGGATGGGTTGTGAGTGGTGCACGGGGAGCTGGTGGGATTGGGGTGTGAGCGACATAGGGGAGGATGGTGGGGATGGGGTGTGAGTGGTGCACGGGGAGCTGGTGGGGATGGGGTGTGAGCGGTGCAGGGGGAGCTGGTGGGGATGGGGTGTGAGTGGTGGAGGGGGAGATGGGGGGGATGGGGTGTGAGCAGTGGAGGGGGAGATGGGGGGGATGGGGTGTGAGCGGTGCAGGAGGAGCTGGTGGGGATGGAGTGTGAGCGGTGAAGGGGAAGCTGGTGGGGATGGGGTGTGAATGATAAAGGGGAAGGTGGTGGGAAGGGGTGTGAGCGGTGCAGGGGGAGCTGGTGCTGTTGGGGTGTGAGCAGTGCAGGGGGAGCTGGTGGGAATGGGTTGTGAACGGTGAAGGGGGAGCTGGTGGGGATGGGGAGTGAGCGGTGCAGGGGGAGCTGGTGGGGAATGGGGTGTGAGCGGTGCAGGGGGAGCTGGTGGGGATGGAGTGTGAGCAGGAAAGGGGGAGGTGGTGGGGATAGGGTGTGAGCGGTGCAGGAATATCTGGTGGGGATGGGGTGCGAGTGGTGCAGGAGTAGCTGGTGGGGATGGGGTGTGAGGAATATAGCGGGAGCTGGTGGGGATGGGGTGTGAGCGGTGCAGGAGTAGCTGGTAGGGATGCAGTGTGAGCAATATAGGGGTAGCTGGTGGGGATGGGGTGTGAGCGGTGCAGGGGTAGCTGGTGGGGATGGGGTGTGAATGATATAGGGGAAACTGGTGGGACGGGGTGTGAGCGGTGCAGGGGGAGCTGGTGGGGATGAGGTGTGAGTGGTGCAGGGGGAGCTGGTGGGGATGGGGTGTGAGTGGTGCAGGGGGAGCTGGTGGGGATGGGGTGTGAGTGGTGCAGGGGGAGCTGGTGGGGATGGGGTGTGAGCGATACATGGGGAGCTGGGGGATTGGGGTGTGAGCGATTTTGGGGGAGCTGGTGGGGATGAGTTGTGACTGGTGCACGGGGAGCTGGTGGGGATGGGGTGTGAGCGGTGCAGGGGGAGCTGGTGGGGATGGGGTGTGAGCGGTGAAGGGGAAGCTGGTGCTGTTGGGGTGTGAGCAGTGCAGGGGGAGCTGGTGGGAATGGGTTGTGAGCGGTGAAGGGTGAGCTGGTGGAGATGGGGAGTGAGCGGTGCAGGGGGAGCTGGTGTGGATGGGTGTGAGCAGTGCAGGGGGAGCTGGTGGGGATGGGGTGTGAGCGGTGCAGGGGGAGCTGCTGGGGAATGGGGTGTGAGAGGTGCAGGCTGAGCTGGTGGTGATGGGGTGTGACTGGTGCAGGGGGAGTTCGTGGGGATGGGGTGTGCGCGGTGCAGGGGGAGCTGGTTGGGATGCGGTGTAAGCGGTTCGGGGTTGCTGGTGGGGATGGGCTGTGAGCAGTGCAGGGGGAGCTGGTGGGGATAGGGTTTGAGCGGTGAAGTGGGAGCTGGTGGGGATGAGGTGTGAGCGGTGCAGGGGGAGATGGTGGGGACATGGTATGAGCGGTGCAGGGAGAGCTGGTGGGGATGGGGTGTGAGCGGTGCAGGGGGAGCTGGTGGGGATTGGGTCTGAGTGGTGTAGGGGGTGCTGGTGGGGATGGGGTGCAAGCGGTTCAGGCATGCTGGTGGGGATGGGGTGTGAGCAGTGCATGGGGAGATGGTGGGGACGGGGTGTGAGTGGTGCAGGGGGAGATGGTGGGGATGGGGTGTGAGTGGAGCAGGGGGAGCTGGTGGGGATTGGGTGTGAGTGCTGCAGGGGGAGCAGGTGGGGATGGGGTCTGAGCGATACAGGGGGTGCTGGTGGGATGAGGTGTGAGTGATAAAGGCGGAGCTGGTGGGGATGGGGTGTGAGCGGTGCAGGGGCAGCTGGTGGAGAATGGGGTGTGAGCGGTGCAGGGGTAGCTGGTGGGGATGGGATGCGAGCAATATATCATTAGCTGGTGGGGATGGGGTGTGAGAAGTGCAGCAGAGCTGCTGGAGATGGGGCGTGAGCGATAAAGGGGGAGCTGATGGGGATGGGGTGTGAGCAGTGCAGGAAGATCTGGTGGGGAATGGGGTGTGAGAGGTGCAGTGGGAGATGGTGGGGATGGGGTGTGAGCGGTGAAGGAGGAGCTGGTTCGGGATGGGGTGTGAGCAGTGCCGGGGGAGATGGTGGGGATGGGGTGTGAGCGATGCAGGGGGAGCTGGTGGGGATTGGGGTGTGAGAGGTGCAGGGTGAGCTGGTGTGGATGGGGTGTGAGAGGTGCACGGGGAGCTGGTGGGGATGGGGTGTGAGCGGTTCAATGGGAGATGGTGGGGATGGGGTGTGAGCGGTGAAGGCGGAGCTGGTTCGGGATGGGGTGTGAGCGATGCAGGAGGAGCTGGTGGGGAATGGGGTGTGAGAGGTGCAGGGGGAGCTGGTGCAGATGGGGTGTGAGCGAAACAGGGGGAGCTGGTGGGGATGGGGTATGAGCGAAACAGGGGGAGCTGGTGGGGATGGGGTGTGAGCGGCGCAGGGGCAGCTGGTGGGGATTGGGTGTGAGGGGTGCAGATGGAGCTGGTGGGGATGGAGTGTAAGCGGGTCGGGGTTGCTGGTGGGGATGGGGTGTGAGCGATGCAGGGGGAGCTGGTGGGGAATGGGTTGTGAGCGGTGCAGGGGGAGCTGGTGCAGATGGGGTGTGATCGAAACAGGGGGAGCTGGTGGGGATGGGGTATGAGTGAAACAGGGGGAGCTGGTGGGGATGGAGTGTAAGCGGGTCGGGGTTGCTGGTGGGGATGGGGTCTGAGCGATACAGGGGGTGCTGGTAGGATTGAGGTGTGAGCGATAAAGGGGAAGCTGGTGGGGATGGGATGTGAGCGGTGCAGGGGGAGCTGGTGGGGATGGGGTGTGAGCCGTGCAGGGGGAGCTGGTGGGGATGGGGTGTGAGCGGTGCAGGGGGAGATGGTGGGGATGGGGGGCGAGCAATATATCATTAGCTGGTGGGAATGGGGTGTGAGCGATGCAGGGGGAGATGGTGGGGATGGGGGGCGAGCAATATATCATTAGCTGGTGGGGATGGGGTGTGAGCGATGCAGGGGGAGATGGTGGGGATGGGGGGCGAGCAATATATCATTAGCTGGTGGGGATGGGGTGTGAGCGATGCAGGGGGAGATGGTGGGGATGGGGGGCGAGCAATATATCATTAGCTGGTGGGGATGGGGTGTGAGAAGTGAAGCTGAGCTGGTGGGGATGGGGCGGGAGTGATAAAGGGGGAGCTGATGGTTTTGGGGTGTGAGCTGTGCAGGGGGAGATGCTGGGGACGGGGTGAGAGCGAAACAGCGGGAGCTGGTGGGGATGTGGTCTGAGCGGTACAGGGGGAGCTGGTGGTGATGGGGTGTGATCGGTGCAGGGGGGGCTGTCGGTATGCTGTGTGAGTGGTGCAGGGCGAGCTTGTGGACAAGGGGTGTGAGCGGTGCAGGGGAGCTGGTGGGGATGGGGTGTGAGCGGTGCAGGGGAGCTGGTGGGGATGGGGTGTGAGCGGTGCCGGGGGAGATGGTGGGGATGGGGCGTGAGCGATGCAGGGGGAGCTGGTGGGGAATGGGGTGTGAGCGGTGCCGGGGGAGATGGTGGGGATGGGGTGTGAGTGATGCAGGGGGAGCTGGTGGGGGATGGGGTGTGAGAGGTGCAGGGGGAGCTGGTGGAGATGGGGTGTGAGCGGTGAAGGCGGAGCTGGTTCGGGATGGGGTGTGAGCGATGCAGGAGGAGCTGGTGGGGAATGGGGTGTGAGAGGTGAAGGGGGAGCTGGTGCAGATGGGGTGTGAGCGAAACAGGGGGAGCTGGTGGGGATGGGGTATGAGCGAAACAGGGGGAGCTGGTGGTGATGGGGTGTGAGCGGCGCAGGGGGAGCTGGTGGGGATGGAGTGTAAGCGGGTCGGGGTTGCTGGTGGGGATGGGCTGTGAGCGGTGCAGGGGGAGATGTTGGTGACGGGGTGTGAATGGTGCAGGGGGAGATGGTGGGGACATTGTATGAGCGGTGCAGGGAAATCTGGTGGGGATGGGGTGTGAGCGGTGCAGGGGGAGCTGGTGGGGATGGGGTGTGAGCCGTGCAGGGGGAGCTGGTGGGGATGGGGTCTGAGCGATACAGGGGGTGCTGGTGGGATTGAGGTGTGAGCGGTGCAGGGCGAGCTGGTGGGCATGGGGTGTGAGCGGGTGAGGGGGAGCTAGTGGTGATTGGGTGTGAGCGATACAGGGGGTGCTGGTGGGATGAGGTGTGAGCGATAAAGGGGAAGCTGGTGGGGATGGGGTGTGAGCGGTGCAGGGGGAGCTGGTGGGGAATGGGGTGTGAGCAGTGTAGGGGGAGCTGGTGGGGATGGTGTGTGAGGGGTGCAGGAGGACCTGGTGGGGATGGGGTGTGAGCGGTACATGGGGAGCTGTTGGGGATGGGGTGATAGCGATGCATGGGGAGATGGTGGGGATGGGGGTGAGTGGTGCAGCTGGAGATGGTGGGGCTGGGGTGTGAGCGGTGCAGGGGGAGCTGGTGAGGATGGGGTGTGAGCGATATCGAGATAGCTGGTGGCGATTTGGTGTGAGCGTTGCAGAGGGAGCTGGTGAGGATGGGTTGTGAGAGCTGCAGGTTGAGCTGGTGAGTATGGGGGGTGAATGAAATAGTGGAACGTTTGGGGTTGTGGTGTGCGCGTGCAGGGGGTGTTGAAGGGGATGGGATGGGAGAGGTGCAGGAGGAGCTGGTGGGAATGGGTTGTGAGCGGTGCAGGGGGAGCTGGTGGGGACGGGGTGAGAGCGAAACAGCGGGAGCTGGTGGGGATGTGGTCTGAGCGGTACAGGGGGAGCTGGTGGTGATGGGGTGTGATCGGTGCAGGTGGAGCTGTCGGGATGCTGTGTGAGCGGTGCCGGGGGAGATGGTGAGGATGGGGTGTGAGCGGTGAAGGCGGAGCTGGTTCGGGATGGGGTGTAAGCGATGCAGGAGGAGCTGTTGGGGAATGGGGTGTGAGAGGTGCAGGGGGAGCTGGTGGGGAATGGGGTGTGAGAGGTGCAGGGGGAGCTGGTGCAGATGGGGTGTGAGCGAAACAGGGGGAGCTGGTGGGGATGGTGTATGAGCGAAACAGGGGTAGCTGGTGGGGATGGGGTGTGAGCGGCGCAGGGGGAGCTGGTGGGGATTGGGTGTGAGGGGTGCAGATGGAGCTGGTGGGGATGGAGTGTAAGCGGGTCGGGGTTGCTGGTGGGGATGGGGTGTGAGTGGTGCAGGGGGAGATGTTGGGGACGTGGTGTGAATGGTGCAGGGGGAGATGGTGGGGACATTGTATGAGCGGTGCAGGGAAATCTGGTGGGGATGGGGCGTGAGCGGTGCAGGGAGTTCTGGTGGGGATTGGGTGTGAGTGGTGCAGGGGGAGCTGGTGGGGATGGGGTCTGAGCGATACAGGGGGTGCTGGTGAGATTGAGGTGTGAGCGATAAAGGGGAAGCTGGTGGGGATGGGATGTGAGCGATGCAGGGGGAGCTGGTGGGGATGGGGTGTGAGCGGTGCAGAGGGAGATGGTGGGGATGGGGTGCGAGAAATATATCATTAGCTGGTGGGGATGGGCTGTGAGAATTGCAGCAGAGCTGGTGGGGATGGGGCGGGAGCGATAAAGGCGGAGCTGATGGTTTTGGGGTGTGAGCTGTGCAGGGGGAGATGGTGAGGAAGGTGTGTGAGCAGTGCAGGGGGATCTGGTGGGGGTGGGGTATGAGCGGGGCGGGGG
Source organism: Isurus oxyrinchus (assembly GCA_026770705.1). Lineage (NCBI taxonomy): Eukaryota > Metazoa > Chordata > Chondrichthyes > Lamniformes > Lamnidae > Isurus > Isurus oxyrinchus. The sequence continues at coordinate 1,974,841 of JANJGN010000083.1, read as the reverse complement.
GAACTGAAGAGGACGGGTTGCGAGCGGTGCAGGGGGAGCTGGTGGGGATGGGGTGTGAGGTGTGCAGGGGAAACTGGTGGGGATGGGGTGTGAGCGTTGCAGTGGGAGATGGTGGGGATGGGGTGTGAGTGATAAAGTGGGTGCTGGTGGGAATGGTGTGTGAGGGGTGCAGGAGGACCTGGTAGGGATGGGGTGTGAGCGGTACATGGGGAGCTTTTGGGGAGGGGGTGATAGCGATGCAGGGGGAGATGGTGGGGATGGGGTGTGATCAGTGCAGCTGGAGATGGTGGGGCTGGGGTGTGAGGGGTGCAGGGAGAGCTGGTGAGGATGGGGTGTGAGCGTTGCAGAGGGAGCTGGTGAGGATGTGGTTGTGAGCGCTGCGGGTTGAGCTGGTGAGTATGGGGGGTGAATGAAATAGTGGAACGTTTGGGGTTGTGGTGTGAGCGGTGCTGGAGGTGTTGATGGGGCTGGGATGGGAGAGGTGCAGGAGGAGCTGGTGGGAATGGGTTGTGAGCGGTGCAGGGGGAGCTGGTGGGGACGGGGTGAGAGCGAAACAGCGGGAGCTGGTGGGGATGTGGTCTGAGCGGTACAGGGGGAGCTGGTGATACTGGGGTGTGATCGGTGCAGGGGGAGCTGTCGGGATGCTGTGTGAGTGGTGCAGGGCGAGCTGGTGGGCATGGGATGTGAGCGGTGCAGGGGAAGATGGTGGGGATGGGGTGTGAGCGGTGCAGGGGGGCTGGTGGGAATGGGTGGTGAGCAGTGCAGTGGGAGCTGGTGCAGATGGGGTGTGAGCGAAATGGGGAGCTGGTGGGGATGGGGTATGAGTGAAAAAGGGGGAGCTGGTGGGGATGGGGTGTGAGCGGCGCAGGGGGAGCTGGTTGGGATGGGGTGTGAGGGGTGCAGGTGAAGATGTTGGGGACAGGGTGTAAATGGTGCAGGGGGAGATGGTGGGGACATTGTATGAGCGGTGCAGGGAAATCTGGTGGGGATGGGGTGTGAGCGGTGCAGGGGGAGCTGGTGGGGATTGGGTGTGAGCGATACAGGGGGTGCTGGTGGGAGTGAGGTGTGAGCGATAAAGGGGAAGCTTCTGGGGATGGGATGTGAGCGATGCAGGGGGAGCTGGTGTGTATGGGGTGTGAGCGGTGCAGGGGGAGCTGGTGGGGATTGGGTGTGAGGGGTGCAGATGGAACTGGTGGGGATGGAGTGTAAGCGGGTCGGGGTTGTTGGTGGGGATGGAGTGTGAGCGGTGCAGGGGGAGCTGGAGGGGATGGGGTGTGAGCGATGCAGGGGGAGCTGGTGGGGAATGGGTTGTGAGCGGTGCAGGGGGAGCTGGTGGGAATGGGTGGTGAGCGGTGCAGGGGGAGCTGGTGCAGATGGGGTGTGATCGAAACAGGGGGAGCTGGTGGAGATGGGGTATGAGAAAACAGGGGGAGCTGGTGGGGATGGGGTGTGAGGGGGCAGGGGGAGCTGGTGGGGATGGGGTGTGAGCGGCGCAGGGGGAGCTGGTGGGGATGGGGTGTGAGCGGCGCAGGGGGAGTTGGTGGGGATGGGGTGTGAGGGGTGCAGGTGGGGCTGGTGGGGATGGAGTGTAAGCGGGTCGGGGTTGCTGGTGGGGTTGGGGTGTGAGCGGTGCAGGGGGAGATGTTGGGGACCCGGTGTGAATGGTGCAGGGGGAGATGGTGGGGACATTGTATGAGCGGTGCAGGGAAATCTGGTGGGGATGGGGTGTGAGCGGTGCAGGGGGAGCTGGTGGGGATTGGGTGTGAGTGCTGCAGGGGGAGCAGGTGGGGATGGGGTCTGAGCGATACAGGGGGTGCTGGTGGGATGAGGTGTGAGCGATAAAGGGGAAGCTGGTGGGGATGGGGTGTGAGCGGTGCAGGGGGAGCTGGTAGGGATGGGGTGTGAGAGGTGCAGGGGAGCTGGTAGGGATGGGGTGTGAGCGGTGCCGGGGGAGCTGGAAGGGATGGGGTGTGAGCGATGCAGGGGGAGCTGGTGCGGAATGGGTTGTGAGCGGTGGAGGGGGGGCTGGTGGGAATGGGTGGTGAGCGATGCAGGGGGAGCTGGTGCAGATGGGGTGTGATCGAAACAGGGGGAGCTGGTGGGGATGGGGTATGAGTAAAACAGGGGGAGCTGGTGGGGATGGGGTGTGAGGGGGCAGGGGGAGCTGGTGGGGATGGGGTGTGAGCGGCGCAGGGGGAGCTGGTGGGGATGGGGTGTGAGCGGCGCAGGGGGAGCTGGTGGGGATGGGGTGTGAGGGGTGCAGGTGGGGCTGGTGGGGATGGAGTGTAAGCGGGTCGGGGTTGCTGGTGGGGTTGGGGTGTGAGCGGTGCAGGGGGAGATGTTGGGGACCCGGTGTGAATGGTGCAGGGGGAGATGGTGGGGACATTGTATGAGCGGTGCAAGGAAATCTGGTGGGGATGGGGTGTGAGCGGTGCAGGGGGAGCTGGTGGGGATTGGGTGTGAGTGCTGCAGGGGGAGCAGGTGGGGATGGGGTCTGAGCGATACAGGGGGTGCTGGTGGGATGAGGTGTGAGTGATAAAGGGGAAGCTGGTGGGGATGGGGTGCGTGCGGTAAAGGCGGAGCTGGTGGGGATGGGGTGTGAGCGGTGCAGGGGCAGCTGGTGGGGATGGGATGCGAGCAATATATCATTAGCTGGTGGGGATGGGGTGTGAGAAGTGCAGCAGAGCTGCTGGAGATGGGGCATGAGCGATAAAGGGGGAGCTGATGGTTTTGGGGTGTGAGCAGTGCAGGAAGATCTGGTGGGGGTGGGGTGTGAGCGGGCGGGGGGAACTGAAGGGGACGGTTTGTGAGCGGTGCAGGGGGAGCTGGTGGGGATGGGGTGTGAAGTGTGCAGGGGGAGCTGGTGGGGATGGGGTGTGAGCGTTGCAGTGGGAGATGGTGGGGATGGGGTGTGAGTGATAAAGTGGGTGCTGGTGGGAATGGTGTGTGAGGGGTGCAGGAGGACCTGGTGGGGATGGGGTGTGAGCGGTACATGGGGAGCTGATGGGGATGGGGTGATAGCGATGCAGGGGGAGATGGTGGGGATGGGGGTGAGCGGTGCAGCTGGAGATAGTGGGGCTGGGGTGTGAGTGGTGCAGGGGGAGCTGGTGAGGATGGGGTGTGAGCGATATAGAGATAGCTGGTGGCGATGGGGTGTGAGCGTTGCAGAGGGAGCTGGTGAGGATGGGTTGTGAGCGCTGCAGGTTGAGCTGGTGTGGTGTGTTGAGTATGGGGTGTGAATGAAATAGTGGAACGTTTGGGGTTGAGGTGTGCGCGTGCAGGGGGTGTTGATGGGGATGGGATGGGAGAGGTGCAGGAGGAGCTGGTGGGAATAGGTTGTGAGCGGTGCAGGGGGAGCTGGTGGGGACGGGGTGAGAGCGAAACAGCGGGAGCTGGTGGGGATGTGGTCTGAGCGGTACAGGGGGAGCTTGTGGTGATGGGGTGTGATCGGTGCAGGGGGAGCTGTCGGGATGCTGTGTGAGCGGTGCAGAGCGAGCTGGTGGGCATGGGGTGTGAGAGGTGCAGGGGGAGCCGCTGGGGATGGGGTGTGAGCGGTGCAGGGGGAGCTGATGGGGATGGGGTGTGAGCGATGCAGGGGGAGCTGGTGGGGAATGGGGTGTGAGAGGTGCAGGGGAGCTGGTAGGGATGGGGTGTGAGCGATGCAGGGGGAGCTGGTGGGGATGGGGTGTGAGCGGTGCAGTGGGAGATGGTGGGGATGGGGTGTGAGCGGTGAAGGAGGAGCTGGTTCGGGATGGGGTGTGAGAAGTGCCGGGGGAGATGGTGGGGATGGGGTGTGAGCGATGCAGGGGGAGCTGGTGGGGATTGGGGTGTGAGAGGTGCAGGGTGAGCTGGTGTGGATGGGGTGTGAGCGGTGCACAGGGAGCTGGTGGCGATGGGGTGTGAGCGGTTCAATGGGAGATGGTGGGGATGGGGTGTGAGCGGTGAAGGCGGAGCTGGTTCGGGATGGGGTGTGAGCGATGCAGGAGGAGCTGGTGGGGAATGGGGTGTGAGAGGTGCAGGGGGAGCTGGTGCAGATGCGGTGTGAGCGAAACAGGGGGAGCTGGTGGGGATGGGGTATGAGCGAAACAGGGGGAGCTGGTGGGGATGGGGTGTGAGAGGGGCAGGGGTAGCTGGTGGGGATGGGGTGTGAGCGGCGCAGGGGCAGCTGGTGGGGATTGGGTGTGAGGGGTGCAGATGGAGCTGGTGGGGATGGAGTGTAAGCGGGTCGGGGTTGCTGGTGGGGATGGGGTGTGAGCGGTGCAGGGGGAGATGTTGGGGACGGGGTGTGAATGATGCAGGGGGAGATGGTGGGGACATTGTATGAGCGGTGCAGGGAAATCTGGTGGGGATGGGGTGTGAGCGGTGCAGGGGTTGCTGGTGGGGATTGGGTGTGAGTGGTGCAGGGGGAGCTGGTGGGGATGGGGTCTGAGCGATGCAGGGGAAGCTGGTGGGGATGTGGTGTGAGCAGTGCAGCTGGAGATGGTGGGGCTGGGGTGTGAGGGGTGCAGGGGGAGCTGGTGAGGATGGGGTGTGAGCGATATAGAGATAGCTGGTGGCGATGGGGTGTGAGCGTTGCAGAAGGAGCTGGTGAGGATGGGTTGTGTGTACTGCAGGTTGAGCTGGTGAGTATGGGGGGTGAATGAAATAGTGGAACGTTTGGGGTTGTGGTGTGAGCGGTGCTGGAGGTGTTGATGGGGATGGGATGGGAGAGGTGCAGGAGGAGCTGGTGGGGGATGGGGTGTGAGAGCTGTAGGGGGAGCTGGAGGGGACGGGGTGAGAGCGAAACGGGGGGAGCTGGTGGGGATGTGGTCTGAGCGGTACAGGGGGAGCTGGTGATGATGGGGTGTGAGCGGTGCAGGGGGAGCTGTCGGGATGCTGTGTTATTGGTGCACGGCGAGCTGGTGGGCATGGGGTGTGAGAGGTGCAGGGGGAGCTGGTGGGGATGGGGTGTGAGTGGTGCCGGGGGAGCTGGTGGGGATGGGGTGTGAGCAATGCAGGGGGAGCTGGTGGGGAATGGGTTGTGAGCGGTGCAGGGGGAGCTGGTGCAGATGGGGTGTGATCGAAACAGCGGGAGCTGGTGGGGATGGGGTATGAGTGAAACGGGGGAGCTGGTGGGGATGGAGTGTAAGCGGGTCGGGGTTGCTGGTGGGGATGGGGTCTGAGCGATACAGGGGGTGCTGGTAGGATTGAGGTGTGAGCGATAAAGGGGAAGCTGGTGGGGATGGGATGTGAGCGGTGCAGGGGGAGCTGGTGGGGATGGGGTGTGAGCGGTGCAGGGGGAGATGGTGGGGATGGGGGGCGAGCAATATATCATTAGCTGGTGGGGATGGGGTGTGAGCGATGCAGGGGGAGATGGTGGGGATGGGGGGCGAGCAATATATCATTAGCTGGTGGGGATGGGGTGTGAGAAGTGCAGCAGAGCTGGTGGGGATGGGGCGGGAGTGATAAAGGGGGAGCTGATGGTTTTGGGGTGTGAGCTGTGCAGGGGGAGATGCTGGGGACAGGGTGAGAGCGAAACAGCGGGAGCTGGTGGGGATGTGGTCTGAGCGGTACAGGGGGAGCTGGTGGTGATGGGGTGTGATCGGTGCAGGGCGAGCTGGTGGGGATGGGGTGTGAGCGGTGCCGGGGGAGATGGTGGGGATGGGGTGTGAGCGATGCAGGGGGAGCTGGTGGGGGATGGGGTGTGAGAGGTGCAGGGGGAGCTGGTGGAGATGGGGTGTGAGCGGTGAAGGCGGAGCTGGTTCGGGATGGGGTGTGAGCGATGCAGGAGGAGCTGGTGGGGAATGGGGTGTGAGAGGTGAAGGGGGAGCTGGTGCAGATGGGGTGTGAGCGAAACAGGGGGAGCTGGTGGGGATGGGGTATGAGCGAAACAGGGGGAGCTGGTGGGGATGGGGTGTGAGAGGGGCAGGGGTAGCTGGTGGTGATGGGGTGTGAGCGGCGCAGGGGGAGCTGGTGGGGATGGAGTGTAAGCGGGTCGGGGTTGCTGGTGGGGATGGGCTGTGAGCGGTGCAGGGGGAGATTTTGGTGACGTGGTGTGAATGGTGCAGGGGGAGATGGTGGGGACATTGTATGAGCGGTGCAGGGAAATCTGGTGGGGATGGGGTGTGAGCGGTGCAGGGAGTGCTGGTGGGGATTGGGTGTGAGTGGTGCAGGGGGAGCTGGTGGGGATGGGGTCTGAGCGATACAGGGGGTGCTGGTGGGATTGAGGTGTGAGCGGTGCAGGGCGATCTGGTGGGCATGGGGTGTGAGCGGGTGAGGGGGAGCTAGTGGTGATTGGGTGTGAGCGATACAGGGGGTGATGGTGGGATGAGGTGTGAGCGATAAAGGGGAAGCTGGTGGGGATGGGGTGTGAGCGGTGCAGGGGGAGCTGGTGGGGAATGGGGTGTGAGCAGTGTAGGGGGAGCTGGTGAGGATGGTGTGTGAGGGGTGCAGGAGGACCTGGTGGGGATGGGGTGTGAGCGGTACATGGGGAGCTGTTGGGGATGGGGTGATAGCGATGCATGGGGAGATGGTGGGGATGGGGGTGAGCGGTGCAGCTGGAGATGGTGGGGCTGGGGTGTGAGCGGTGCAGGGGGAGCTGGTGAGGATGGGGTGTGAGCGATATCGAGATAGCTGGTGGCGATTTGGTGTGAGCGTTGCAGAGGGAGCTGGTGAGGATGGGTTGTGAGAGCTGCAGGTTGAGCTGGTGAGTATGGGGGGTGAATGAAATAGTGGAACGTTTGGGGTTGAGGTGTGCGCGTGCAGGGGGTGTTGAAGGGGATGGGATGGGAGAGGTGCAGGAGGAGCTGGTGGGAATGGGTTGTGAGAGGTGCAGGGGGAGCTGGTGGGGACGGGGTGAGAGCGAAACAGCGGGAGCTGGTGGGGATGTGGTCTGAGCGGTACAGGGGGAGCTGGTGGTGATGGGGTGTGATCGGTGCAGGTGGAGCTGTCGGGATGCTGTGTGAGCGGTGCCGGGGGAGATGGTGAGGATGGGGTGTGAGCGGTGCAGGGGGAGCTGGTGAGGATGGGGTGTGAGCGGTGAAGGCGGAGCTGGTTCGGGATGGGGTGTAAGCGATGCAGGAGGAGCTGTTGGGGAATGGGGTGTGAGAGGTGCAGGGGGAGCTGGTGGGGATGGGGCGGGAGCAATAAAGGCGGAGCTGATGGTTTTGGGGTGTGAGCTGTGCAGGGGGAGATGGTGAGGAAGGTGTGTGAGCAGTGCAGGGGGATCTGGTGGGGGTGGGGTGTGAGCGGGGCGGGGGGAACTGAAGAGGACGGGTTGCGAGCGGTGCAGAGGGAGCTGGTGGGGATGGGGTGTGAGGTGTGCAGGGGAAACTGGTGGGGATGGGGTGTGAGCGTTGCAGTGGGAGATGGTGGGGATTGGTGTGAGTGATAAAGTGGGTGCTGGTGGGAATGGTGTGTGAGGGGTGCAGGAGGACCTGGTAGGGATGGGGTGTGAGCGGTACATGGGGAGCTTTTGGGGATGGGGTGATAGCGATGCAGGGGGAGATGGTGGGGATGGGGTGTGATCAGTGCAGCTGGAGATGGTGGGGCTGGGGTGTGAGGGGTGCAGGGGGAGCTGGTGAGGATGGGGTGTGAGCGATATAGAGATAGCTGGTGGCGATGGGGTGTGAGCGTTGCAGAGGGAGCTGGTGAGGATGGGTTGTGAGCGCTGCGGGTTGAGCTGGTGAGTATGGGGGGTGAATGAAATAGTGGAACGTTTGGGGTTGTGGTGTGAGCGGTGCTGGAGGTGTTGATGGGGATGGGATGGGAGAGGTGCAGGAGGAGCTGGTGGGAATGGGTTGTGAGCGGTGCAGGGGGAGCTGGTGGGGACGGGGTGAGAGCGAAACAGCGGGAGCTGGTGGGGATGTGGTCTGAGCGGTACAGGGGGAGCTGGTGATACTGGGGTGTGATCGGTGCAGGGGGAGCTGTCGGGATGCTGTGTGAGTGGTGCAGGGCGAGCTGGTGGGCATGGGATGTGAGCGGTGCAGGGGAAGATGGTGGGGATGGGGTGTGAGCGGTGCAGGGGGGCTGGTGGGAATGGGTGGTGAGCAATGCAGGGGGAGCTGGTGGGGAATGGGTTGTGAGCGGTGCAGGGGGAGCTGGTGCAGATGGGGTGTGATCGAAACAGCGGGAGCTGGTGGGGATGGGGTATGAGTGAAACGGGGGAGCTGGTGGGGATGGAGTGTAAGCGGGTCGGGGTTGCTGGTGGGGATGGGGTCTGAGCGATACAGGGGGTGCTGGTAGGATTGAGGTGTGAGCGATAAAGGGGAAGCTGGTGGGGATGGGATGTGAGCGGTGCAGGGGGAGCTGGTGGGGATGGGGTGTGAGCGGTGCAGGGGGAGATGGTGGGGATGGGGGGCGAGCAATATATCATTAGCTGGTGGGGATGGGGTGTGAGAAGTGCAGCAGAGCTGGTGGGGATGGGGCGGGAGTGATAAAGGGGGAGCTGATGGTTTTGGGGTGTGAGCTGTGCAGGGGGAGATGCTGGGGACGGGGTGAGAGCGAAACAGCGGGAGCTGGTGGGGATGTGGTCTGAGCGGTACAGGGGGAGCTGGTGGTGATGGGGTGTGATCGGTGCAGGGCGAGCTGGTGGGGATGGGGTGTGAGCGGTGCCGGGGGAGATGGTGGGGATGGGGTGTGAGCGATGCAGGGGGAGCTGGTGGGGGATGGGGTGTGAGAGGTGCAGGGGGAGCTGGTGGAGATGGGGTGTGAGCGGTGAAGGCGGAGCTGGTTCGGGATGGGGTGTGAGCGATGCAGGAGGAGCTGGTGGGGAATGGGGTGTGAGAGGTGAAGGGGGAGCTGGTGCAGATGGGGTGTGAGCGAAACAGGGGGAGCTGGTGGGGATGGGGTATGAGCGAAACAGGGGGAGCTGGTGGGGATGGGGTGTGAGAGGGGCAGGGGTAGCTGGTGGTGATGGGGTGTGAGCGGCGCAGGGGGAGCTGGTGGGGATGGAGTGTAAGCGGGTCGGGGTTGCTGGTGGGGATGGGCTGTGAGCGGTGCAGGGGGAGATTTTGGTGACGTGGTGTGAATGGTGCAGGGGGAGATGGTGGGGACATTGTATGAGCGGTGCAGGGAAATCTGGTGGGGATGGGGTGTGAGCGGTGCAGGGAGTGCTGGTGGGGATTGGGTGTGAGTGGTGCAGGGGGAGCTGGTGGGGATGGGGTCTGAGCGATACAGGGGGTGCTGGTGGGATTGAGGTGTGAGCGGTGCAGGGCGATCTGGTGGGCATGGGGTGTGAGCGGGTGAGGGGGAGCTAGTGGTGATTGGGTGTGAGCGATACAGGGGGTGATGGTGGGATGAGGTGTGAGCGATAAAGGGGAAGCTGGTGGGGATGGGGTGTGAGCGGTGCAGGGGGAGCTGGTGGGGAATGGGGTGTGAGCAGTGTAGGGGGAGCTGGTGAGGATGGTGTGTGAGGGGTGCAGGAGGACCTGGTGGGGATGGGGTGTGAGCGGTACATGGGGAGCTGTTGGGGATGGGGTGATAGCGATGCATGGGGAGATGGTGGGGATGGGGGTGAGCGGTGCAGCTGGAGATGGTGGGGCTGGGGTGTGAGCGGTGCAGGGGGAGCTGGTGAGGATGGGGTGTGAGCGATATCGAGATAGCTGGTGGCGATTTGGTGTGAGCGTTGCAGAGGGAGCTGGTGAGGATGGGTTGTGAGAGCTGCAGGTTGAGCTGGTGAGTATGGGGGGTGAATGAAATAGTGGAACGTTTGGGGTTGAGGTGTGCGCGTGCAGGGGGTGTTGAAGGGGATGGGATGGGAGAGGTGCAGGAGGAGCTGGTGGGAATGGGTTGTGAGAGGTGCAGGGGGAGCTGGTGGGGACGGGGTGAGAGCGAAACAGCGGGAGCTGGTGGGGATGTGGTCTGAGCGGTACAGGGGGAGCTGGTGGTGATGGGGTGTGATCGGTGCAGGTGGAGCTGTCGGGATGCTGTGTGAGCGGTGCCGGGGGAGATGGTGAGGATGGGGTGTGAGCGGTGCAGGGGGAGCTGGTGAGGATGGGGTGTGAGCGGTGAAGGCGGAGCTGGTTCGGGATGGGGTGTAAGCGATGCAGGAGGAGCTGTTGGGGAATGGGGTGTGAGAGGTGCAGGGGGAGCTGGTGGGGATGGGGCGGGAGCAATAAAGGCGGAGCTGATGGTTTTTGGGGTGTGAGCTGTGCAGGGGGAGATGGTGAGGAAGGTGTGTGAGCAGTGCAGGGGGATCTGGTGGGGGTGGGGTGTGAGCGGGGCGGGGGGAACTGAAGAGGACGGGTTGCGAGCGGTGCAGAGGGAGCTGGTGGGGATGGGGTGTGAGGTGTGCAGGGGAAACTGGTGGGGATGGGGTGTGAGCGTTGCAGTGGGAGATGGTGGGGATTGGTGTGAGTGATAAAGTGGGTGCTGGTGGGAATGGTGTGTGAGGGGTGCAGGAGGACCTGGTAGGGATGGGGTGTGAGCGGTACATGGGGAGCTTTTGGGGATGGGGTGATAGCGATGCAGGGGGAGATGGTGGGGATGGGGTGTGATCAGTGCAGCTGGAGATGGTGGGGCTGGGGTGTGAGGGGTGCAGGGGGAGCTGGTGAGGATGGGGTGTGAGCGATATAGAGATAGCTGGTGGCGATGGGGTGTGAGCGTTGCAGAGGGAGCTGGTGAGGATGGGTTGTGAGCGCTGCGGGTTGAGCTGGTGAGTATGGGGGGTGAATGAAATAGTGGAACGTTTGGGGTTGTGGTGTGAGCGGTGCTGGAGGTGTTGATGGGGATGGGATGGGAGAGGTGCAGGAGGAGCTGGTGGGAATGGGTTGTGAGCGGTGCAGGGGGAGCTGGTGGGGACGGGGTGAGAGCGAAACAGCGGGAGCTGGTGGGGATGTGGTCTGAGCGGTACAGGGGGAGCTGGTGATACTGGGGTGTGATCGGTGCAGGGGGAGCTGTCGGGATGCTGTGTGAGTGGTGCAGGGCGAGCTGGTGGGCATGGGATGTGAGCGGTGCAGGGGAAGATGGTGGGGATGGGGTGTGAGCGGTGCAGGGGGGCTGGTGGGAATGGGTGGTGAGCGGTGCAGGGGGAGCTGGTGCAGATGGGGTGTGAGCGAAACGGGGAGCTGGTGGGGATGGGGTATGAGTGAAAAAGGGGGAGCTGGTGGGGATGGGGTGTGAGGGGTGCAGGTGGAGCTGTTGGGGATGGAGTGTAAGCGGGTCGGGGTTGCTGGTGGGGATGGGGTGTGAGCGGAGCAGGGGGAGATGTTGGGGACAGGGTGTGAATGGTGCAGGGGGAGATGGTGGGGACATTGTATGAGCGGTGCAGGGAAATCTGGTGGGGATGGGGTGTGAGCGGTGCAGGGGGAGCTGGTGGGGATTGGGTGTGAGCGATACAGGGGGTGCTGGTGGGAGTGAGGTGTGAGCGATAAAGGGGAAGCTGGTGGGGATGGGATGTGAGCGATGCAGGGGGAGCTGGTGGTGATGGGGTGTGATCGGTGCAGGTGGAGCTGTCGGGATGCTGTGTGAGCGGTGCCAGGGGAGATGGTGGGGATGGGGTGTGAGCGGTGCAGGGGGAGATGGTGGGGATGGGGTGTGAGCGGTGCAGTGGGAGATGGTGGGGATGGGGTGTGAGCGGTGAAGGCGGAGCTGGTTCGGGATGGGGTGTAAGCGATGCAGGAGGAGCTGTTGGGGAATGGGGTGTGAGAGGTGCAGGGGGAGCTGGTGGGGAATGGGGTGTGAGAGGTGCAGGGGGAGCTGGTGCAGATGGGGTGTGAGCGAAACAGGGGGAGCTGGTGGGGATGGGGTATGAGCGAAACAGGGGGAGCTGGTGGGGATGGGGTGTGAGCGGTGCAGGGGGAGCTGGTGGGGATGGGGTGTGAGAGGGGCAGGGGTAGCTGGTGGGGATTGGGTGTGAGGGGTGCAGATGGAGCTGGTGGGGATGGAGTGTAAGCGGGTCGGGGTTGCTGGTGGGGATGGGGTGTGAGCGGTGCAGGGGGAGATGTTGGGGACGGGGTGTGAATGGTGCAGCGGGAGATGGTGGGGACATTGTATGAGCTGTGCAGGGAAATCTGGTGGGGTGGGGTGTGAGCGGTGCAGGGAGTGCTGGTGGGGATTGGGTGTGAGTGGTGCAGGGGGAGCTGGTGGGGATGGGGTCTGAGCGATACAGGGGGTGCTGGTGGGATTGAGGTGTGAGCGATAAAGGGGAAGCTGGTGGGCATGGGATGTGAGCGATGCAGGGGGAGCTGGTGGGGATGGGGTGTGAGAAGTGCAGCAGAGCTGGTGGGGATGGGGCGGGAGTGATAAAGGGGGAGCTGATGGTTTTGGGGTGTGAGCTGTGCAGGGGGAGATGCTGGGGACGGGGTGAGAGAGAAACAGCGGGAGCTGGTGGGTATGTGGTCTGAGCGGTACAGGGGGAGCTGGTGGTGATGGGGTGTGATTGGTGCAGGGGGAGCTGTCGGGATGCTGTGTGAGCGGTGCAGAGCGAGCTGGTGGGCATGGGGTGTGAGCGGTGCAGGGGAGCTGGTGGGGATGGGGTGTGAGCAGTGCAGCTGGAGATGGTGGGGCTGGGGTGTGAGGGGTGCAGGGGGAGCTGGTGAGGATGGGGTGTGAGCGATATAGAGATAGCTGGTGGCGATGGGGTGTGAGCGGTGCAGAGGGAGATGGTGGGGATGTGGTGCGAGCAATATATCATTTGCTGGTGGGGATGGGGTGTGAGAAGTGCAGCAGAGCTGGTGGGGATGGGGCGGGGAACGATAAAAGGGGAGCTGATGGTTTTGGGGTGTGTGCTGTGCAGGGGGAGATGGTGAGGAAGGTGTGTGAGCAGTGCAGGGGGATCTGGTGGGGGTGGGGTGTGAGCGGGGCGGGGGGAACTGAAGGGGACGGGTTGCGAGCGGTGCAGGGGGAGCTGGTGGGGATGGGGTGTGAGCAGTGCAGGGGGAGCTGGTGGGGATTGGGTTTGAGTGGTGCAGGGGGAGCTGGTGGGGATGGGGTCTGAGCGATACAGGGGGTGCTGGTGGGGATGAGGTGTGAGCGATAAAGGGGGAGATGGTGGGGATGGGGTGTGAGCGGTGCAGGGGGAGATTGTGGGGATGGGGTGTGAGCGGTGGAGGGGGAGCTGGTGGGGGAATGCGGTGTCAGCGGTGCAGTTGTAGCTGGTGGGGATGGGGTGTGACTGATATAGGGGAAGGTGGTGGAAGGGTGTGTGAGCGATGCAGGGGGAGCTGGGGGGTTGGGGTGTGAGCGGTGCAGGGGGAGATGGTGGGGATGGTCTGTGAGCTGTGTACTGAGAGCTGGTGGGTTTGGGGTGTGAGCAGTGCTGGTGGATCTGGTGGGGATAGGGTGTGAGCGGGGCAGGGGGAGCTCGTGGGGATGTGGTGTGAGCGGTGCAGGGGATGCTAGTAGCGATGTTGTGTGAGCGAAACAGGGGGAGCTGGTGGGGATGGGAATGAGCGAAAGAGGGGGAGCTGGTGGGGATGGGGTGTGAGCGGCGCAGGGGGTGCTGGTGGGGATTGGGTGTGAGGGGTGCAGGTGGGGCTGGTGGGGATGGAGTGTAAGCGGGTCGGGGTTGCTGGTGGGGATGGGGTGTGAGCGGTGCAGGGGGAGATGTTGGGGACGGGGTGTGAGCAATGCAGCTGGAGATGGTGGGGCTGGGGTGTGAGCGGTGCAGGGGGAGCTGGTGAGGATGGGGTGTGAGCGATATAGAGATAGCTGGTGGCGATGGGGTTTGACCGTTGCAGAAGGAGCTGGTGAGGATGGGTTGTGAGCACTGCAGGTTGAGCTGGTGAGTATGGGGGGTGAATGAAATAGTGGAACGTTTGGGGTTGTGGTGTGAGCGGTGCTGGAGGTGTTGATGGGGATGGGATGGGAGAGGTGCAGGAGGAGCTGGTGGGGGATGGGGTGTGAGAGCTGTAGGGGGAGCTGGAGGGGACGGGGTGAGAGCGAAACGGGGGGAGCTGGTGGGGATGTGGTCTGAGCGGTACAGGGGGAGCTGGTGATGATGGGGTGTGAGCGGTGCAGGGGGAGCTGTCGGGATGCTGTGTGATTGGTGCACGGCGAGCTGGTGGGCATGGGGTGTGAGAGGTGCAGGGGGAGCTGGTGGGGATGGGGTGTGAGCGGTGCCGGAGGAGCTGGTGGGGATGGGGTGTGAGCGGTGCCGGGGGAGATGGTGGGGATGGGGTGTGAGCGATGCAGGGGGTGCTGGTGGGGAATGGGTTGTGAGCGGTGCAGGGGGAGCTGGTGCAGATGGGGTGTGATCGAAACAGGGGGAGCTGGTGGGGATGGGGTATGAGTGAAACAGGGGGAGCTGGGTGGGATGGGGTGTGAGCGGCGCAGGGGCAGCTGGTGGGGATTGGGTGTGAGCGATACAGGGGGTGCTGGTGGGATTGAGGTGTGAGCGATAAAGGGGAAGCTGGTGGGCATGGGATGTGAGCGATGCAGGGGGAGCTGGTGCGTATGGGGTGTGAGCGGTGCAGGGGGAGCTGGTGAGGGTGGGGTGTGAGCGATATAGAGATAGCTGGTGGCGATGGGGTGTGAGCGTTGCCGAGGGAGCTGGTGAGGATGGGTTGTGAGAGCTGCAGGTTGAGCTGGTGTGTATGGGGGGTGAATGAAATAGTGGAACATTTGGGGTTGTGGTGTGAACGGTGCTGGAGGTGTTGATGGGGATGGGATGGGAGAGGTGCAGGAGGAGCTGGTGGGAATGGGTTGTGAGATGTGCAGGGGGAGCTGGTGTGGACGGGATGAGAGCGAAACAGCGGGAGCTGGTGGGGATGTGGTCTGAGCGGTACAGGGGGAGCTGGTGGTGATGGGGTGTGATCGGTGCAGGGGGAGCTGTCGGGATGCTGTGTGAGCGGTGCAGTGCGAGCTGGTGGGAATAGGGTGTGAGCGGTGTGGGGGAGCTGGTGGGGATGGGGTGTGAGCGGTGCCGGGGGAGATGGTGGGGATGGGGTGTGAGCGATGCAGGGGGAGCTGGTGGGGAATGGGGTGTGAGAGGTGCAGGGGGAGCTGGTGGGGATGGGGTGTGAGCGGTGCAGGGGGAGCTGGTGGGGATGGGGTGTGAGCGGTGCAGGGGGAGATGTTGGGGACGGGGTGTGAATGGTGCAGCGGGAGATGGTGGGGACATTGTATGAGCTGTGCAGGGAAATCTGGTGGGGTGGGGTGTGAGCGGTGCAGGGAGTGCTGGTGGGGATTGGGTGTGAGTGGTGCAGGGGGAGCTGGTGGGGATGGGGTCTGAGCGATACAGGGGGTGCTGGTGGGATTGAGGTGTGAGCGATAAAGGGGAAGCTGGTGGGCATGGGATGTGAGCGATGCAGGGGGAGCTGGTGGGGATGGGGTGTGAGAAGTGCAGCAGAGCTGGTGGGGATGGGGCGGGAGTGATAAAGGGGGAGCTGATGGTTTTGGGGTGTGAGCTGTGCAGGGGGAGATGCTGGGGACGGGGTGAGAGAGAAACAGCGGGAGCTGGTGGGTATGTGGTCTGAGCGGTACAGGGGGAGCTGGTGGTGATGGGGTGTGATTGGTGCAGGGGGAGCTGTCGGGATGCTGTGTGAGCGGTGCAGAGCGAGCTGGTGGGCATGGGGTGTGAGCGGTGCAGGGGAGCTGGTGGGGATGGGGTGTGAGCAGTGCAGCTGGAGATGGTGGGGCTGGGGTGTGAGGGGTGCAGGGGGAGCTGGTGAGGATGGGGTGTGAGCGATATAGAGATAGCTGGTGGCGATGGGGTGTGAGCGGTGCAGAGGGAGATGGTGGGGATGTGGTGCGAGCAATATATCATTTGCTGGTGGGGATGGGGTGTGAGAAGTGCAGCAGAGCTGGTGGGGATGGGGCGGGAACGATAAAAGGGGAGCTGATGGTTTTGGGGTGTGAGCTGTGCAGGGGGAGATGGTGAGGAAGGTGTGTGAGCAGTGCAGGGGGATCTGGTGGGGGTGGGGTGTGAGCGGGGCGGGGGGAACTGAAGGGGACGGGTTGCGAGCGGTGCAGGGGGAGCTGGTGGGGATGGGGTGTGAGCAGTGCAGGGGGAGCTGGTGGGGATTGGGTTTGAGTGGTGCAGGGGGAGCTGGTGGGGATGGGGTCTGAGCGATACAGGGGGTGCTGGTGGGGATGAGGTGTGAGCGATAAAGGGGGAGATGGTGGGGATGGGGTGTGAGCGGTGCAGGGGGAGATTGTGGGGATGGGGTGTGAGCGGTGGAGGGGGAGCTGGTGGGGGAATGCGGTGTCAGCGGTGCAGTTGTAGCTGGTGGGGATGGGGTGTGACTGATATAGGGGAAGGTGGTGGAAGGGTGTGTGAGCGATGCAGGGGGAGCTGGGGGGTTGGGGTGTGAGCGGTGCAGGGGGAGATGGTGGGGATGGTCTGTGAGCTGTGTACTGAGAGCTGGTGGGTTTGGGGTGTGAGCAGTGCTGGTGGATCTGGTGGGGATAGGGTGTGAGCGGGGCAGGGGGAGCTCGTGGGGATGTGGTGTGAGCGGTGCAGGGGATGCTAGTAGCGATGTTGTGTGAGCGAAACAGGGGGAGCTGGTGGGGATGGGAATGAGCGAAAGAGGGGGAGCTGGTGGGGATGGGGTGTGAGCGGCGCAGGGGGTGCTGGTGGGGATTGGGTGTGAGGGGTGCAGGTGGGGCTGGTGGGGATGGAGTGTAAGCGGGTCGGGGTTGCTGGTGGGGATGGGGTGTGAGCGGTGCAGGGGGAGATGTTGGGGACGGGGTGTGAGCAATGCAGCTGGAGATGGTGGGGCTGGGGTGTGAGCGGTGCAGGGGGAGCTGGTGAGGATGGGGTGTGAGCGATATAGAGATAGCTGGTGGCGATGGGGTTTGACCGTTGCAGAAGGAGCTGGTGAGGATGGGTTGTGAGCACTGCAGGTTGAGCTGGTGAGTATGGGGGGTGAATGAAATAGTGGAACGTTTGGGGTTGTGGTGTGAGCGGTGCTGGAGGTGTTGATGGGGATGGGATGGGAGAGGTGCAGGAGGAGCTGGTGGGGGATGGGGTGTGAGAGCTGTAGGGGGAGCTGGAGGGGACGGGGTGAGAGCGAAACGGGGGGAGCTGGTGGGGATGTGGTCTGAGCGGTACAGGGGGAGCTGGTGATGATGGGGTGTGAGCGGTGCAGGGGGAGCTGTCGGGATGCTGTGTGATTGGTGCACGGCGAGCTGGTGGGCATGGGGTGTGAGAGGTGCAGGGGGAGCTGGTGGGGATGGGGTGTGAGCGGTGCCGGAGGAGCTGGTGGGGATGGGGTGTGAGCGGTGCCGGGGGAGATGGTGCGGATGGGGTGTGAGCGATGCAGGGGGTGCTGGTGGGGAATGGGTTGTGAGCGGTGCAGGGGGAGCTGGTGCAGATGGGGTGTGATCGAAACAGGGGGAGCTGGTGGGGATGGGGTATGAGTGAAACAGGGGGAGCTGGGTGGGATGGGGTGTGAGCGGCGCAGGGGCAGCTGGTGGGGATTGGGTGTGAGCGATACAGGGGGTGCTGGTGGGATTGAGGTGTGAGCGATAAAGGGGAAGCTGGTGGGCATGGGATGTGAGCGATGCAGGGGGAGCTGGTGCGTATGGGGTGTGAGCGGTGCAGGGGGAGCTGGTGAGGGTCGGGTGTGAGCGATATAGAGATAGCTGGTGGCGATGGGGTGTGAGCGTTGCCGAGGGAGCTGGTGAGGATGGGTTGTGAGAGCTGCAGGTTGAGCTGGTGTGTATGGGGGGTGAATGAAATAGTGGAACATTTGGGGTTGTGGTGTGAACGGTGCTGGAGGTGTTGATGGGGATGGGATGGGAGAGGTGCAGGAGGAGCTGGTGGGAATGGGTTGTGAGATGTGCAGGGGGAGCTGGTGTGGACGGGATGAGAGCGAAACAGCGGGAGCTGGTGGGGATGTGGTCTGAGCGGTACAGGGGGAGCTGGTGGTGATGGGGTGTGATCGGTGCAGGGGGAGCTGTCGGGATGCTGTGTGAGCGGTGCAGTGCGAGCTGGTGGGAATAGGGTGTGAGCGGTGTGGGGGAGCTGGTGGGGATGGGGTGTGAGCGGTGCCGGGGGAGATGGTGGGGATGGGGTGTGAGCGATGCAGGGGGAGCTGGTGGGGAATGGGGTGTGAGAGGTGCAGGGGGAGCTGGTGGGGATGGGGTGTGAGCGGTGCAGGGGGAGCTGGTGGGGATGGGGTGTGAGCGGTGAAGGCGGAGCTGGTTCGGGATGGGGTGTGAGCGATGCAGGAGGAGCTGGTGGGGAATGGGGTGTGAGAGGTGCAGGGGGAGCTGGTGCAGATGGGGTGTGAGCGAAACAGGGGGAGCTGGTGGGGATGGGGTATGAGCGAAACAGGGGGAGCTGGTGGGGATGGGGTGTGAGAGGGGCAGGGGTAGCTGGTGGGGATGGGGTGTGAGCATCGCAGGGGGAGCTGGTGGGGATTGGGTGTGAGGGGTGCAGATGGAGCTGGTGGGGATGGAGTGTAAGCGGGTCGGGGTTGCTGGTGGGGATGGGGTGTGAGCGGTGCAGGGGGAGATGTTGGGGACGGGGTGTGAATGGTGCAGGGGGAGATGGTGGGGACATTGTATGAGCTGTGCAGGGAAATCTGGTGGGGATGGGGTGTGAGCGGTGCAGGGAGTGCTGGTGGGGATTGGGTGTGAGTGGTGCAGGGGGAGCTGGTGGGGATGGGGTCTGAGCGATACAGGGGGTGCTGGTGGGATTGAGGTGTGAGCGATAAAGGGGCAGCTGGTGGGGATGGGATGTGAGCGATGCAGGGGGAGCTGGTGGGGATGGGATGTGAGCGGTGCAGGGGGAGCTGGTGGGGATGGGGTGTGAGCGGTGCAGAGGGAGATGGTGGGGATGGGGGGCGAGCAATATATCATTAGCTGGTGGGGATGGGGTGTGAGAAGTGCAGCAGAGCTGGTGGGGATGGGGCGGGAGTGATAAAGGGGGAGCTGATGGTTTTGGGGTGTGAGCTGTGCAGGGGGAGATGCTGGGGACGGGGGTGAGAGCGAAACAGTGGGAGCTGGTGGGGATGTGGTCTGAGCGGTACAGGGGGAGCTGGTGGTGATGGGGTGTGATCGGTGCAGGGGGAGCTGTCGGGATGCTGTGTGAGTGGTGCAGGGCGAGCTGGTGGGCATGGGGTGTGAGCGGTGCAGGGGAGCTGGTGGGGATGGGGTGTGAGCGGTGCCGGGGGAGATGGTGGGGATGGGGTGTGAGCGATGCAGGGGAAGCTGGTGGGGAATGGGGTGTGAGAGGTGCAGGGGGAGCTGGTGGAGATGGGGTGTGAGCGGTGAAGGCGGAGCTGGTTCGGGATGGG
Organism: Isurus oxyrinchus; assembly: GCA_026770705.1. Lineage (NCBI taxonomy): Eukaryota > Metazoa > Chordata > Chondrichthyes > Lamniformes > Lamnidae > Isurus > Isurus oxyrinchus. The sequence continues at coordinate 1,955,678 of JANJGN010000083.1, read as the reverse complement.
GTGTGAGCGATGCAGGAGGAGCTGGTGGGGAATGGGGTGTGAGAGGTGCAGGGGGAGCTGGTGCAGATGGGGTGTGAGCGAAACGGGGAGCTGGTGGGGATGGGGTATGAGTGAAACAGGGGGAGCTGGTGGGGATGGGGTGTGAGCGGCGCAGGGGGAGCTGGTGGGGTTGGGGTGTGAGGGGTGCAGGTGGGGCTGGTGGGGATGGAGTGTAAGCGGTTCGGGGTTGCTGGTGGGGATGGGGTGTGATCGGTGCAGGGGGAGATGTTGGGGACAGGGTGTGAATGGTGCAGGGGGAGATGGTGGGGACATTGTATGAGCTGTGCAGGGAAATCTGGTGGGGATGGGGTGTGAGCGGTGCAGGGGGAGCTGGTGGGGATTGGGTGTGAGCGATACAGGGGGTGCTGGTGGGATTGAGGTGTGAGCGATAAAGGGGAAGCTTCTGGGGATGGGATGTGAGCGATGCAGGGGGAGCTGGTGTGTATGGGGTGTGAGCAGTGCAGGGGGAGCTGGTGGGGATTGGGTTTGAGTGGTGCAGGGGGAGCTGGTGGGGATGGGGTCTGAGCGATACAGGGGGTGCTGGTGGGGATGAGGTGTGAGCGATAAAGGGGGAGATGGTGGGGATGGGGTGTGAGCGGTGCAGGGGGAGATGGTGGGGATGGGGTGTGAGCGGTGGAGGGGGAGCTGGTGGGGGAATGCGGTGTCAGCGGTGCAGTTGTAGCTGGTGGGGATGGGGTGTGACTGATATAGGGGAAGGTGGTGGAAGGGTGTGTGAGCGATGCAGGGGGAGCTGGGGGGTTGGGGTGTGAGCGGTGCAGGGGGAGATGGTGGGGATGGTCTGTGAGCTGTGTACTGAGAGCTGGTGGGTTTGGGGTGTGAGCAGTGCTGGTGGATCTGGTGGGGATAGGGTGTGAGCGGGGCAGGGGGAGCTCGTGGGGATGTGGTGTGAGCGGTGCAGGGGATGCTAGTAGCGATGTTGTGTGAGCGAAACAGGGGGAGCTGGTGGGGATGGGAATGAGCGAAAGAGGGGGAGCTGGTGGGGATGGGGTGTGAAAGGGGCAGGGGGAGCTGGTGGGGATGGGGTGTGAGCGATGCAGGGGGAGCTGGTGTGTATGGGGTGTGAGCAGTGCAGGGGGAGCTGGTGGGGATTGGGTTTGAGTGGTGCAGGGGGAGCTGGTGGGGATGGGGTCTGAGCGATACAGGGGGTGCTGGTGGGATGAGGTGTGAGCGATAAAGGGGGAGATGGTGGGGATGTGGTGTGAGCGGTGCAGGGGGAGATTGTGGGGATGGGGTGTGAGCGGTGGAGGGGGAGCTGGTGGGGGAATGCGGTGTCAGCGGTGCAGTTGTAGCTGGTGGGGATGGGGTGTGACTGATATAGGGGAAGGTGGTGGAAGGATGTGTGAGCGATGCAGGGGGAGCTGGGGGGTTGGGGTGTGAGCGGTGCAGGGGGAGATTGTGGGGATGGGGTGTGAGCGGTGGAGGGGGAGCTGGTGGGGGAATGCGGTGTCAGCGGTGCAGTTGTAGCTGGTGGGGATGGGGTGTGACTGATGTAGGGGAAGGTGGTGGAAGGATGTGTGAGCGATGCAGGGGGAGCTGGGGGGTTGGGGTGTGAGCGGTGCAGGGGGAGATGGTGGGGATGGTCTGTGAGCTGTGTACTGAGAGCTGGTGGGTTTGGGGTGTGAGCAGTGCTGGTGGATCTGGTGGGGATAGGGTGTGAGCGGGGCAGGGGGAGCTCGTGGGGATGTGGTGTGAGCGGTGCAGGGGATGCTGGTAGCGATGTTGTGTGAGCGAAACAGGGGGAGCTGGTGGGGATGGGAATGAGCGAAAGAGGGGGAGCTGGTGGGGATGGGGTGTGAAAGGGGCAGGGGGAGCTGGTGGGGATGGGGTGTGAGCGGCGCAGGGGGTGCTGGTGGGGATTGGGTGTGAGGGGTGCAGGTGGGGCTGGTGGGGATGGAGTGTAAGCGGGTCGGGGTTGCTGGTGGGGATGGGGTGTGAGCGGTGCAGGGGGAGATGTTGGGGACGGGGTGTGAATGGTGCAGGGGGAGATGGTGGGGACATTGTATGAGCGGTGCAGGGAAAGCTGGTAGGGATGGGGTATGAGCGGTGCAAGGGGAACTCGTGGGGATTGGGTGTGAGTGGTGCAGGGGGTGCTGGTGGGGATTGGGTGTGAGTGCTGCAGGGGGAGCTGGTGGGGATGGGGTCTGAGCGATACAGGGTGTGCTGGTGGGATTGAGGTGTGAGCGATAAAGGGGAAGCTGGTGGGGATGGGCTGTGAACGATGCAGGGGGAGCTGGTGGGGATGGGGTGTGAGCGGTGCAGGGGATGCTTGTGGGGATGGGATGTGAGCGGTGCAGGGGGAGATGGTGGGGATGGGGTGTGAGCGGTGGAGGGGGAGCTGGTGGGGATGGGGTGTGAGCAGTGCAGGGGGAGTTGGTGGGGAATGGGGTGTGAGCTGTGCAGGTGTAGCTGGTGGGGATGGGGTGTGAATGATATAGGGGAAGGTGGTGGAACGGGGTGTGAGCGGTGCAGGGGGAGATGGTGGGGATGGTCTGTGAGCTGTGCAGTGGGAGCTGGTGGGTTTGGGGTGTGAGCAGTGCTGGGGGATCTGGTGGGGATAGGGTGTGAGCGGGGCAGGGGGAGCTCGTGGGGATGTGGTGTGAGTGGTGCAGGGGATGCTAGTAGCGATGGGGTGTGAGCGGTGCACGGGGAGCTGTTGGTGATGGGGTGTGAATGGTGCAGGAGGAGCTGGTGGGGATGCAGGGTGTGAGCGGTGAAGGCGGGGCTGGTGGGGATGGGGTGTGAGCGGTGCAGGGGGAGCTGGTGGGGATGGGGTGCGAGTGGTGCAGGGGATGCTGGTGGGGTTGGGGTCTGAGCGATATATCGGTAGCTGGTGGGGATGGGGTGCGAGCGATAAATTGGTTGCTGGTGGGAATGGTGTGTGAGGGGGGCAGGAGGACCCGGTGGGGATGGGGTGTGAGTGGTACACGGGAAGCTGGTGGGGATGGGGTGATAGCGACGCAGGGGGAGATGGTGGGGACATGGTATGAGCGGTGCAGGGGGAGTTGGTGGGGACGGGGTGTGAGCGGTGCAGGGGGACCTGGTGGGGATGAGGTGTAATCGGTTCAGGGTTGCTTGTTGGGATCGGGTGTGAGCGGTTCGGGGTTGCTGGTGGGGATGGGGTGTGAATGATATAGGGGAAGCTGGTGGGAAAAGGTGTGAGCGGTGCAGGGGGAGTTGGTGGGGATGGGGTGTGAGTGGTGCGGGGGGTGTTGGTGGGGATGGGGTGTAAGTGGTTCTGGGTTGCTGGTGGGGATGGGGTGTGAGCGGTGCAGGGAGAGATGGTGGGGACGGGGTATGAGCGATGCAGGGGGCGATGATGGGGATGGAGTGTGAGCGGTGCAGGTGGAGCTGGTGGGGATGGGGTGTGAGAGGTGCAGGGGGAGATGGTGGGGATGGGGTGTGAGCGGTTCTGGGTTGCTGGTGGGGATGGGGTGTGAGTGGTGCAGGGGGACATGGTGGGGATAGGGTGTGAGCGGGGCAGGGGTAGCTCGTGGGGATGTGGTGTGAGCGGTGCAGGGGATGCTGGCAGCGATGGGGTGTGAGCGAAACAGGGGGAGCTGGTGGGGATGGGGTATGAGTGAAACAGGGGGAGCTGGTGGGGATGGGGTGTGAGAGGTGCAGGGGGAGCTGGTGGGGATGGGGTGTGAGCGGCGCAGGGGGAGCTGGTGGGGATTGGGTGTGAATGGTGCAGGGGGAGATGGTGGGGATGGGGTGTGAGCGGTGAAGGCACAGCTGGTGGGGATGCGGTGTGAGCAGTGCAGGGGGAGCTGGTGGGGAATGGGGTGGGAGCGGTGCAGGGGTAGCTGGTGGGGATGGGGTGTGAATGATATAGGGGAAGGTGGTGGAATGGGGTGTGAGCGGTGCAGGGGGAGCTGATGGGGTTGGGGTGTGAGCGGTGCAGGGGGAGATGGTGGGGATGGTCTGTGAGCTGTGCAGTGGGAGCTAGTGGGTTTGGGGTGTGAGCAGTGCTGGGGGATCTGGTGGGGATAGGGTGTGAGCGGGGCAGGGGGAGCTGGTGGCGATGTGGTGTGAGCGGTGCAGTGGATGCTGGTAGCGATGGGGTGTGAGCGGTGCACGGGGAGCTGTTAGGGATGGGGTGCGAGCGGTGCAGGAGGAGCTGGTGGGGTTGCAGGGTGTGAGCGGTGAAGGCGGAGCTGGTGGGGATGGGGCGTGAGCGGTGCAGGGGGAGCTGGTGGGGATGGGGTGCGAGCGGTGTAGGGAATGCTGGTGGGGATGGGGTGCGAGCGGTGCAGGGATAGCCGGTGGGGATGGGGCGGGGAGCGATAAAGGGGGAGCTGATGGGTTTGCGGTGTGAGCAGTGCAGGGGGAGATGGTGGGGAAGGCCTGTGAGCAGTGCAGGGGGTGCTGGTGGGGGTGGGGTGTGAGCGGGGTGGGGGTAGCTGAATGGGACGGGTTGTGAGCGATGCAGGTTAGCTGGTGGGGATGGGGAGTGAGCGGTGCAGGGGGAGCTGGTGGGGATGGGGTGTGAGTGGTGCATGGGGAGCTGGTGGGGATGGGGTGCGAGCAATATATCGGTAGCTGGTGGGGATGGGGTGCGAGCGATAAATTGGTGCTGGTGGGAATGGTGTGTGAGGGGGGCAGGAGGACCTGGTGGGGATGGAGTGTGAGCGGTACACGGGACGCTGGTAGGGATGGGGTGATAGCGATGCAGGGGGAGATGGTGGGGACATGATATGAGCGGTGCAGGGGGAGCTGGTGGGGACGGGGTGTGAGCGGTGCAGGGGGAGCTGGTGGGGATGAGGTGTAAGCGGTTCGGGATTGCTTGTTGGGATCGGGTGTGAGCGGTGCAGGGGTTGCTGGTGGGGATGGGTGTGAATGATATAGGGGAAGCTGGTGGGAAAAGGTGTGAGTGGTGCAAGGGGAGTTGGTGGGGATGGAGTGTGAGTGGTGCAGGGGGAGTTGGTGGGGATGGAGTGTAAGCGGGTCGGGGATGCTGGTGGGGATGGGGTGTGAGTGGTGCAGGGGGAGATGTTGGGGACGTGGTGTGAATGGTGCAGGGGGAGATGGTGGGGACATTGTATGAGCGGTGCAGGGAAATCTGGTGGGGATGGGGCATGAGCGGTGCAGGGGGTGCTGGTGGGGATTGGGTGTGAGTGGTGCAGGGGGAGCTGGTGGGGATGGGGTCTGAGCGATACAGGGGGTGCTGGTGGGATTGAGGTGTGAGCGATAAAGGGGGAGCTGGTGGGGATGGGATGTGAGCGATGCAGGGGGAGCTGGTGGGGATGGGGTGTGAGCGGTGCAGGGAATGCTGGTGGGGATGGGGTGTGAGCGGTGCAGAGGGAGATGGTGGGGATGGGGTGCGAGAAATATATCATTAGCTGGTGGGGATGGGCTGTGAGAAGTGCAGCAGAGCTGGTGGGGATGGGGCGGGAGCGATAAAGGCGGAGCTGATGGTTTTGGGGTGTGAGCTGTGCAGGGGGAGATGGTGAGGAAGGTGTGTGAGCAGTGCAGGGGGATCTGGTGGGGGTGGGGTGTGAGCGGGGCGGGGGGAACTGAAGAGGACGGGTTGCGAGCGGTGCAGGGGGAGCTGGTGGGGATGGGGTGTGAGGTGTGCAGGGGAAACTGGTGGGGATGGGGTGTGAGCGTTGCAGTGGGAGATGGTGGGGATGGGGTGCGAGCGATAAAGTGGGTGCTGGTGGGAATGGTGTGTGGGGGTGCAGGAGGACCTGGTAGGGATGGGGTGTGAGTGGTACATGGGGAGCTTTTGGGGATGGGGTGATAGCGATGCAGGGGGAGATGGTGGGGATGGGGTGTGAGCAGTGCAGCTTGAGATGGTGGGGCTGGGGTGCGAGCGGTGCAGGGGGAGCTGGTGAGGATGGGGTGTGAGCGATATAGAGATAGCTGGTGGCGATGGGGTGTGAGCGTTGCAGAGGGAGCTGGTGAGGATGGGTTGTGAGCGCTGCAGGTTGAGCTGGTGAGTATGGGGGGTGAATGAAATAGTGGAACGTTTGGGGTTGTGGTGTGAGCGGTGCTGGAGGTGTTGATGGGGATGGGATGGGAGAGGTGCAGGAGGAGCTGGTGGGAATGGGTTGTGAGCGGTGCAGGGGGAGCTGGTGGGGACGGGGTGAGAGCGAAACAGGGGTAGCTGTTGATGATGGGGTGTGATCGGTGCAGGGGGAGCTGTCGGGATGCTGTGTGAGTGGTGCAGGGCGAGCTGGTGGGCATGGGGTGTGAGCGGTGCAGGGGGAGATGGTGGGGATGGGGTGTGAGTGGTGCAGGGGGGCTGGTGGGAATGGGTGGTGAGCGGTGCAGGGGGAGCTGGTGGGGAATGGGTTGTGAGCGGTGCAGGGGGAGCTGGTGCAGATGGGGTGTGAGCGAAACGGGGAGCTGGTGGGGATGGGGTATGAGTGAAACAGGGGGAGCTGGTGGGGATGGGGTGTGAGCGGCGCAGGGGGAGCTGGTTGGGATGGGGTGTGAGGGGTGCAGGTGGAGCTGTTGGGGATGGAGTGTAAGCGGGTCGGGGTTGCTGGTGGGGATGGGGTGTGAGCGGTGCAGGGGGAGATGTTGGGGACAGGGTGTGAATGGTGCAGGGGGAGATGGTGGGGACATTGTATGAGCGGTGCAGGGAAATCTGGTGGGGATGGGGTGTGAGCGGGGTGGGGGTAGCTGAATGGGACGGGTTGTGAGAGATGCAGGTTAGCTGGTGGGGATGGGGAGTGAGCGGTGCAGGGGGAGCTGGTGGGGATGAGGTGTGAGTGGTGCATGGGTAGCTGGTGGGGATGGGATGCGAGCAATATATCGGTAGCTGGTGGGGATGGGGTGCGAGCGATAAATTGGTGCTGGTGGGAATGGTGTGTGAGGGGGGCAGGAGGACCTGGTGGGGATGGAGTGTGAGCGGTACACGGGACGCTGGTGGGGATGGGGTGATAGCGATGCAGGGGGAGATGGTGGGGACATGGTATGAGCGGTGCAGGGGGAGCTGGTGGGGACGGGGTGTGAGTGGTGCAGGGGGAGCTGTTGGGGATGAGGTGTAAGCGGTTCGGGATTGCTTGTTGGGATCGGGTGTGAGCGGTGCAGGGGTTGCTGGTGGGGATGGGTGTGAATGATATAGGGGAAGCTGGTGGGAAAAGGTGTGAGTGGTGCAAGGGGAGTTGGTGGGGATGGAGTGTGAGTGGTGCAGGGGGAGTTGGTGGGGATGGAGTGTAAGCGGTTCTGGGTTGCTGGTGGGGATGGGGTGTGAGCGAAGCAGGGGGCGATGATGGGGACGGGGTGTGAGCGGTGCAGGAGGAGATGGTGGGGATGGGGTGTGAGCGGTGCAGGGGGAGATGGTGGGGATGGTGTGTTAGCGGTTCTGGGTTGCTGGTTGGAATGGGGTGTGAATGGTGCAGGGGGAGCGGGTGGGGATGGGGTGTGAGCGGTTCCGGGGATGCTGGTGGGGATGGGGTGCGAGCGGTGCACGGGGAGCTCGTGGGGATGGGGTGTGAACGGTGCAGGGGGAGATGGTGGGGATGGGGTGTGAGCGGTGCAGGGGGAGCTGGTGGGGACGGGGTGTGAGCAGTGTAGGCGGAGCTGGTGGGGATGGGGTGTGAGCAGCGCAGGGGGAGCTGGTGGGGAATGAGGTGTGAGCGGTGCAGGGGTAGCTGGTGGGGATGGGGTGTGAATGATATAGGGGAATGTGGTGGAATGGGGTGTGAGCGGTGCAAAGGGAGCTGGTGGGGTTGGGGTGTGAGCACTGCAGGGGGAGCTGGTGGGAATGGGTTGCGTGCGGTGAAGGGCAGCTGGTGTGGATGGGGAGTGAGCGGTGCAGGGTGAGCTGGTGGGAATGGGTTGAGAGCGGTGCAGGGGGAGCTGCTGGGGATAGGGTGCTAGCGATATATCGTTAGCTGGTGGGGTTGGGGTGTGAGCAGTTCAGGGGAAGCTGGTGGGTTTGGGGTGTGAGCAGTGCAGGGGGAGCTGGTGGGAATGGGTTGTGTGCGGTGAAGGGGTGCTGGTGGGGATGGGGTGCGAGCGATAAATTGGTGCTGGTGGGAATGGTGTGTGAGGGGGGCAGGAGGACCTGGTGGGGATGGAGTGTGAGCGGTACATGGGACGCTGGTGGGGATGGGGTGATAGCGATGCAGGGGAAGATGGTGGGGACATGGTATGAGCGGTGCAGGGGGAGCTGGTGGGGACGGGGTGTGAGCGGTGCAGGGGGAGCTGTTGGGGATGAGGTGTAAGCGGTTCGGGATTGCTTGTTGGGATCGGGTGTGAGCGGTGCAGGGGTTGCTGGTGGGGATGGGTGTGAATGATATAGGGGAAGCTGGTGGGAAAAGGTGTGAGTGGTGCAAGGGGAGTTGGTGGGGATGGAGTGTGAGTGGTGCAGGGGGAGTTGGTGGGGATGGAGTGTAAGCGGTTCTGGGTTGCTGGTGGGGATGGGGTGTGAGCGAAGCAGGGGGCGATGATGGGGACGGGGTGTGAGCGGTGCAGGGGGAGATGGTGGGGATGGGGTGTGAGCGGTTCTGGGTTGCTGGTTGGAATGGGGTGTGAATGGTGCAGGGGGAGCGGGTGGGGATGGGGTGTGAGCGATGCAGGGGGAGCTGGTGGGGATGGGGTGTGAGCGGTTCCAGGGATGCTGGTGGGGATGGGGTGCGAGCGGTGCACGGGGAGCTCGTGGGGATGGGGTGTGAACGGTGCAGGGGGAGATGGTGGGGATGGGGTGTGAGCGGTGCAGGGGGAGCTGGTGGGGATGGGGTGTGAGCAGTGTAGGCGGAGCTGGTGGGGATGGGGTGTGAGCAGCGCAGGGGGAGCTGGTGGGGAATGAGGTGTGAGCGGTGCAGGGGTAGCTGGTGGGGATGGGGTGTGAATGATATAGGGGAATGTGGTGGAACGGGGTGTGAGCGGTGCAAAGGGAGCTGGTGGGGTTGGGGTGTGAGCACTGCAGGGGGAGCTGGTGGGAATGGGTTGCGTGCGGTGAAGGGCAGCTGGTGTGGATGGGGAGTGAGCGGTGCAGGGTGAGCTGGTGGGAATGGGTTGAGAGCGGTGCAGGGGGAGCTGCTGGGGATAGGGTGCTAGCGATATATCGTTAGCTGGTGGGGTTGGGGTGTGAGCAGTTCAGGGGAAGCTGGTGGGTTTGGGGTGTGAGCAGTGCAGGGGGAGCTGGTGGGAATGGGTTGTGTGCGGTGAAGGGGGAGCTGGTGGGGATGGGGGCTGAGCGGTGCAGGGGGAGCTGGTGGGGATGGGGTGCGAGCGATATATCGTTAGCTGGTGGGGATGGGGTGTGAGAAGTGCAGCAGAGCTGCTGGGGATGGGGTGTGAGCGATAAAGGGGGTGCTGAAGGGGATGGGGTGAGACTGGGGCGGGGGAGTTGAATTGGATGAGTTGTGAGCAATGCAGGGGGAGCTGGTGGGGATGGGGTGTGAGGGGTGCAGCGGGAGCTGGTGGGGATGGGGTGTGAGCGATGCAAGGGGAGCTGGTGGGGATTGGGTGTGAGTGTTGCAGGGGGAGCTGGTGGGGATGGGGTCTGAGCGAAACGGGGTGCTGGTGGGGATGGGGTGCGAGCGCTGCATGGGGAGCTCGTGGGGATGGGGTGTGAGCGGTGCAGGGGGAGCTGGTGGGGATGGGGTGTGAGCGGTGTAGGCGGAGCTGGTGGGGATGGGGTGTGAGCGGTGTAGGCGGAGCTGGTGGGGATGGGGTGTGAGCAGCGCAGGGGTAGCTTTGTGGGGATGGGGAGTGAATGATATAGGGGAAGGTGGTGGAACGGGGTGTGAGCGGTGCAAAGGCAGCTGGTGGGGTTGGGGTGTGAGCACTGCAAGGGGAGCTGGTGGGAATGGGTTGCGAGTGGTGAAGGGGCAGCTGGTGTGGATGGGGAGTGAGCGGTGCAGGGTGAGCTGGTGGGAATGGGTTGAGAGCGGTGCAGGGGGAGCTGCTGGGGATAGGGTGCTAGCGATATATCGTTAGCTGGTGGGGTTGGGGTGTGAGCAGTTCAGGGGGAGCTGGTGGGTTTGGGGTGTGAGCAGTGCAGGGAGAGCTGGTGGGAATGGGTTGTGTGCGGTGAAGGGGGAGCTGGTGGGGATGGGGGGGTGAGCGGTGCAGGGGGAGCTGGTGGGGATGGGGTGTAAGCGTTTCGGGGTTGCTGGTGGGGATAGGGTGTGAGCGGTGCAGGGGGAGCTGGTGGGGATGGGGTGTGAGCAGTTCAGGGGGAGCTGGTTGGGATGGGGTGTGAGCGGTGAAGATGGAGCTGGTGGGGATGGGGTGTGAGCGGTGCAGGGGCAGCTGGTGTGGATGGGGAGTGAGCGGTGCAGGGTGAGCTGGTGGGAATGGGTTGAGAGCGGTGCAGGGGGAGCTGCTGGGGATAGGGTGCTAGCGATATATCGTTAGCTGGTGGGGTTGGGGTGTGAGCAGTTCAGGGGGAGCTGGTGGATTTGGGGTGTGAGCAGTGCAGGGAGAGCTGGTGGGAATGGGTTGTGTGCGGTGAAGGGGGAGCTGGTGGGGATGGGTTGAGAGCGGTGCAGGGGGAGCTGCTGGGGAAGGGGTGTGAGCGGTGAAGGGGGAGCTGGTGGGGATGGGGTGTGAGCGGTGCAGGGGTAGCTGGTGGGGATGGGGTGCGAGCGATATATCGTTAGCTGGTGGGGATGGGGTGTGAGAAGTGCAGGGGAGCTGGTTGGGATGGGGTGTGAGCGATAAAGGGGGTGAAGAAGGGGATGGGGTGTGAGCGGGGCGGGGGGAGCTGAATGAGACGGGTTGTGAGCAGTGCAGCGGGAGCTGGTGGGGATGGGGTGTGAGCGGTGCAGGGGTAGCTGGTGGGGATGGGGTGAGAACGATATATCATTAGCTGGTGGGGATGGGGTGTGAGAAGTGCAGCGGAGCTGGTGGGGATGGGGCATGAGTGATAACGGGGGAGCTGATGGGTTTTGGGTGTGAACAGTGCAGGGGGAGATGGTGGGCAAAGTCCGTGAGCAGTGCAAGGGGAGCTGGTGGGGATGGGGTGTGAGAGGGGCGGGGGGAGCTGAAGGGGACGGGTTGTGAGCGGTGCAGAGGGAGCTAGACGGGATGGGGTGTGAGGGGTGGAGGGGGTGCTGGTGGGGATGGGGTGCGAGCGATATATCGGTAGCTGGTGGGGATGGGGTGCGAGCGTTAAAGTGGGTGCTGGTGGGATTGGTGTGTGAGGGGTGCAGGAGGACCCGGTGGGGATGGGGTGTGAGCGGTACACGGGGAGCTGGTGGGGATGGGGTGATAGCGATGCAGGGGGAGCTGGAGGGGATGGGGTGTGAGCCGTTCTGGGTTGCTGGTGGGGATGGGGTGTGAGCGGTGCAGGGGGAGATGGTGGGGAAGGGGTGTGAGCGGTGCAGGGGGAGATGGTGGGGACGGGGTGTGAGCGGTGCAGGGGGAGCTGGTGGGAATTGGGTGTGTGTGGTGCAGGGGGACCTGGTGGGGATGGGGTGATAGCGATGCAGGGGGAGCTGGAGGGGATGGGGTGTGAGCCGTTCTGGGTTGCTGGTGGGGATGGGGTGTGAGCGGTGCAGGGGGAGATGGTGGGGAAGGGGTGTGAGCGGTGCAGGGGGAGATGGTGGGGACGGGGTGTGAGCGGTGCAGGGGGAGCTGGTGGGAATTGGGTGTGTGTGGTGCAGGGGGACCTGGTGGGGATGGGGTGTGAGCGATACAGGGGGTGATGGTGGGATTGAGGTGTGAGCGAAATAGGGGAAGCTGGTGGGTACAGTCACCGTGTGTGACCCTTACCCTGAATAAATTGTGAGTCTGTACAGTTACAGTGTGTGAGCCTTATCCTGAATCAATAGTGAGTTGGTACAGTTACAATACGTGACCATTACCCTGAATAAACAGTGACTCTGTACAGTTACAGTGCGTGACACTTGCCCTGAATAAACAGTGAGTCTGTAAAGTTAGAGTGCGTGATCCATACGCTGAATAAACTGAGTCTGCATAGTTACAATGCATGACCCTTACCCTGAATAAACAGTGAGTCTGTATAGTTACAGTGCATGATCCTTACCCTGAATAAACATTGTCTCTGTATAGTAACAGTGTGTGATCCTTCCGCTGAAGAAATAGTGAGTCTGTTTCATTACAGTACGTGACATTTACACTGAATAAACAGTGAGTCTGTATAGTTAAAGTGTGTGAACCTTAAACCTGAATAAAGAGTGAGTCTGTACAGTAACAATGCGTGTCCCTTACCCTGAATAAACAATGACTGTGTAAAGTGATAATGTGTGACCCTTACCCTGAATAAACAGTGACTCTGTACAGTTACAGTACATGACCCTTACCCTGAATAAACAGTGCCTCTGTCTATTTAGAGTACATGACCGTTACCCAGAATAAAGGGTGAGTCTGTACAGTTACAACTCAAAACCCATACCCTGAATAAATAGTGAGCCTGTATAGTAACACCGCATGAACCTTACCCTAAATAAACAGTGAGTCTGTACAGTTACAGTGTGTGACGCTTATCCTGCATAAACAGTGATTCTGTACAGTTACAGTGCATGACACTTCCCCTAAATAAACAGTGACTCTGTGCTGTTACAGTGCGTGAACCTTAACCTGAATAAACGGTGAGTGAGTCTGTACAGTCACCGTGCGTGACCCTTAGCCTGAATAAAGTGTGAGTCTGTATAGTTAAAGTGTGTGAGCCTTACCCCAAATAAATAGTGAATCTGTACAGTTACAGTGTGTGACCCCTACCCTGAATAAACAGTGACTCTGTATCATTACATTGCATGACCCTTACCCTGAATAAACAGTGATTCTTTGCAGATACAGTGCGTGTCTCTTATCCTGAATAAACAGTGAGTCTGTACAGTTACCGTGTGTGAAACCTACCCTGAGTTAACATGGACTCTGAATGGTTACATTGTGTGACCCTTTCCCTGAATAAACAATGACTGTGTATAGTGATAATTTGTGACGCTTACCCAAAATATACAGTGACTGTGTATAGTTATAATGTGTGATCCTTAACCTTAATAAACTGTGGCTCTGAACAGTTACAGTGCATGACCGTTACCCTGAATAAACAGTGAGTCTGTACAGTTACAGTGCGTGAACTTACCCTGAATAAAAAGTGAGTATGCATATTTTTGGTGTGTGATGCTTCCTCTGAATAAACATTGACTCTGTTTAGATACAATGCATGTGACACTTACCCTGAATAAAAAGTCAGTCTGTATAGTTACAGCTCATGATCCTTACCCTGAATAAACAGTTTGCCTTTATAGTTAAAGTTCATGACCCTTAGCCTGAAATAACAGTGAATCTGTATAGTTATAACGTGTGAAGCTTAGCATGAATGAACAGTGACTCTGGACAGTTACGGTGCGTAACCCTTGCCCTGAATAAACAGTGACTCTGTCTAGTTACAGTGCATGACCGTTACTCTGAATAAACAGTGAGTCTGTAGAGTTGCAGTGCGTAACCCTTATCCTGAATAAACAGTGAGCCTCTATAGTTACACTGCGTGACCCTTATCCTGAATAAACAGTGAGTCTCTATAGTTACACCACGTGACCCTTAACCTGCACAAACAGTGACTCTGTACAGTTACAGTGCGTGACCCTTACCCTGAATAAACAGTGAGTCTTTATAGTTACAGCACGTGGTCCTTATCCTCAATATACAGTAACTCTGTACAGTTACAGTGCGTGACCCTTACCCTGAATAAACAGTGAGACTGTACAGTTACCATGCGTGACACTTGCCCTGAATTAACAGTGACTCTGTATAGTTACATTGCGTGAACCTTACCCTGAATAAACAATGACTGTGTACAGTTACAGTGTGTGACCCTTACCCTGAATAAACAGTGACTCTGTACAGTTACAGTGCGTGAACTTTAAACTGAATAAACAGTGAGTCTGTACAGTCACTGTGCGTGACCCTTACCCTGAATAAAGTGTGAGTCTGTATAGTTTAAGTGTGTGAGCCTTACCCCGAATAAACAGTGAATCTGCACAGTTACAGTGCATGACCCCTACCCTGAATAAACAGTGACTCTGTACAGTTACGGTGCGTGGCCCATACCCTGAATAAACAGTGACTCTGTCTAGTTACACCACGTGACCCTTACCCTGAATAAACAGTGACTCTTTACAGATACAGTGCGTGACCCTTACCCTGAATAAGCAGTGACTGTGTAGAGTTATAATGTATGAACCTTAACGTGAACAAAAAGTGACTCTGTACAGTTGCAGTGTGTGACCCTTACCCTGAATAAACAATGACTGTCTAGTTACAGTGCATGAACTTTACTCTGAATAAACAGTGAGTCTTTACAGTTACAGTGCGTGACCCTTATCCAGAATAACGAGTGAGTCTGTATAGTTGCACCACATGACCCTTACCCTGAAAAGACAGTGACTCTGTACAGTTACAGAGTGGGACACTGCCCAGAATAAACAGTGACTCTTTATAATTACAGCACGTGGCGCTTACCCTGAATAAACAGTAACTCAGTACAGTTACAGTGCGTGAACCTTACCCTGAATAAACAGTGAGTCTGTACATTTACAGTGTGTGAACCTTACCCTGAATAAACTGTGGGTCTGTATAGTTACATTGCGTGACACTTACCCTGCATAAAGAGTGAGTATTTACAGTTACAGCGTGTGACCCTTACCCTGAATAAACAGTGACTCTGTGCAGGTACAGAGTGTGACCCTTACCCTGCATAAACAGTGAGTCTGTACAGTTAGAGTGCATTAACCTGACCCTAAGTAAACAGTGACTCGGTAAATTTATAGTGCATGAACCTTAACCTGAATAAATAGTGAGTCTGTTCCATCACCATGCGTGACCCTTACCCTGAATAAACAGTGAGTCTGTACGGTTACAGTGTGTGACACTTACCCTTAATTAACAGTGAATCTGTATAGTTACATTGTGTGGCCCTTACCCTGAATAGACAGTGACTGTGTATAATTATGTGTGAACCTTAACGTGAATAGACAGTGACTCTGTACAGTTACAGTGCATGACCTTTACTCTGAATAAACAGTGAGTCTGATTAGTTAGTGCGTGACCCTTATCCTGAATAAACAGTGACTGTGTATAGTTATAATGTGTGAACCTTAACGTAAATAAACAGTGACTCTGTACAGTTACAGTGCGTGACCCTTACCTTGAATAAACAGTGACTGTGTCTAGTTACAGTGCATGAACTTTACACAAAATAAACAGTGAGTCTGTACAGTTACAGTGCGTGACCCTTATCCTGAATAAACAGTGATACTGTATAATTACACCACGTGACCCTTACCCTGAATAAACAGTGACTCTTTATAGTTACAGTGCGTGACACTTATCCTGAATAAACAGTAACTCTGTAAGGTTACAGTGTGTGACCCTTACCCTGAATAAACCGTGAGTCCGTACAGTTACAGTGTGTGACCCTTACCCTGAATAAACAAAGAGTCTATATACTCACATTGCTTGACACTTAGCCTGAATAAAGAGTGAGTATTTACAGTTACAGTGTGTGACCCTTACCCTGAATAAACAGGGACTCTGTACCGTTACAGTGTATGACCCTTATCCTGCATAAATAGTGAGTCATTGCAGATAGAGTGCATGACCATTACTCTGAATAAACAGTGACTCTGTACAGTTACAGTGCTTGACCCTTACCCTGAATAAGCAGTGAGTCTTAATAGTTACAGCGTGTGACCCTTAACCTGCATAAACAGTGACTCTGTACAGTTACAGTGCGTGACACTTACCCTGAATAAAAAGTGAGTCTTTATAGTTACACTGTGTGACCCTTACCTTCAATATACAGTAACTCTGTACAGTTTCAGTGCGTGATCCTTATCCTGAATAAACAGTGAGTCTGTACAGTTACATTGCGTGACCCTTACCCTGAATAAACAATGACTGTGTATAGTGATAATGTGTGACCCTTAACCTGAATAAACAGTGACTCTGAACAGTTACAGTACATGACCTTTACCCTGAATAAACAGTGCCTCTATCTATTTAGAGTGCATGACCATTACCCAGAATAAACAGTGAGTCTGTACAGTTACAACTCATGACCCATACCCTGAATAAACAGTGAGTGTGTATAGTTACACCGCGTGAACCTTAACGTAAATAAACAGTGACTCTGTACAGTTACAGTGTGTGACTCTAACCCTGAATAAACAGTAACTCTGTACAGTTACAGTTTGTGACGCTTACCCTGAATAAACAGTGAGTCTGTACAGTTACAATGTGTGACCCTTACCCAAAATAAACAGTGAGCCTGTTTCATCACATTGCGTGACACTTACCCTGAATAAAGAGTGAGTCTGTACAGTCACTGTGCGTGACCCTTACCCTGAATAAACAGTGACTCTGTACAGTTACAGTGCGTGAACCTTAACCTGAATGAACAGTTAGTCTGTACAGTCACTGTGCGTGACCCTTACCCTGAATAAACAGTGAACCTGTTTCGTCACAGTGCGTGACACTTACCCTGAATAAAGAGTGAGTATGTACAGTTACAGTCCGTGACCATTATCCTGAATAAACAGTGAGACGGTATAATTACACCACATGACCCTTACCCTGAATAAACAG
The DNA here is from genome assembly GCA_026770705.1 of Isurus oxyrinchus. Taxonomy (NCBI): domain Eukaryota; kingdom Metazoa; phylum Chordata; class Chondrichthyes; order Lamniformes; family Lamnidae; genus Isurus; species Isurus oxyrinchus. The sequence goes on along the minus strand of JANJGN010000083.1, from coordinate 1,939,103 downwards.
TGACTCAGTACAGTTACAGTGCGTGACCCTTACCCTGAGTAAACAGTGACTCTTTACAGTTACAGTGCGTGACACTTATCCTGAATAAACAATAACTCAGTACAGTTACAGTGCGTGACCCTTACCCTGAGTAAACAGTGACTCTTTACAGTTACAGTGCGTGACACTTATCCTGAATAAACAGTAACACTGTACAGTTACAGTGTGTGACCCATACCCTGAATATACAGGAGTCGGTACAGTTACAGTGTGTGACCCTTACCCTGAATAAACAAAGAGTCTGTATACTCACATTTCCTGACACTTAGCCTGAGTAAAGAGTGATTATTTACAGTTACAGTGTGTGACCCTTACCCTGAATAAACAGTGACTCTGTACAGTTACAGTGTGTGACACTTATCCTGCATAAATAGTGAGTCTGTACAGGTAGAGTGTGTGACCGTTACTCTGAATAAACAGTGAGTCTGTACAGTTGCAGTGCGTGACTCTTACCCTGAATAAACACTGAGTCTTTACAGTTAAAGCGCGTGGCCCTTACCTTCAATATATCAAGCCATTGTTTCCAGGACTGTCACTGACCTCATTTCCTCTGGGGATGTTCCTCCCACAGCTTCCAACCTGATAGTTGCCCAACCTCGGACAGCCCGCTTCTATCTCCTACCCAAAATCCATAAACAGAACCGCCCCAGTAGACTGATTGTCTCAGCTTGCTCCTGCCCCACAGAACTCATTTCTCATTATCTTGACTCCCTTCTCTCTCCCCTTGTCCAGTCTCTTCCCACCTACATCCGTGATTCCTCTGACACCTTACGTCACATCAACAATTTCCAGTTCCCTGGCCCCAACCGCTTCCTCTTCACCATGGACGTCCAATCCCTCTACACCTCCATCCCGCACCAGGATGGTCTGAGGGCCCTTAGCTTCTTCCTCGAACAGAGGCCCGAACAATCCCCATCCACCACTACTCTCCTCCGTCTGGCTGAACTTGTTCTCACACTGAACAATTTCTCCTTCAACTCCTCTCACTTCCTCCAAATAAAAGGTGTGGCTATGGGTACCCGCATGGGCCCCAGCTATGCCTGTCTCTTTATGGGGTATGTGGAACATTCCTTGTTCCAGTCCTATTCCGGCCCCCTTCCACAACTCTTTCTCCGGTACATCGATGATTACTTTGATGCTGCTTCATGCTCTTGTCGGGACTTGGAAAAATTTATTAATTTTGCTTCCAATCTCCACCCCTCCATCATTTTCACGTGGTCCATCTCTGACACTTCCCTTCCCTTCCTTGACCTCTCTGTCTCAATCTCTGGTGATAGACTGTCCACCAATATCCATTACACACCCACCGACTCCCACAGCTACCTCGACTACAGCTCCTCACACCCCGCTTCCTGTAAGGACTCCATCCCATTCTCTCAGTTCCTTCACCTCCGTTGCATCTGTTCTGATGATGCTACCTTCAAAAACAGTTCCTCTGACATGTCCTCCTTCTTCCTTAACCGAGGTTTTCCACCCACGGTCGTTGACAGGGCCCTCAACCGTGTCCGGCCCATCTCCCGTGCATCCGCCCTCACGCCTTCTCCTCCTCCCAGAAACATGATAGGGTCCCCCTTGTCCTCACTTATCACCCCACCAGCCTCCGCATTCAAAGGATCATCCTCCGCCATTTCCACCAACTCCAGCATGATGCCACCACTAAACACATTTTCCCTTCACCCCCCCCATCGGCATTCCGTAGGGATCGCTCTCTCCAGGACACTCTGATCCACTCCTCCATCACCCCCTACTCCTCAACCCCCTCCTATGGCACCACCCCATGCCCACGCAAAAGATGCAACACCTGCCCCTTCTCTTCCTCTCTTCTCACCGTCCAAGGGCCCAAACACTCCTTTCAAGTGAAGCAGCATTTCACTTGCATTTCCCCCAACTTAGTCTACTGCATTCATTGCTCCCAATGTGGTCTCCTCTACATTGGAGAGACCAAACGTAAACTGGGCGACCGCTTTGCAGAACACCTGCGGTCGGTCTGCAAGAATGACCCAAACCTCCCTGTCGCTTGCCATTTTAACACTCCACCTTGCTCTCTTGCCCACATGTCTGTCCTTGGCTTGCTGCATTGTTCCAGTGAAGCCCAATGCAAACCGGAGGAACAACACCTCATCTTCCGACTAGGCACTTTACAGCCTTCCGGACTGAATATTGAATTCAACAACTTTAGGTCATGAGCTCCCTCCCCCATCCCCACTCCTTTCTGTTTCCCCCTTCCTTTTTTTTCCCAATGAATTATATAGATTTTTCTTTTCCCATCTATTTCCATTATTTTTAAATATTTTTAAATCTTTTATGCTCTCCCCACCTCCACTAGAGCTATACCTTGAGTGCCCTACCATCCATTCTCAATTAGCACATTCATTTAGATAATATCACCAACTTTAACACCTATGTGTTCTTTTGTTCTATTGTTGCTGACATCTTTTGATGATCTGCTTCTATCACTGCTTGTTTGTCCCTACAACCACACCAACCCCCTCCGCTTCTCTCTCTCTCCCTCTCTCGCTCCGCACCCCCCCCCCCCACCCCCCCGACACACACCTTAAACCAGCTTATATTTCAACTCTTTCTTGTACTCGAACTTAAGTTCTGTCGAAGGGTCATGAGGACTCGAAACGTCAACTCTTTTCTTCTCCGCCGATGCTGCCAGACCTGCTGAGTTTTTCCTGGTAATTCTGTTTTTGGACTGTGTATAGTAACTGTTCCTGACAGTTACCGTGTGTGACACTTACCCTGAATTAACAGTCACTCTGTATAGTTACATTACGTGACCCTTACCCTGAATAAACAGTGACTCTGTATAGTTGCAGTGTGTGGCCCTAACCCTGGATCAACAGTGAGTCTGTACGGTAACAGTGTGTGGCACTTACCCTGAATTAACAGAGAATCTGTATAATTACATTTCGTGACCCTTACCCTGAATAAACAATGACTGTGTGTAGTTATAATGTGTGACCCTTACCCTGAATAAACAGTGACTCTGTATAGTTACATTGCATGAACCTTACCCTGAATAAACAGTGATTGTGTACTGTTATAATGTGTGACCTTTAACGTGAATAAACAGTGAGTCTGTACAGTTACCGAATGTGACACTTACCCTGAATTAACAGTGACTCTGTACAGTAACATTACGTGACCCTGATCCTGAATAAACAATGACTGTGTATAGTGATAACGTGTGATCCTTAACCTGAATAAACAGTGAGTCTGTACAGTTACAGCGTGTGATCCATACCTTGAATAAACAGTGAATCTGTACAGTTACAGGGCATGACACTTTTCCTGAATAAACAGTGACTCTGTACATTTACCTTGTCCTGAATAAACAGCGAGTCTATATAGTTAGAGTGTGTAACCCATACGATGAATAAACTATGAGCCTGTATAGTTGCAGGGTGTGAAAATTACCCTGAATAATGAGAGTGTGTATAGTTACAGTGCTTGATCCTTACCCTGAACAAACAGTGAGTCTATATGGCTCCAATGTGTGACCCTTACCCTGAATAAACAGTGTGTCTGCATATTTACAGTGCATGAACCTTACCGTGAATAAACTGTGACTCTCTATAGTTATAGTGTGTGATCCTTCCTCTGAATGAAGAGTGAGTCTGTATAGTTACAGTGCGTGACACTTACCCTGAATAAACAGTGAGTCTGTGCCTTAAAAGTGTGTGAACCTTAACCTGAATAAATATTGACTCTCTATAGTTATAGTGTGTGATCTTTCCTCTGAATGAAGAGTGAGTCTGTATAGTTACAGTGCGTGATCCATACCCTGAATAAACAGTGACTCTGTACAGTTACAGTGCGTGACACTTACTCTGACTAAACAGTGAGTCTCTCTTATTACTGTGCGTGATACTTCCCCTGAATTAACAGTGAGTCTGTGTAGTTACAGTGCTTCATCCTTACTCTGAATAAACATTGACTCTGTGTAGTTACAGTGCGTGACCCTGACCCTGAATAAGCAGTGAGTCTGTACAGTTACAAAGCATGAGCCTTACTGTGAAAAAACAGCGTGTCCGTATAGTTACAGTACGTGATCCTTATCCTGAATAAACAGTGAGTCTGTATTGTTACAGTCCGTGTCTCTTACCATGAATAAACAGTGACTCCGTGGAACTACAATGCTTGATCCTTCCTCTGAATAAACAGTGATGCAGTATCATTAAAGTGCATGATTCTTCCTCTGAATAAACAGTGAATCTGTATAGTTACAGTGCGTGACCCTTACCCTCAATAAACATTGACTCCATATAGGTAGAGTGCGTGATCCTTCCACTGAATAAACAGTGAGTCTGTACAGTTACACGGCATGATCCTTACCCTGAATAAACAGTGAGTCTGTATAGTTGCAGTGCGTGACCCTTACCTGAATAAACACTGTGTCTGTATAGTTACAGTGCATGATATTTCCTCTGAATAAACAGTGACACTGTACAGTTACAGTGCGTGAACCTTAACCTGAATAAAGTGTGAGTCTGTACAGTTACATTCTGTGAGACTTACCCTGAATAAATAGTGAGTTGGTCCATTTGCAGTGCGTGACCGTTACCCTGAATAAAGTGTGATGCTGTACAATTAAAGTGCGTGATCCTTCCTCTGAATAAACATTGAGTATATATAGTTTCGGTGCGTGTTGCTGCATCTAAATAAACAGTGAGTCTCTACAGTTACAGTGCGTGACCCTTATTCTGAAAAAACAGTGAGTCTGTATAGTTACACCGTGTGACACTTAACCTGAATAAACAGAGTCTCTGTACAGTTACAGTGCGTGACCCTTACCCTGAATAAACAGTGAGTCTGTACAGTTACCGTGTGTGACACTTCCCCTGAATAAAAAGTGAGTATTTACAGCTAAACTGCGTGACGCTTACCCTGCATAAACAGTGACTCTATACATTACAGTGTGTGAACCTTACCCTGCATAAACAGTGAGTCTGTACAGTTAGAGTGCGCGATACTTACCCCAAATACAATGTGAGTCTGTATATTTACACCGCGTGACTCTTACCCTGAATAGACTGTGACCATGTACAGTTACAGTGCGTGATCCTTCTTGAGTAAAAAGTGAGAATGTATAGTTACACTGCGTGAGCCTTCCTCTGAATAAATAGTGACTGTGGAGAGTTGCTGTTCCTGACACATACCCTGAATAAACAGTGACTCTGTATAGTTAAGTTGTGTGGCGCTTACCCTGAATTAACAGTGAGTCTGTACAGTAACATTGCGTGACCCTGATCCTGAATAAACAATGACTGTTTATAGTGATAACGTGTGATCCATACCCTGAATAAACAGTGAGGCTATACAGTTACAGTGCATGATACTTATCCTGAATAGACAGTGTGTCTGTATAGTTCCAGGTCATCACACTTATCCTGAATAAACATTGATTCTGTATAGATACACTGTGTGATACATCCTCTGAATAAAAAGTGAGTATGTATAGTTGCAGTATGTGATCTTCCTCTGAATAAAAAGTGAGTATGTGTAGTTACAGTGCGTGATCCTTCCTCTGAATAAATTGTGACTCTGTACAGTTACAGTGTGTGACTATTACCCTGAATAAACAGCGATTCTGTACATTTACAGTTTGTGACCCTTATCCTGAATAAACTTTGGGTCTGTGTAGTTACATTGCGTGACACTTACCCTGAATAAAGAGTGAGTATTTACAGTTACACTGCGTGACGCTTACCCTGAATAAACAGTGACTCTATACATTACAGTGTGTGAACCTTACCCTGCATAAACAGTGAGTCTGTACAGTTAGAGTGCGCGATACTTACCCCAAATACAATGTGAGTCTGTATATTTACACCGCGTGACTCTTACCCTGAATAGACTGTGACCATGTACAGTTACAGTGCGTGATCCTTCTTGAGTAAAAAGTGAGAATGTATAGTTACACTGCGTGAGCCTTCCTCTGAATAAATAGTGACTGTGGAGAGTTGCTGTTCCTGACACATACCCTGAATAAACAGTGACTCTGTATAGTTAAGTTGTGTGGCGCTTACCCTGAATTAACAGTGAGTCTGTACAGTAACATTGCGTGACCCTGATCCTGAATAAACAATGACTGTTTATAGTGATAACGTGTGATCCATACCCTGAATAAACAGTGAGGCTATACAGTTACAGTGCATGATACTTATCCTGAATAGACAGTGTGTCTGTATAGTTCCAGGTCATCACACTTATCCTGAATAAACATTGATTCTGTATAGATACACTGTGTGATACATCCTCTGAATAAAAAGTGAGTATGTATAGTTGCAGTATGTGATCTTCCTCTGAATAAAAAGTGAGTATGTGTAGTTACAGTGCGTGATCCTTCCTCTGAATAAATTGTGACTCTGTACAGTTACAGTGTGTGACTATTACCCTGAATAAACAGCGATTCTGTACATTTACAGTTTGTGACCCTTATCCTGAATAAACTTTGGGTCTGTGTAGTTACATTGCGTGACACTTACCCTGAATAAAGAGTGAGTATTTACAGTTACACTGCGTGACGCTTACCCTGAATAAACAGTGACTCTATACATTACAGTGTGTGAACCTTACCCTGCATAAACAGTGAGTCTGTACAGTTAGAGTGCGCGATACTTACCCCGAATACAATGTGAGTCTGTATATTTACACCGCGTGACTCTTACCCTGAATAGACTGTGACCATGTACAGTTACAGTGCGTGATCCTTCTTGAGTAAAAAGTGAGAATGTATAGTTACACTGCGTGAGCCTTCCTCTGAATAAATAGTGACTGTGGAGAGTTGCTGTTCCTGACACATACCCTGAATAAACAGTGACTCTGTATAGTTAAGCTGTGTGGCGCTTACCCTGAATTAACAGTGAGTCTGTACAGTAACATTGCGTGACCCTGATCCTGAATAAACAATGACTGTGTATAGTGATAACGTGTGACCCTTAACCTGAATAAACACTGAGGCTGTACAGTTACAGGGCGTGACACTTTTCCTGAATAAACAGTGACTCTGTACATTTACCTGAATAAACAGCGAGTCGGTATAGTTAGAGTGTGTAACCCATACGATGAATAAACTATGAGCCTGTATAGTTGCAGTGTGTGAACTTTATCCTGAATAATGAGTGTGTATAGTTACAGTGCTTGATCCTTACCCTGAACAAACAGTGAGTCTGTATGGCTCCAATGTGTGACCCTTACCCTGAATAAACAGTGAGTCTGCATATTTACAGTGCATGACCCTTACCGTGAATAAATTGTGACTCTGTATAGTTAAAGTGCATGATCCTTCCTCTGAATAAAGAGTGAGTCTGTATAGTTACAGTGCGTGACACTTACCCTGAATAAACAGTGAGTCTGTGCCTTAAAAGTGTGTGAACCTTAACCTGAATAAACATTGACTCTCTATAGTTACAGTGTGTGATCCTTCCTCTGAATGAAGAGTGAGCCTCTCTTATTACTGTGCGTGATCCTTCCCCTGAATTAACAGTGCGTCTGTGTGGTTACAGTGCGTCATTCTTAGTCTGAATAAACAGTGAGTCTGTATAGTTAAAGTGCGTGATCCTTATCCTGAATAAACATTGTCTCCGTGTAGTTACAGTGCATGACCCTGACACTGAATAAACAGTGAGTCTGTACAGTTAGAGCGTGAGCCTTACTGTGAAAAAACAGCGTGTCCGTATAGTTACAGTACGTGATCCTTATCCTGAATAAACAGTGAGTCTGTATTGTTACAGTCCGTGTCTCTTACCATGAATAAACAGTGACTCCATAGAACTACAATGCTTGATCCTTCCTCTGAATAAACAGTGATGCAGTATCATTAAAGTGCATGATTCTTCCTCTGAATAAACAGTGACTCTGTATAGTTACAGTGCGTGACCCTTACCCTCAAATAAACATTGACTCCATATAGTTAGAGTGCGTGATCCTTCCACTGAATAAACAGTGCGTCTGTATCATTACAGTGCATGACCCTTACCCTGTATAAACAGTGAGTCTGTACAGTTACGCTGCGTGATCCTTACCCTGAATAAACAGTGAGTCTGTACAGTTGCAGTGCGTGACCCTTACCTGAATAAACACTGTCTGTATAGTTACAGTTCATGATATTTCCTCTGAATAAACAGTGACACTGTACAGTTACAGTGCGTGAACCTTAACCTAAATAAAGTGTGAGTCTGTACAGTTACATTGTGTGAGATTTAACTTGAATAAATAGTGAGTCGGTCCATTTGCATTGCGTGACCGTTACCCTGAATAAAGTGTGATGCTGTACAATTAAAGTGCATGACCCTTCCTCTGAATAAACATTGAGTATATATATTTTCGGTGCGTGTTGCTGCATCTAAATAAACAGTGAGTCTCTACAGTTACAGTGCGTGACCCTTACCCTGAATAAACAGTGAGTCTGTATAGTTACACCGTGTGACACTTAACCTGAATAAACAGAGTCTCTGTACAGTTACAGCGCATGACCCTTACCCTGAATAAACAGTGAGTCTGTACAGTTACCGTGTGTGACACTCCCCCTGAATTAACAGTGACTCTGTACAGTTACAGTGCATGGCCCTTACCCTGAATAAACAGTGACTCGGTCTAGTTACAGTGCATGACCATTACCCTGAATAAACAGTGATTGTGTACAGTGAAATCTCATGACCCTCACCCTGAATAAACAGTGAACCTGTATAGTTACACTGCGTGAACCTTACCCCGAATAAACAGTGACTCTGTACAGTTACAGTTTGTGACTCTTACACTGAATAAACAGTGAGTATTTATAGTTACAGCGCATGACGCTTAGCCTGAATAAACAGTGACTATAGTTACAGTGCGTGACCCTTACCCTGAATAAAGAGTAAGTCTGTACAGTTACAATGTGTGACCCTTACCCTGAATTAACAGTGACTCTTTATAGTTACAGTGCGTGACCTTTACCCTGAATAAACAGTGACTCTGTCTAGTTACACCATGTGACCCTTAACATGAATAAACCGTGACTCTTTACAGATACAGTGCATGACTCTTACCCTGAATAAAGAGTGAGTATTTACAGTTACAGCGTGATACCATTACGCTCAATAAACAGTGACTCTGTACAGTGACAGCGCGTGAGCCTTAACCTGAATAAACAGTAAGTCTGTACAGTTATTTGTGTGACCCTTACCCTGAATAAACTTTGGGTCAGTATAAAAACAGAATTACCTGGAAAAACTCAGCAGGTCCGGCAGCATCGGCGGAGAAGAAAAGAGTTGACGTTTCGAGTCCTCATGACCCTTCGACAGAACTTGATTTCGAGTCCAAGAAAGAGTTGAAATATAAGCCGGTTTAAGGTGTGTGTGTGTGGGGGGGCGGAGAGAGAGAGAGAGACAGAGGTGCTTGTGTAGACAAACAAGCAGTGATAGAAGCAGATCATCAAAAGATGTCAGTGACAATGGTACAAAAGAACACATAGGTGTTAAAGTTAAAGTTGGTGATATTATCTAAACGAATGTGCTAATTAAGAATGGATGGTAGGGCACTCAAGGTACAGCTCTAGTGGGGGTGGGGGGAGCATAAAAGATTTTAAAATATTTAAAAATAATGGAAATAGGTGGGAAAAGAAAAATCTATAAAATTTATAGGGAAAAAAAAGGGGAAAAAAGGGGGAAACAGAAAGGGGGTGGGGATGGGGGAGGGAGCTCACGACCTAAAGTTATTGAATTCAATATTCAGACCGGAAGGCTGTAAGGTGCCTAGTCGGAAGATGAGGTGTTGTTCCTCCAGTTTGCGTTGGGCTTCACTGGAACAATGCAGTAAGCCAAGGACAGACATGTGGGCAAGAGAGCAGGGTGGAGTGTTAAAATGACAAGCGACAGGGAGGTTTGGGTCATTCTTGCGGACAGACCGCAGGTGTTCTGCAAAGCGGTCGCCCAGTTTACGTTTGGTCTCTCCAATGTAGAGGAGACCACATTGGGAGCAACGAATGCAGTAGACTAAGTTGGGGGAAATGCAAGTGAAATGCTGCTTCACTTGAAAGGAGTGTTTGGGCCCTTGGACGGTGAGGAGAGAGGAAGTGAAGGGGCAGGTGTTACATCTTTTGCGTGGGCATGGGGTGGTACCATAGGAGGGGGTTGAGGAGTAGGGGGATTTGTTTTGGATTTCCAGCATCCGCAGTTTTCTTTGTTTTTATATTTGGGTCAGTATAGTTACATTGCGTTACACTTATACTGGATAAAGAGTTGCAGTTACAGTGTGTGACCCCTACCCTGAATAAACAGTGACTCATTACATTACAGTTTGTGACCCTTACCCTGCATAAACAGAGAGTCTGTACATTTACAGTGCGTGACCCTTACCCTAAATAAACAGAAACTCGGTAAATTTGTAGCGCGTGAAAATTAACCTGAATAAACAATAAGTCTGTACCGTCACCATGCGTGACGCTTACCCTGAATAAAGTGTGAGTCTGTACAGTTACAGCGTGTGTGCCTTACCCTAAATAAAAAGTGAGTCGTTACAGTTTCAGGGCGTGACTGTTACCCTGAATAAACAGTGAGGCTGTACAGTTACAGTGCATGATCCTTCCTCTGAATTGACATTGAGTATGCATATTTTCGGTGTGTGATGCTTCCTCTGAATATACATTGACTCTGTATAGTTACAGTCTCTGACTCTTACCCTGAATAAACAGTGATTCTGTACAGTTACAGCGTGTGACTCTTACACTGAATAAACAGTGAGTCTTTATAGTTATAGCACGTGACCCTTACCCTGAATAAAGAGTGAGTCTGTACAGTTACAATGTGTGACCCTTACCCTGAATAAAGAGTGACTCTCTATAGTTACAGTGCGTGACCTTTACCCGGAATAAACAGTGACTCTGTCTAGTTACACCACGTGACCCTTAACATGAATAAACCGTGACACTTTACAGATACAGTGCATGAAACTTACCCTGAATAAAGAGTGAGTATTTACAGTTACAGCGTGTTACCATTACGCTCAATAAACAGTGACTGTACAGTGACAGCGCGTGAACCTTAACCTGAATAAACAGTAAGTCTGTACAGTTACCGTGTGTGACCCTTTGCCTGAATAAACTTTGGGTCTGTATAGTTACATTGCGTTACACTTATACTGGATAAAGAGTTATAGTTACAGTGTGTGACCCTTACCCTGAATAAACAGTGACTCATTACATTACAGTTTGTGACCCTTACCCTGCATAAACAGTGAGTCTGTACATTTACAGTGCGTGACCCTTACCCTAAATAAACAGAAACTCGGTAAATTTGTAGTGCGTGAAAATTAACCTGAATAAACAATGAGTCTGTACTGTCACCATGCGTGACCCTTACCCTGAATAAAGTGTGAGTCTGTACAGTTACAGTGTGTGAGCCTTACCCTAAATAAAAAGTGAGTCGTTACAGTTTCAGGGCGTGACTGTTACCCTGAATAAACTGTGAGGTTGTACAGTTACAGTGCATGATCATTCCTCTGAATAGACATTGAGTATGTATATTTTCGGTATGTGATGCTTCCTCTGAATATACATTGACTCTGTATAGTTACAGTCTGTGACTCTTACTCGGAATAAACAGTGAGTCTTTATAGTTACAGCGTGTGACTCTTACCCTGAATAAACAGTGAGCCTGTATAGTTACACTGCGTGAACCTTACCCTGATTAAACAGTGATTCTGTACAGTTAGTGTGTGACTCTTACACTGAATAAAGAGTGAGTCTTTATAGTTACAGCACGTGACGCTTACCCTGAATAAACAGTGACTCTTTATAGTTAGTGCGTGACCCTTACCCTGAATAAAGAGTGAGTCTGTACAGTTACAATGTGTGACACTTACCCTGAATAAACAGTGACTTTTTATAGTTAGTGCGTGACCCTTACCCTGAATAAAGAGTGAGTCTGTACAGTTACAATGTGTGACCCTTACTCTGAATAAACAGTGACTCTTTATAGTTACGGTGCGTGACCATTACCCTGAATAAACAGTGACTCTGTCTAGTTATATCACGTGACCCTTACCATGAATAAACAGTGACTCTTCACAGATACAGTGCGTGACTCTTACCCTGAATAAAGAGTGATTATTTACATTTACAGTGTGTTACCATAACGCTGAATAAACAGTGACTCTGTGCAGTGACAGTGCGTGAACATTAACCTGAATAAACAGTAAGTCTGTACAGTTACCGCGTGTGACCCTTATCCTGAATAAACTTTGGGTCTGTATAGTTATATTGCGTGACACTTACCCTGAATAAAGAGTGGGTATTTACAGTTACAGTGTGTGACCCTTACCCTGAATACGCAGTGACTCTGTACATTACAGTGTGTGACCCTTACCCTGTATAAACAGTGAGTCAGTACATTTACAGTGCGTGAACCTTACCCTAAATAAACAGTGACTCGGTAAAATTGTAGTGCGTGAGAATGAACCTGAATAAACAATGAGTCTGTACTGTCACCATGCGTGACCTTTACCCTGAATAAAGTGTGAGTCTGTACAGTTACAGTGTGTGAGCCTTACCGTGAATAAACAGTGATGCTGTACAGTTACAGTGCATGATCGTTCCTCTGAATTGATATTGAGTATGTACATTTTCGGTGTGTGATGCTTCCTCTGAATAAACATTGACTCTGTATATTTACAATGCATAACCCTTACCTGAATAAACGCTTAGTCTGTATAGTTACAGTGCATGATATTTCCTCTGAATAAACAGTGACACTGTACAGTTAACTGTGTGAATCTTAACCTGAATAAAAAGTGAGTCTGTACAGTCACCGTGCGTGACCCTTACCCTGAATAAAGTATGAGTCTGTACAGTTACAGTGCGTGTTCCTTCCTCTGAATAAACATTGAGTATATATATTTTCAGTGCGTGATGCTGCCTCTGAATAAACCGTGAGGCTGTACAGTTACAGTGCATGAAATTTACCCTGAATAAACAGTGAGTCTGTACAGTTACACTGTGTGAGACTTAACTTGAATACATAGTGAGTCGGTCCATTTGCAGTGCGTGACCGTTACCCTGAATAAAGTGTGATGCTGTACAATTAAAGTGCATGATCCTTCCTCTGAATAAACATTGAGTATATATATTTTCGGTGCATGTTGCTGCATCTGAATAAACAGTGAGTCTCTACAGTTACAGTGCGTGATACGTATCCTGATTAAACAGTGAGTCTTTGCAGTTACAGTGCGTGATACTTACCCTGAATAAACAGTGTGTCTGTACAGTTACGGTTCATCACACCTATCCTGAATAAACATTGATTTTGTATAGTTACAGTGCATGATCCTTCTTCTGAGTAAAAAGTGAGAATGTATAGTTACAGTGTGTGATCCTTCCTCTGCATAAATAGTGACTGTGGAGAGTTGCTGTTCCTCACCCTTACCCTGAATAAACAGTGACTCTGTATTGTTAAGTTCCGTGGCCCTTACCCTGAATAAACAGTGAGTCTGTACGGTTAAGTGTGTGAAACTTACCCTGAATTAACAGTGACTCTGTATAGTTACATTGCGTGACCCTTACCCTGAATGAACAGTGATTGTGTATAGTTATTAAGTGTGAAACTTAATGTGAATAAGCAGTGACTCTGTACAGTTACAGGACATGACACTTACCCTGAATAAACAGTGACTCTGTCTAGTTACAGTGCATGACCATTACTCTGAATAAACAGTGAGTCTCTATAGTTACAGTGCATGACCCTTACCCTCAATATACAGTATCTCTGTAGAGTTACAGTGCAAGACACTTACCCTGAATAAACAGTGAGTCTGTACATTTACATTGCGTGACCCTTACCTTGAATAGACAGTGACTGTGTATAGTGATAATGTGTGACCCTTAACCTGAATAAACAGTGACTCTCTACAGTTACAGTGCACGGACCTTACCCTGAAAAACAGTGACTCTGTCTAGTTATAGTGCATGACCATTACCCTGAATAAACAGTGAGTCTGTAAAGTTACAACGCATGACCTTTTCCCTGAATAAACAGTGAGCCTGTACAGTTACACTGTGTGAACCATACTCTGAATAAACAGTGATTCTGTACACTTACAGCGTGTGACTCTTATCCAGAATAAACATTGAGTCTTTATAGATACAGCACGTGACGCTTACCCTGCATAAAGGATAACTTTGTACAGTTTGAGTGCATGAACCTTAACCTGAATAAACCGTGAATTTGTACAGTTAGAGTGTGTGACCCTTACCCTTAATAAACAGTGAGTCAGTATAGTCACATTGTGCGACACTTACCCTGAATAAAGAGTGAGTATTTACAGTTACAGTGTGTGAACCTTACCCTGAATAAACAGTGACTCTGTACAGTTCGAGTTTATGACCCTTATCTACATAAACAATGAGTTTGTACACTTACAGTGCGTGACCGTTACTCTGAATAAACAGTGAGCATCTACGGTTACAGTGTGTGACCCTTATCCTGAAAAAACAGTGAGTCTTTATAGTTACAGTGCGTGATGCTTACCCTGAATAAACAGTAACTCTGTACAGTTACAGTGCGTGACCCTTACCCTGAATAAAAAGTGACTCTGACTAGTTACACCACATGACCCTTACCCTGAATAAACAGTAACTCTGTACAGTTACATTGCGAGAACCTTACCCTGAATAAACAGTGACTCTGTATAGCTACATTGTGTTACCCTTACCCTAAATAAACAGTGACTGTGTATATTTATAATGTGTGAACCTTAATCTTAATAAACAGTGACTCTGGACAGTTGCAGTGCATGACCCTAACCCTGAATAAACAGTGACTCTGTCTAATTACAATGCATGACCGTTACCCTGAATAAACAGTGAGTCTGTACAGTTACAGTGCATGAACCTAACCCTGAATAAAAAGTGACTCTGTATAGTTACACCGTGTGACCCTTACCCTGAATAGACTGTGACTCTGTACAGGTGCAGTGTATGACACTTCCCTGAATAAACAGTGACTCTTTATAATTAATGCACGTGACCCTTACCCTGAATAAACAGTAACTCTGTACAGTTACAGTGCGTGACTATTACCCTGAATAAAGAGTGATTCTGTACATTTACAGTTTGTGACCCTTATCCTGAAAAAACTTTGGGTCTGTGTAGTTACATTGCGTGACGCTTACACTGAATAAAAAGTGATTATTTACAGTTACACGGTGTGAACCTTACCCTGCATAAACAGTGAGTCTGTACAGTTAGAGTGCGTGATACTTACCCTGAATACAAAGTGAGTCTGTATAGTTACACCGCATGACCCTTACCCTGAATAGACTGTGACTATGTACAGTTACAGTGCGTGATCCTTCTGCTGAGTAAAATGTGAGAATGTATAGTTACAGTGCGTGATCCTTCCTCTGCATAAATACTGACTGTGGAGAGTTGCTGTTCCTGACCCTTACCCTGAATAAACAGTGAGTCTGTACGGTTACAGTGTGTGACACTTACGCTGAACTAACAATGACTCTTTATAGTTACATTGCGGGACCCTTACCCTGAATATACAGTGACTGTTTATAGTTATAATGTGTGACACTTAACCTGACTAAACCGTGACTCTGTACAGTTACAGTGCGTGACCCTTACCCTGAATAAACAGAGTCTGTACAGTTTCCATGTGTGACCCTTACCCTGAATAAACAGTGACTCTCTACAGTTACAGTGCGTGACCCTTACCCTTAATAAAAAGTGACTATGTCTAGTTACAGTGCATGACCGCTACCCTGAATAAACAATGAGTCAGTACTGTTACAGCACGTGAACCTTACCCTGAATAAACAGTGACCCTGTTCAGTTACAGTGTGTGACGCTTATCCTGAATAAACAGTGAGTCTTTATAGTTACAGTGCGTGACACTTACCCTGAATTTACAGTAACTCTGTACAGTTACAGTGCGTGACCCTTACCCTGAATAAACAGTGACTCTGTCTAGTTACACCACATAACCCTTACCCTGAATAAACAGTGACTCTTTACAGATACAGTGCGTGACCCTTACCCTGAATAAACAGGGATTGTGTACAGTGAAATCTCATGACCCTTACCATGAAGAAACAGTAAGCATGTATAGTTACACTGCGTGACCCTTACCCTGAATAAACAGTGAGTCTGTACAGTTTCAATGTGTGACCATTACGCTGAATAAACAGTGACTCTGTACAGTTACAGTGTATGACCCTTACACTGAATAAACAGTGAGTCTTTATAGTTACAGCGCGTGATGCTTACCCTGAAAAAACAGTGACTCTTTAAAGTTACAGTGCATGATACTTACCCTGAATAAACTGTGAGTCTGTACAGTTACAGTGCGTGATACTTACCCTGAATGAACAGTGTGTCTGTACAGTTACGGTTCGTCACACTTATCCTGAATAAACATTGATTTTGTACAGTTACAGTGCGTGATTCTTCTTCTGAGTAAAAAGTGAGTATGCAAAGTTACAGTGCGTGATCCTTGCTCTGAATAAATAGAGACTGTGGAGAGTTGCTGTTCCGGACCCTTACCCTGAATAAACAGTGACTCTGTATACTTAAGTTGCGTGGCCCATAGCCTGAATAAACAGTGAGTCTGTACGGTAACAGTGTGTGACACTTACACTGAATTAACAGTGAATCTGAATAGTTAAATTGCGTGACCCTTACCCTGAATAAACAATGACTGTGTGTAGTTATAATGTGTGACCCTTACCCTGAATAAACAGTGACAGTCTATAGTTATAATGTGTGACCCTTAACATGAATAAACCGTGACTTTATTCAGGGTAAGGCTCATGCATTGTAACTGTACAAACAGTGACTCTGTCTAGTTACACTTTATGACCGTTACTCTGAATAAACAGTGATTGTGTACAGTTAACACCCATGACACTTGCCCTGAATAAAAAGTGAGCCTGTATAGTTACACTGCGTGAACCTTACCCTGAATATACAGTGACTGTGTATAGTTATAAAGTTGTGCCCCTTAACGTGAATAAACAGTGACTCTATTCAGGATAAGGGTCACGCATTGTAACTAGACAGAGTCTCTGTTTATTCAGGGTAAGGGTCACGCATTGCAACTGTACAAACAGTGACTTTGTCTAGTTACACTGCATGACCGTTACTCTGAATAAACAGTGAGTCTGTACGGTTACAGTGCGCGACCCTTATCCTGAATAAACAGTGAGTCTGTATAGTTACACCACGTGACCCTTATCCTGAATATTCAGTAACTCTGTACAGGGACAGTTCGTGACCCATACCCTGAGAAAACTGAGTCCGTACAGTTACTGTGTGTGTCACTTACCCTGAATTAACAGTGACTCTGTATAGTTACATTGCGTGACCCTTACCCTGAATAAACAATGATTGTGTATAGTTAAAATGTGGGACCCTTAACCTGAATAAACAGTGACTCTCTACAGTTGCAGTGCGTGAGCCTTACCCTGAATAAACAGTGACTATGTCTAGTTATAGTGCATGACCGCTACACTGAATAAACAGTGAGTCAGTACAGCTACAATGCATGACCCTTACCGTGAATAAACAGTGAGATTGCATGGTTACAGTGCATGAACCTTACCCTGAATGAATAGTGACACTGTTTAGTTACAGTGTGTGATGCTTATCCTGAATAAACAGTGAGCCTGTATAGTTACAGCGTGTGAATCTTACCCTGAATAAACAGTGACTCTGTTCAGTTACAGTGTGTGATGCTTATCCTGAATAAACAGTGAGCCTGTATAGTTACAGCACGTTAATCTTACCCTGAATAAACAGTGATTCTGTACAGTAACAGTGCATGATCGTTCCTCTGAATAGACATTGAGTATGTACATTTTCGGTGTGTGATGCTTCCTCTGAATAAACATTGACTCTGTATAGTTACAATGCGTAACCCTTACCTGAATAAACACTGAGTCTGTATAGTTACAGTGCATGATATTTCCTCTGAATAAACAGTGACACTGTACAGTTACAGTGCATCAACCTTAACCTGACTAAACTGTACAGTCTCCGTGCGTGACCCTTACCCTGAATAAAGTGTGGATCTGTACAGTAACAGCATGTGAGTCTTACCCTGAATAAATAGTGAGTCGGTCCATTTAAAGTGAGTAACAGTTACCCTGAATAAAGTGTGGTGTTGTACATTTACAGTGCGTGATCCTTCCTCTGAATAAATAGTGACTGTGTATAGTTTACTGTTCCTGACCCTTAGCCTGAATAAACAGTGACTCTGTATAGTTACACTGCGTGGCCTAACCCTGAATAAACAGTGAGTCTGTCCAGTTACAGTGTGTGACACTTACCCTGAATTAACAGTGAATCTGTATAGTTAAATAGCGTGACCCTTACCCTGAACATACAATGATTGTGTATAGTTATAATGTGTGACCCTTACCCTGAATAAACAGTGACTCTGTAAAGTTACATTGCGTGGCCTAACCCTGAATAAACAGTGAGTCTGTCCAGTTACTGTGTGTGTCACTTACCCTGAATTAACAGTGACTCTGTATAGTTACATTGCATGAACCTTACCCTGAATAAACTGTAACTCTGTACAGTTACATTGCGTGACCTTTACCCTGAATAAACAGTGAGTCTCTACACTTACCGTGTGTGACACTTACAGTGAATTAACATTGAGTCTGTAGAGTTACATTGTGGGACACTGACCCTGAATAAACAATGACTGTGTATAGTGAAAATTTGTGACGCTTACCCTAAATAGACAGTGACTGTGTATATTTATAATGTGTGAACCTTAACCTTAATAAACAGTGACTCTGTTCAGTTACAGTATGTGACACTTATCCTGAATAAACAGTGAGTCTTTATAGTTACAGTGCGTGATGCTTACCCTGAATAAACAGTAACTCTGTACAGTTACAGTGCGTGACCCTTACCCTGAATAAACAGTGACTCTGTCTAGTTACACCACGTGACCCTTAACCTGAATAAAAAGTGACTCTTCATAGTTACAGAGTGTGACCCTTACCCTGAATAAATAGTGACTCTGTTTAGTTACACCACGTGACCCTTACCCTGAATAAAAAGTGACTCTTCATAGTTACAGAGCAAGATCCTTACCCTGAATTAACGGTGACTCTGTATAGTTACTCTGTGTGACCCTTACCCTGAATAAACAGTGACTCTGTTTAGTTACAGTGTCTGACGCTTATCCTGAAGAAACAGTGAGCCTGTATAGTTACAGCACGTTAATCTTACCCTTAATAAACAGTGACTCTGTTCAGTTACAGTATGTGACACTTATCCTGAATAAACAGTGAGTCTTCATAGTTACAGTGCGTGACGCTAACCCTCAATAAACAGTAACTCTGTACAGTTACAGTGCGTGACGCTTACCCTGAATAAACAGTAACTCTGTACAGTTACAGTGCGTGACCCTTACCCTGAATAAACAGTGACTCTGTCTAGTTACACTGTGTGACACTTACCCTGAATAAACAATGACTGTGTATAGTGATTATATGTGACGCTTACTCTAAATAAACAATGACTGTATATATTTATAATGTGTGAACGTTAACTTAATAAACAGTGACTCTGTACAGTTGCAGTGCATGACCGTTACCCTGAATAAACAGTGATTCTGTACAGTTACATCCTGCGACACTTATCCTGAATAGACTGTGATACTGTACATTACAGTATGTAACCCTTACCCTGAATAAACTTTGGGTACGTATAGTTACATTGCATGACACTTACCCTGAATAAAGAGTGAGTATTTTACAGTTACAGTGTGTGACCCCTAGCCTAAATAAACAGTGACTCAGTAAATTTGTAGTGCGTGAATCTTAACCTGAATAAACAATGAATCTATACCATCACCATGCGTGACCCTTACAATGAATAAAGTGTGAGTCTGTACAGTTACAGTGTGTGAGCCAGCCTTACCCTGAATAAAAAGTGAGTCGGTACAGTTGCAGTGTGTGACTGTTACCCTGAATAAACAGTGATGCTGTACTGTTACAGTGTATGATCATTCTTCTGAATAGACATCGAGTATGTATATTTTCGGTGTGTGATGTTTCCTCTGAATAAACATTGACTCTGTATAGTTACAATGCGTGATCCTTACCTGAATAAACACTGAGTCTGTATAGTTACAGTGCATGATATTTCCTCTGAATAAACAGTGACACTGTACAGTTACAGTGCATGAACCTTAACCTGAATAAACTGTACAGTCACCGTGCGTGACCCTTACCCTGAATAAAGTGTGGGTCTGTACAGTAACAGTGTGTAAGTCTTACCCTGAATAAATAGTGAGTCGGTCCAATACAGAGTAACCGTTACCCTGAATAAAGTGTGGTGTTGTACATTTACAGTGCATGATCCTTCCTCTGAATAAATAGTGACTGTGTATAGTTTACTGTTCCTGACCGTCAGCCTGAATAAACAGTGACTCTGTATAGTTACATTGCGTGGCCTAATCCTGAATAAACAGTGAGTATGTCCAGTTACAGTGTGTGACACTTACCCTGAATTGACAGTGAATCTGTATAGTTAAATAGCGTGACCCTTACCTTGAATAAACAATGACTGTGTATAGTTATAATGTGTGACCCTTACCCTGAATAAACAGTGACTCTGTAAAGTTACATTGCGTGACCCTTACCCTGAATAAACAGTGACTGTGTATAGTGATAATTTGTGACGCTTACCCTAAATAAAACATGACTGTGTATATTTATAATGTGCGAACCTGAACCTTAATAAACAGTGAGTCTGTACAGTTACAGTGCGTGAACCTTTCACTGAATAAAATTGAGTCTGTACAGTAAAACCGAGTGACCATTACCCTGAATAGATTGTGACTCTGTACAGGTACAGCGGGTGACACTTCCCTGAATAAACAGTGACTCTTTATAATTAAGACGCGTCACCCTTTCCCTGAATAAACAGTAACTCTGTACAGTTACAGTGCGTGACCCTTACCCTGAATAAACAGTAACACTGTACAGTTACAGTGTGTGACCCTTACCCTGAATACACATTGAGCCTGTATAGTTAAATGCGAGACACTTAACCTGAATAAAGAGTGTTTACAATTACAGTGTGTGACCCTTACCCTAAATAAACAGTGAATCTGTACATTAGAGTGTGTGACCCTTACCCTGCATAAACAGTGAGTCTGTACAGTTACAGTGCGCGACCCTTATCCTGAATAAACAGTGAGTCTGTTTGGTTACACCGCATGACACTTAACCTGAATAAACCGTGACTCTTTATAGTTACAGTGTGGGACCCTTACCGAGAATAAACAGTGACTCTTTATAGTTACAGCGCGTGACCCTTATCCTGAATATTCAGTAACTCTATACATGTACAGTTCGTGACCCATATCCTGAATAAACTGAGTCCGTACAGTTGCCATGTGTGTTAATTACCCTGAATTAACAGTGACTCTGTACAGTTACATTGCGTGACCCTTACCCTGAATAAACAATGATTGTGTATAGTTAAAATGTGTGACCCTTAACCTGAATAAACAGTGACTCTCTACAGTTGCAGTGCATGACCCTTACCCTGAATAAACAGTGACTATGTCTAGTTACAGTGCATGACCGCTACACTGAATAAACAGTAAGTCAGTACAGCTACAATGCATGACCCTTACCCTGAATAAATAGTGAGACTGTATGGTTACAGTGCATGAACCTTACCCTGAATAAACAGTGACTCTGTTTAGTTACAGTGTGTGACGCTTATCCTGCATAAACAGTGAGCCTGTACAGTTACAGCACGTGAATCTTACCCTTAATAAACAGTGACTCTGTTCAGTTACAGTATGTGACACTTATCCTGAATAAACAGTGAGTCTTTATAGCTACAGTGCGTGACGCTAAACCTCAATAAACAGTAACTCTGTACAGTTACAGTGCGTGACCCTTACCCTGAATAAACAGTGATTGTGTATTATTAAAATGTATGACCCTTAACCTGAATAAACAGTGACTCTCTACAGTTGCAGTGCGTGAACCTTACCTGAATAAACACTGAGTCTGTATAGTTACAGTGCATGATATTTCCTCTGAATAAACTGTGACACTGTACAGTTACAGTGCATGAACGTTAATCTGAATAAACTGTACAGTCACCGTGCGCGACCCTTACCCTGAATAAAGTGTGGGTCTGTACAGTAACAGTGTGTAAGTCTTACCCTGAATAAATAGTGAGTCGGTCCAATACAGTGAGTAACCGTTACCCTGAATAAAGTGTGGTGTTGTACATTTACAGTGCGTGATCCTTCCTCTGAATAAATAGTGACTGTGTATAGTTTACTGTTCCTGACCCTCAGCCTGAATAAACAGTGACTCTGTCCAGTTACAGTGTGTGACACTTACCCTGAATTAACAGTGAATCTGTATCGTTAAATAGCGTGACCCTTACCCTGAATAAACAATGACTGTGTATAGGTATAATGTGTGACCCTTACCCTGAATAAACAGTGACTCTGTAAAGTTACATTGCGTGACCCTTACCCTGAATAAACAGTGACTGTGTATAGTGATAATTTGTGACGCTTACCCTAAATAAAACATGACTGTGTATATTTATAATGTGTGAACCTGAACCTTAATAAACAGTGAGTCTGTACAGTTACAGTGCGTGAACCTTTCACTGAATAAAATTGAGTCTGTACAGTAAAACCGAGTGACCATTACCCTGAATAAACAGTGAGTCTTCATAGTTACAGCGCGCGACCCTTATCCTGAACAAACAGTGAGTCTGTATAGTTACACCGCATGACACTTAACCTGAATAAACCGTGACTCTGTACAGTTACAGTGCGGGACCCTTACTCAGAATAAACAGTGACTCTTTATAGTTGCAGCGCGTGACGCTTATCCTGAATATTCAGTAACTCTGTACAGGTACAATTCGTGACCCATACCCTGAAAAAACTGTGTCCGTACAGTTGCCGTGTGTGTTACTTACCCTGAATTAACAGTGACACTGTACAGTTACATTGCGTGACCCTTACCCTGAATAAACAATGATTGTGTATAGTTAAAATGTGTGACCCTTAACCTGAATTAACAGTGACTCTGTACAGTTACATTGCGTGACCCTTACCCTGAATAAACAATGATTGTGTATAGTTAAAATGTGTGACCCTTAACCTGAATAAACAGTGACTCTCTACAGCTACAATGCATGACCCTTACCCTGAAAAAATAGTGAGACTGTATGGTTACAGCACGTGAATCTTACCCTTAATAAACAGTGACTCTGTTCAGTTACAGTATGTGACACTTATCCTGAATAAACAGTGAGTCTTTATAGTTACAGTGCGTGACGCTAACCCTGAATAAACAGTAACTCTGTACAGTTACAGTGCGTGACCCTTACCCTGAATAAACAGTGATTGTGTATAGTTAAAATGTATGACCCTTAACCTGAATAAACAGTGACTCTCTACAGTTGCAGTGCGTGATCCTTACCCTGAATAAACAGTGACTCTTCATAGTTACAGAGCGTGATCCTTACCCTGAATTAACGATGACTCTGTATAGTTACTCTGTGTGACCCTTACCCTGAATAAACAGTGACTCTGTTTAGTTACAGTGTCTGACACTTATCCTGAAGAAACAGTGAGCCTGTATAGTTACAGCACGTTAATCTTACCCTTAATAAACAGTGACTCTGTACAGTTGCAATGCATGACCGTTACCCTGAATAAACAGTAACTCTGTACAGTTACAATGCGTGACCCATACCCTGAATAAACAGTAACACTGTACAGTTACAGTGTGTGACCCTTACCCTGAATACACATTGAGCCTGTATAGTTAAATGCGAGACACTAACCCTGAATAAAGAGTGAGTGTTTACAATTACAGTGTGTGACCCTTACCCTAAATAAACAGTGAATCTGTACATTAGAGTGTGTGACACTTACCCTGCATAAACAGTGAGTATGTACAGTTACAGTGCATGAACTTTACCCTGAATAAACAGTGAGTCTCTACACTTACCGTG
The DNA here is from genome assembly GCA_026770705.1 of Isurus oxyrinchus. Lineage (NCBI taxonomy): Eukaryota > Metazoa > Chordata > Chondrichthyes > Lamniformes > Lamnidae > Isurus > Isurus oxyrinchus. The sequence continues at coordinate 1,915,045 of JANJGN010000083.1, read as the reverse complement.
TGTGACACTTACAGTGAATTAACATTGACTCTGTAGAGTTACATTGTGGGACATTGACCTTGAATAAACAATGACTGTGTATAGTGAAAATTTGTGACGCTTACCCTAAATAGACAGTGACTGCGTATATTTATAATGTGTGAACCTTAACCTTAATAAACTGTGACTCTGTACAGTTGCAGTGCATGACCCTTACCCTGAACAAACTGACTCTGTCTAATTTCAGTTCATGACCGTTACCCTGAATAAACAGTGAGTCTGTACAGTTACATTGCGTGAACCTTACCCTGAATAAAAAGTGAGTCTGTACAGTTACATCGTGTGACACTTACCCTGAATAGCCTGTGACCCTGCACAGTTACAGCATGTGACACTTCCCTGAATAAACAGTGACTCTTTATTATTAAGGTGCATGACCCTTACCTGAATAATCCATAACACTGTACAGTTACAGTGTGTGACCCTTACCCTGAATAAACTGTGACTCTGTACATTACAGTGTGTGACCATTACCCTGCATAAACAGTGAGTCTGGACAGTTACAGTGCGCGACCCTTATCCTGAATAAACAGTGAGTCTGTTTGGTTACACCGCATGACACTTAACCTGAATAAACCGTGACTCTGTACAGTTACAGTGCGGGACCCTTACCGAGAATAAACAGTGACTCTTTATAGTTACAGTGCCTGACCCTTACCCTGAATAAACAGTAACACTGTACAGTTACAGTGCGTGAACATTACCCTGAATAAACAGTGAGTCTGTACAGTTACCGTGTGTGACCCTTACCCTGAATAAACAGTGAGTCTGTACAGTTACCGTGTGTGACCTTTACCCTGAATAAACAGTGATCCTGTATAGTTACAGCACGTGAACCTTACCCTGAACAAACAGTGACTCTGTTCAGTTACAGTGTGTGATGCTTATCCTGAATAAACAGTGAGTCTTCATAGTTACAGTGCGTGACGCTTACCCTGAATAAACAGTAACTCTGTACAGTTACTCTGCATTACCCTTACCCTGAATAAACAGTGACTCTGTCTAGTTACACCACGTGAACCTTACCCTGAATAAACAGTGACTCTTTACAGATACAGTGCATGACCCTTACCCTGAATAAACAGTGAGTCTTCATAGTTACAGTGCGTGACCCTTATCCTGAACAAACAGTGAGTCTGTATAGTTACACCACGTGACACTTAACCTGAATAAACCGTGACTCTGTACAGTTACAGTGCGGGAGCCTTACTCAGAATAAACAGTGACTCTTTATAGTTGCAGCGCGTGACCCTTATCCTGAATATTCAGTAACTCTGTACATGTACAGTTCGTGACCCATACCCTGAAAAAACTGAGTCCGTACAGTTGCCGTGTGTGTTACTTACCCTGAATTAACAGTGACTCTGTACAGTTACATTGCGTGACCCTTACCCTGAATAAACAATGATTGTGTATAGTTAAAATGTGTGACCCTTAACCTGAATAAACAGTGACTCTCTACAGTTGCAGTGCATGACCCTTACCCTGAATAAACAGTGACTATGTCTAGTTACAGTGCATGACCGCTACACTGAATAAACAGTAAGTCAGTACAGCTACAATGCATGACCCTTACCCTGAATAAATAGTGAGACTGTATGGTTACAGTGCATGAACCTTACCCTGAATAAACAGTGACTCTGTTTAGTTACAGTGTGAGACGCTTATTCTGCATAAACAGTGAGCCTGTATAGTTACAGCACGTGAATCTTACCCTTAATAAACAGTGACTCTGTTCAGTTACAGTACGTGACACTTATCCTGAATAAACAGTGAGTCTTTATAGCTACAGTGCGTGACGCTAACCCTCAATAAACAGTAACTCTGTACAGTTACAGTGCGTGACCCTTACCCTGAATAAACAGTGATTGTGTATTATTAAAATATATGACCCTTAACCTGAATAAACAGTGACTCTCTACAGTTGCAGTGCGTGATCCTTACCTGAATAAACACTGAGTCTGTATAGTTACAGTGCATGATATTTCCTCTGAATAAACTGTGACACTGTACAGTTACAGTGCATGAACGTTAATCTGAATAAACTGTACAGTCACCGTGCGTGACCCTTACCCTGAATAAAGTGTGGGTCTGTACAGTAACAGTGTGTAAGTCTTACCCTGAATAAATAGTGAGTCGGTCCAATACAGTGAGTAACCGTTACCCTGAATAAAGTGTGGTGTTGTACATTTACAGTGCGTGATCCTTCCTCTGAATAAATAGTGACTGTGTATAGTTTACTGTTCCTGACCCTCAGCCTGAATAAACAGTGACTCTGTCCAGTCACAGTGTGAGACACTTACTCTGAATTAACAGTGAATCTGTATCGTTAAATAGCGTGACCCTTACCCTGAATAAACAATGACTGTGTATAGGTATAATGTGTGACCCTTACCCTGAAAAATCAGTGACTCTGTAAAGTTACATTGTGTGACCCTTACCCTGAATAAACAGTGACTGTGTATAGTGATAATTTGTGACGCTTACCCTAAATAAAACATGACTGTGTATATTTATAATGTGCGAACCTGAACCTTAATAAACAGTGAGTCTGTACAGTTACAGTGCGTGAACCTTTCACTGAATAAAATTGAGTCTGTACAGTAAAACCGAGTGACCATTACCCTGAATAGATTGTGACTCTGTACAGGTACAGCGGGTGACACTTCCCTGAATAAACAGTGACTCTTTATAATTAAGGCGCATCACCCTTACCCTGAATAAACAGTAACTCTGTACAGTTACAGTGCGTGACCCTTACCCTGAATAAACTGTGACTCTGTACATTACAGTGTGTTACCCTTACCCTGAATACACGTTGAGCCTATATAGTTAAATGCGAGACACTTAACCTGAATAAAGAGTGAGTGTTTACAATTACAGTGTGTGAGCCTTACCCTAAATAAACAGTGAATCTGTACATTAGAGTGTGTGACCCTTACCCTGCATAAACAGTGAGTCTGTACAGTTACAGTGCGCGACCCTTATCCTGAATAAACAGTGAGTCTGTTTGGTTACACCACATGACACTTAACCTGAATAAACCGTGACTCTGTACAGTTACAGTGTGGGACCCTTACCGAGAATAAACAGTGACTCTTTATAGTTACAGTGCCTGACCCTTACCCTGAATAAACAGTAACACTGTACAGTTACAGTGCGTGAACATTACCCTGAATAAACAGTGAGTCTGTACAGTTACCGTGTGTGACCCTTACCCTGAATAAACAGTGAGTCTGTACAGTTACCGTGTGTGACCTTTACCCTGAATAAACAGTGATCCTGTATAGTTACAGCACGTGAACCTTACCCTGAACAAACAGTGACTCTGTTCAGTTACAGTGTGTGATGCTTATCCTGAATAAACAGTGAGTCTTCATAGTTACAGTGCGTGACGCTTACCCTGAATAAACAGTAACTCTGTACAGTTACTCTGCATTACCCTTACCCTGAATAAACAGTGACTCTGTCTAGTTACACCACGTGAACCTTACCCTGAATAAACAGTGACTCTTTACAGATACAGTGCATGACCCTTACCCTGAATAAACAGTGAGTCTTCATAGTTACAGCGCGTGACCCTTATCCTGAACAAACAGTGAGTCTGTATAGTTACACCACGTGAACCTTACCCTGAATAAACAGTGACTCTTTACAGATACAGTGCATGACCATTACCCTGAATAAACAGTGAGTCTTCATAGTTACAGCGCGTGACCCTTATCCTGAACAAACAGTGAGTCTGTCTAGTTACACCACGTGACCCTTACCCTGAATAAACAGTGATTTTTTACAGATACAGTGCGTGACCCTTACCCTGAATAAACAGTGAGTCTTCATAGTTACAGCGCGTGACCCTTACCCTGAATAAATTGTAACTCTGTACAGTTACATTGCGTGACACTTACCCTGAATAAACAGTGAGTCTCTACACTTACCGTGTGTGACACTTACCCTGAATTAACGGTGACTCTATATAGTTACATTGTGGGACACTGACCCTGAATAAACAATGACTGTGTATATTTTTAATGTGTGAACCTTAACCTTAATAAACTGTGACTCTGTAAAGTTGCAGTGCATGACCCTTACCCTGAATAAACTGACTCTGTCTAATTTCAGTGCATGACCGTTACCCTGAATAAACAATGAGTCTGTACAGTTACATTGCGTGAACCTTACCCTGAATAAAAAGTGAGTCTGTACAGTTACATTGTGTGACACTTACCCTGAATAGACTGTGACTCTGCACAGTTACAGCATGTGACACTTCCCTGAATAAACAGTGACTCTTTATAATTAAGGTGCATGACCTTTACCTGAATAAAACATAACACTGTACAGTTACAGTATGTGGCCCTTACCCTGAATAAACTTTGGGTCTCTATAGTTAAATTGCATGACACTTACCCTGAATAAAGAGTGAGTATTTACAGTTACAGTGTGTGACCCCTAGCCTAAATAAACAGTGACTCAGTAAATTTGTAGTGCGTGAACCTTAACCTGAATAAACAATGATTCTGTACCGTCACCATGCGTGACCCTTACAATGAATAAAGTGTGAGTCTGTACAGTTACAGTGTGTGAGCCAGCCTTACCCTGAATAAAAAGTGAGTTGGTACAGTTGCAGTGCATGACTGTTACCCTGAATAAACAGTGATGCTGTACTGTTAAGGTGCATGATCGTTCTTCTGAATAGACATTGAGTATGTATATTTTCCGTGTGTGATGCTTCCTCTGAATAAACATTGACTCTGAATAGTTACAATGCGTGATCCTTACCTGAATAAACACTGAGTCTGTATAGTTACAGTGCATGATATTTCCTCTGAATAAACAGTGACACTGTACAGTTACAGTGCATCAACCTTAACCTGAATAAACTGTACAGTCACCGTGCGTGACCCTTACCCTGAATAAAGTGTGGGTCTGTACAGTAACAGTGTGTAAGTCTTACCCTGAATAAATAGTGAGTCGGTCCATTTACAGTGAGTAACCGTTACCCTGAATAAAGTGTGGTGTTGTACATTTACAGTGCGTGATCCTTCCTCTGAATAAATAGTGACTGTGTATAGTTTACTGTTCCTGATCCTTAGCCTGAATAAACAGTGACTCTGTATGGTTACATTGCATGGCCTAAAGCTGAATAAACAGTGAGTCTGTCCAGTTACAGTGTGTGACACTTACCCTGAATTAACAGTGAATCTGTATAGTTAAATTGCGTGACCCTTACCCTGAATATACAATGATTGTGTATAGTTATAATTTGTGACCCTTACCCTGAATAAACAGTGACTCTGTAAAGTTACATTGCGTGACCCTTACCCTGAATAAACAGTGGCTGTGTATAGTTATAATGTGTGACCCTTAACATGAATAAAAGTGACTGTACAGTTACAGTGCCTGACCATTACCCTCAATAAAGAGTGACTCTTTATAATTACAGCGTGTGACCCTTACCCTGGATATACAGTAACTCTGTACAGTTACACTGTGGGACACTTTCCCTGAATAAACAGTGGCTCTGTACACTTACATTGCGTGACCCTTACCCTGAATAAACAGTGACTGTGTATTGTGATGATGTGTGACCCTTACCCTGAATAAACAGTGACTCTATACAGTTACAGTGCGTGACCCTTACCCAGAATAAACAATGACCCTGTCTAGTTACAGTGCATGACCGTTACCCTGAATAAACAGTGAGTCTGTACAGTTACAATGCATGACCGTTACCCTGAATAAACATTGAGCCTCTATAGTTACACCGCGTGAACCTTAATCTGAATAAACAGTGACTCTGTACAGTTAAAGTGTGTGGCCCTTACCCTGAATAAACAGTGAGTCTTTATAGTTACAGCGTGTGACGCTTATCCTAAGTAAACAGTGACTCTGTACAGTTATGGTGTGTGACCTTATCCTGAAAAAAGTGAGTCTGCATTGTTACAGTTCATGACCATTACTCTGAATGAACAGTGAGTCTCGACAGTTACACCGTTTGACACTTAACCTGAATAAACAGTGACTCCTTATACTTACAGCGGGTGACGTTTACCCTCAATAAACCGTACAGTTACAGTGCATGAAACTTACCCTGAATAAACAGCAAGTCTGTACAGTTACTGTGTGTGACACTTACCCTGAATTAACAGTCACTCTGTATAGTTACATTGCATGACCCTTACCCTGAATAAACAATGACTGTGTATAGTGATAATATGTGACCCTTAACCTGAATAAACAGTGATTCTGTAGAGTTACTGTGCATAACCCTTACCCTGAATAAACAGTGACTCTGTCCAGTTACCGTGCATGACGGTTTCCCTGAATAAACAGTGATTGTGCACAATTAAAACTCATGACACTTGCCCTGAATAAACAGTGAGCCTGTATAGTTACACCGTGTGAACTTTACCCTGAATATAGAGTGACTCTGTACAGTTACAGTGTGTGACCCTTACACTGAATAAACAGTGAGTCTTTCTAGTTATAGTGCATGACATTTACCCTGAATAAGCAGTAATACTGTTCAGTTACAGTGCGTGACGCTTACCCTGAATAAACAGTAATTCTGTACAGTTACAGTGCGTGACCCTTACCCTGAATAAACAGTGAGTCGTACAGTCACATTGCGTGACACTTACCCTGAATAAAGAGTGTGTATTTACACTTACAGTATGTGACCATTACCCTAAATAAACAGTGACTCTGTACAGTTACAGTATGTGACCCTAATCCTGCATAAACAGCGAGTCTGTACAGTTACAGTGTGTGACAATTACCCGAAATAAACAGTGACTCTGTACAGTTACCGTGCATGAACCTTAACCTGAATAAACAGTGAGTCTGTACAGTTACAGTGCATGACGCTTACCCTGAATAAACAGAGACTCTGTACAGTTACATTGCGTGACTCTTACCCTGAAAAACGATGAGTCTGTACAGTTACTGTGTGTGACACTTACCCTCAATTAACGGTGACTCTATACAGTTACTTTGTGTGACCCTTACCCTGAATAAACAATGACTGTGTGTAGTGACAATTTGTGACGGTTACCCTAAATAAACAGTGACTGTGTATATGTATAATGTGTGAGCCTTAACCTTAATAAACAGTAAGTCTGTACAGTTACAGTGCGTGAATCGTACCCTGAATAGACTGTGACTCTGTACAGGTACAGCGTGTGACACTTCCCTGAATAAACAGTGACGCTTTATAATTAAAGCACGTGACCCTTACCCTGAATAAACAGTAACTCTGTACAGGTACAGTGCGTGACCCTTACCCTGAATAAACAGAGAGTCTGTATATTTACAGTGTGTGACCCTTACTCTGAATAAATTTTCGGTCTGTATTTTTACATTGCGTGACACTTACCCTGAATAAAGAGTGAGTATTTACAGTTACATTGTGTGACCCTTACCCTGAATAAACAGTGACTTTGTACATTACAGTTTGTGACCCTTACCCTGCATAAACAGTGAGTCTGTACAGTTACAGTGCGTGACCCTTACCCTACATAAACAGTGACTCGGTGAATTTGTAGTGCGTGAACCTTAACCTGAATAAACAATGAGTCTGTACAGTCACCGTGTGTGACCCTTACCCTGAATAAATTGTGGGCCTGTACAGTTACAGTGTGTGAGCCTTACACTGAATAAATAGTGAGTCGGTCCATTTACAGTGCGTGACCGTTACCCTGAATAAAGTGTGGTGCTGTACAGTTACAGTGATTGATCCTTACCCTGAATAAACAGTGTGTCTGTATAGTTACGGTTCGTCACAATTATCCTGAATAAACATTGATTTTGTATAGTTACAGTGCGTGATCATCCCTCTGTTTAAAAAGCGAGAATGTATAGTTACAGTGCGTGATCCTTTCTCTGAATAAATAGAGACTGTGTATAGTTACTATTCCTGTCCCTTACCCTGAATAAACAATGACTGTGTAAAGTTATAATGTGTGACCCTTACTCTGAATAAACATTGACTCTGTATAATTACATTGCATGACACTTACCCTGAATAAACAGTGACTGTGTATAGTTATATTGTGTGACCCTTAACGTGAATAAACAGTGACTCTGTCTAGTTACACTGCATGACCGTTACTCTGAATAAACATTGAGTTTGTACAGTTACAGTGTGTGATCTTTACCCTGAATAAACAATGACTTGTGTATAGTGATAATGTGTGACCCTTACCTTGAATAAACAGTGACTGTGTATAGTTATAACGTGTGACCCTTAACCTGAATATACAGTGACTCTGTACAGTTACAGTGTGTGACCCTTACCCTGAATAAACAGTGACGCTCTCTAGATACAGTGCATGACCGCTACCCTGAATAAACAGTGAGTCAGTACAGTTACAACGCATGACTCTTACGCTGAATAAACCGTGAGCTTGTATAGTTACAGCGCGTGAACCTTACCCTGAATAAACAGTGACTCTGTACAGTTACAGTGTGTGACGCTTATCCTGAATAAACAGAAGTCTTTATAGTTACAGTGCGTGACGCTTACCCTGAATAAACAGTAACTCTGTACAGTTACAGTGTGTGACCCTTACCCTGAATAAACAGTGACGCTCTCTAGATACAGTGCATGACCGCTACCCTGAATAAACAGTGAGTCAGTACAGTTACAATGCATGACTCTTACCCTGAATAGACAGTGAGCCTGTATTGTTACAGTGCGTGACTCTTACCCTGAATAAACAATGACTCTAAATAAAAAGGTACAGTGTGCGACCCTTACAGTGACAAAACAGTGACTCTGTCTAGTTACAGCATGTGACGCTTTCGTTGAATAAATAGTAAGTCTGTAGATTTACAGTGCGTGACCCTTACCCTGAATAAACAGTGACTCTGTCTAGTTACACCACGTGACACGTACCCTAAATAAACAGTGACTCTTTATAGTTACATCGCATGACCCTTACCCTGAATAAAAAGTAACTCTGTACAGTTACCGGGTGTGACACTTACCCTGAATTAACGGTGATTCTGTATAGTTACACCACGTGACCCTTACCCTGAATAGACAGTGACTGTGTATATTTATAATGTGTGAACCTTAACCTGAATAAACAGTGACTCTGCACATTACAGTGTGTGACCCTTACCCTGCATAAAGAGTGAGTCTGTACAATTACAGTGCGTGACACTTACCCTAAATAAACAGTGACTCGGTAAATTTATAGTGCGTGATCCTTAACCTGAATAAACAATGAGTCTGTACAGTCATAATGCGTGACCCTTACATTGAATAAAGTGTGTGTCTGTACAGTTACAGTGTGTGAGCTTTACCCTGAATTAATAGTGAATCGGTACAGTTACAGTGCATGACTGTTACCCTGAATAAACAGTGATGCTGTACAGTTACAGTGTGTGACCGTTACCCTGAATAAACAGTGATTCTGTACAGTTACAGTGCATGATCCTTCCTCTGAATAGATATTGAGTTTGGAAATTTTCGGTGTGTGATGCTTCCTCTGAATAAACATTGACTCTGTATAGTTACAATATGTGATTCTTACCTGAATAAACATTGAGTCTGTATCGTTACAGTGCATGATATTTCCTCTGAATAAACAGTGACACTGTACAGTTACAGTGCATGAACCTTAACCTGAATAAACAGTGAGTCTGTACAGTCACCGCGCGTGTGACCCTTAACCTGAATAAATAGTGAGTCGGTCCATTTACAGTGCGTGACCGTTACCCTGAATAAAGTGTGGTGCTGTATAGTTACAGTGCATGATCCTTCCTCTGAATAAACATTGAGTATATATATTTTCAGTGCGTGATGCTGCCTCTGTTACAGTGCGTGACTCTTACTCTGAATAAACAGTGACTCTGTATCGTTACATTGCTTGACGCTTACCCTGAATAAACAGTGACTCTGTAAAGTTACAGTGCGTGGTCCTTACCCTGAATAAACTGTGAGTCTGTACAGTTAAAGTGCGTGAACCTTAAGCTGAATCAAAAGTGAGTCTGTACAGTTACACCGTGTGACCCTTACCCTGAATAAACAGTAATTCTGTGCAGTTACAGTGGGTGACCCTTACCCTGAATAAACAGTGACTCTATACATTAAAGTGTGTGACCCTTACCCTGCATAAACACTGAAACTGTACAGTTACCGTGCGTGATATTTACCCTAAATAAACTGTGACTCTGTAAATTTTTCGTGCGTGAACCTTAACCTGAATAAACAATGAGTCTGTACAGTCAACAGGCGTGACCCTTACCCTTAATAAAGTGAGTCTGTACAGTTACAGTGTGTGAGCCTTACCCTGAATAAATAGTGAGTTGGTACAGTTACAGTGTGTGACTGTTACCCTGAATAAACAGTGATGCTGTACTGTCACAGTGCATGATCATTCCTCGGATTAGACATTGAGTATGTATATTTTCGGTGTGTGATGTTTCCTCTGAATAAACATTGACTCTGTATATTTACAATGCGTAACCCTTACCTGAATAAACACTGAGTCTGTATAGTTACAGTGCATGATATTTCCTCTGAATAAACAGTGACACTGTACAGTTACAGTGCATGAACCTTACCCTGAATAAACAGTGAGTCTGTACAGTCACCTTGCGTGACCCTTACCCTGAATAAACAGTGAGTCTGTACATTTACAGTGTGTGACCCTTACCCTGCTTAAGCAGTGAGTCTGTATAGTTACACTGCGTGACCCTAACCGTGAATAGACTGTGACTCTGTACACTTACAGCGTGTGACACTTCCCTGAATAAACAGTGACTATTTATAATTAAGGAGCATGACCCTTACCCTGAATAAACAGTAAATCTGTGCAGTTACAGTGCGTGACTCTTACCCTGAATAAACAGTAAATCTGTGCAGTTACAGTGCGTGACTCTTACCCTGAATAAACAGTAAATCTGTGCAGTTACAGTGCGTGACCCTTACCGTGAATTATCAATGACTATGTATAATGATAAATTGCGACACTTACACTAAATAAACAGTGACTGTGTATATTTATAATGTGTGAACCTTAATCTTAATAAAGTGTCTCTGTACAGTTACTGTGCGTGGACCCTTACGCTGAATAAACAGTTAGTCTGTATAGTTACAGTGCATGACTGTTACACTTAATAAACAGTGAGTCTGTACGGTTATACTGCGTGAACCTTACCCTAAATAAAAAGTGAGTCTGAACACTTACACCGCGTGACCCTTACCCTGAATATACAGTGACTCTGTACAGTAACAGTGTGTGACACTTCTCTGAATAAACAGTGACTCTTTAGATTTAAGGCGTATGACGCTTATCCTGAATAAACAGTAACTCTGTACAGTTATAGTATGTGGCCCTTACCCTGAATAAACTTTGAGTCTGTATAGTTACATTTTGTGAGACTTATCCTGAATAAAGATTGAGTATTTACACTTACAGTGTGTGACCCTTACCCTGAATAAACAGTGAGTCTGTACATTACAGTGTGTGACCCTTACACTGCATAAACAGTGAGTCTGTATAGCTACACCGTGTGACCCTTACCATGAATAGACTGTGACCCTGTACAGTTACAGTATGTGACACTTCCCTGAATAAACAGTGACTATTTATAATTAAGGTGCATGACACTTACCCTGAAAAAACAGTAAATCTGTGCAGTTACAGTGCGTGACCCTTACCCTGAATAAACAATGACTGTGTATAGTTATAAATTTTGATGCTTACACTAAATAAACAGTGACTGTGTATATTTATAATGTGTGAACCTTAATCTTAATAAAGTGTCTCTGTACAGTTACAGCGCGTGGACCCTTACGCTGAATAAACAGTCAGTCTGTATAGTTACAGTGCATGACTGTTACACTTAATAAACAGTGAGCCTGTACAGTTATACTGCGTGAACCTTACCCTAAATAAAAAGTGAGTCTGTACACTTACACCGCGTGACCCTTACCCTGAATATACAGTGACTCTGTACAGTTACAGTGTGTGAACCTTACACTGCATAAACAGTGAGTCTGTATAGTTACACTGTGTGACCCTTACCCTGAATAGACTGTGACCCTGTACAGTTACATTGCGTGACCCTTACTCTGAATAAAGAGTGACTCTCTACAGTTACAGTGCATGAACCTTATACAAAATAAACAATGACTCTGTCTAGTTACAGTGCATGACCATTACACAGAACAAACAGTGAGTCTGTACAGTTACAATGCATGATCCTTACCCTGAATAAACAGTGAGCCTGTATAGTTACACCACGTGAACCTTACCCTGAATAAACAGTAACTCTGTACAGTTAGAGAGCATGACCCTTATCCTAAATAATCAGTGATTGTACAGTTACGGTGTATGACCCTTATCCTGCATAAACAGTGAGTCTGTTCTGTTACAGTGCGTGACTCTTACCCTGAATAAACAGTGACTCTGTACATTACAGTGTGTGACCCTTACCCTGCATAAACAGTGAGTCTGTATAGTTACACCGTGTGACCCTTACCATGAATAGACTGTGACCCTGTACAGTTACAGTATGTGACACTTCCCTGAATAAACAGTGACTATTTATAATTAAGGTGCATGACACTTACCCTGAAAAAACAGTAAATCTGTGCAGTTACAGTGCGTGACCCTTACCCTGAATAAACAATGACTGTGTATAGTTATAAATTTTGATGCTTACACTAAATAAACAGTGACTGTGTATATTTATAATGTGTGAACCTTAATCTTAATAAAGTGTCTCTGTACAGTTACAGCGCGTGGACCCTTACGCTGAATAAACAGTCAGTCTGTATAGTTACAGTGCATGACTGTTACACTTAATAAACAGTGAGCCTGTACAGTTATACTGCGTGAACCTTACCCTAAATAAAAAGTGAGTCTGTACACTTACACCGCGTGACCCTTACCCTGAATATACAGTGACTCTGTACAGTTACAGTGTGTGACCCTTACACTGCATAAACAGTGAGTCTGTATAGTTACACTGTGTGACCCTTACCCTGAATAGACTGTGACCCTGTACAGTTACATTGCGTGACCCTTACTCTGAATAAAGAGTGACTCTCTACAGTTACAGTGCATGAACCTTATACAAAATAAACAATGACTCTGTCTAGTTACAGTGCATGACCATTACACAGAACAAACAGTGAGTCTGTACAGTTACAATGCATGATCCTTACCCTGAATAAACAGTGAGCCTGTATAGTTACACCACGTGAACCTTACCCTGAATAAACAGTAACTCTGTACAGTTAGAGAGCATGACCCTTATCCTAAATAATCAGTGATTGTACAGTTACGGTGTATGACCCTTATCCTGCATAAACAGTGAGTCTGTTCTGTTACAGTGCGTGACTCTTACCCTGAATAAACAGTGACTCTGTACATTACAGTGTGTGACCCTTACCCTGCATAAACAGTGAGTCTGTATAGTTACACCGTGTGACCCTTACCCTGAATAGACTGTGACCCTGTACAGTTACAGTATGTGACACTTCCCTGAATAAACAGTGACTATTTATAATTAAGGTGCATGACCCTTACCCTCAATAAACAGTAAATCTGTGCAGTTACAGTGCGTGACCATTACCCTGAATAAACAGTGCGTCTGTACAGTTACAGTGCGTGACTCCTACCCTGAATAAACAGTAAATCTGTGCAGTTACAATGTGTGACTCTTACCCTGAATAAACAATAAATCTGTGCAGTTACAGTGCGTGACCCTTACCCTGAATAAACAATGACTGTGTATAGATATAAATTGTGATGCTTACACTAAATAAACAGTGACTGTGTATATTTATAATGTGTGAACCTTAATCTTAATAAACAGTGTCTCTGTACAGTTACAGTGCATGGACCCTTACCCTGAATAAACAGTCAATCTGTATAGTTACAGTGCATGACTGTTACACTTAATAATCAGTGAGTCTGTACAGTTATAGTGCGTGAACCTTACCCTGAATAAAAAGTGATTCTGTACAGTTACAGTGTGTGACCCTTACCCTGAATAAACAGCGAGTCTGTACATTTACTGTGTGTGACCCTTATCCTGAATAAACATTGGGTCTGTATAGTTACATTGCGTGACACTTATCCTGAATGAACACTGAGTATTTACAGTTACAGTGGGTGACCCTTACCCTGAAGAAACAGTCACTCTGTACATTACAGTGTGTGACACTTACCCTGCCTAAACACTGAATCTGTACAGTTACAGTGCGTGAACCTTTCCCTGAATAAAAAGTGACTCTGTATAGTTACACTGTGTGACCCTTACCCTGAATAGACTGTGACTCTGTACAGCTACAGCGTGTGACATTTCCCTGAATAAAAAGTAACTATTTATAATTAAGGTGCATGACCCTTACATTACAGTGTGTGACCCTTACCCTGCATAAACACTGAAACTGTACAGTTACCGTGCGTGACACTTACCTAAATAAACTGTGACTCAGTAAATTTGTCGTGCGTGAACCTTAACCTGAATAAACAATGAGTCTGTACAGTCAACAGGCGTGACCCTTACCCTTAATAAAGTGAGTCTGTACAGTTACAGTGTGTGAGCCTTACCCTGAATAAATAGTGAGTCGGTACAGTTACAGTGTGTGACCGTTACCCTGAATAAACAGTGATGCTGTACAGTTACAGTGCATGATCATTCCTCTGAATAGACATTGAGTATGTATATTTTCGGTGTGTGATGCTTCCTCTGAATATACATTGACTCTGTATATTTACAATGCGTAACCCTTACCTGAATAAACACTGAGTCTGTATAGTTACAGTGCATGATATTTCCTCTGAATAAACAGTGACACTGTACAGTTACAGTGCATGAACCTTAACCTGAATAAACAGTGAGTCTGTACAGTCACCGTGCGTGTGACCCTTAACCTGAATAAATAGTGAGTCGGTCCATTTACAGTGCGTGACCGTTACCCTGAATAAAGTGTGGTGCTGTATAGTTACAGTGCATGATCCTTCCTCTGAATAAACATTGAGTATATATATTTTCAGTGCGTGATGCTGCCTCTGAATAAAAAAGTGAGCATGTGTAGTTACAGTGCGTGATCCTTCCTCTGAATAAATAGTGACTGTGTATAGTTACTTTTACTGAGCCTTACCCTGAATAAACAGTGACTCTTTATAGTTACATTGTGTGGCCCTAACCCTGAATAAACAGTGAGTCTGTATGGTTACATTTTGTGATACTTACCTTGAATTAACAGTGAATCTGTATAGTTACATTGTGTGAACATTACCCTGAACAAACAATGATTGTGTATAGTTATAATGTGTGACCCTTACCCTGAATAAACAGTGACTCTATATAGTTACATTGCGTGACATTTAACCTGAATAAACAGTGACTGTGTATAGTTATAATGTGTGGCCCTTAACCTGAATAAACAGTGACTCTGTACAGTTACAGTGCCTGACTATTACCCTGAAGAAACTGTGACTCTTTATAGTTACAGCGCGTGACCCTTACCCTCAATACACAGTAAATCTGTACAGTTACAGTGCGGGACACTTACCCTAAATAAACAGTGAGTCTGTACAGTTACATTGTGTGAACCTTACCCTGAATAAACATTGACTGTGTATTGTGATAATGTGTGACCCTTAACCTGAATAAACAGTGACTCCATACAGTATCAGTGCATGACACTTACCCAGAATAAACAATGACTCTGTCTAGTTACAGTGCATGACCATTACCCTGAATAAACAGTGAGTCTGTACAGTTACAACACATGTCCCTTACCCTGAATAAACAGTGAGCCTGTATAGTTACAACATGTGAACCTTACACTGAATAAACAGTGACTCTGTACAGTTAGAGTGCATGAACCTTATCCTAAATAAACAGTGACTCTGTACAGTTACGGTGTGTGATCCTTATCCCGCATAAACGGTGAGTCTGTACAGTTACAAAACTTGACCCTTACCCTGAATAAACAGTGAGCCTGTATAGTTACACCGTGTAAACCTTACCCTGAATAAACAGTGACTCTGTCTAGTTACACCACAAGACCCTTACCCTGAATAAACAGTGACTCTTTACAGATACAGTGCGTTACCCTTACCCTGAATAAACAGTGACTCTTTATAGTTACAGCGTGTGACCCTAACCCTGAATAAACAGTAACTCTGTACAGTTACATTGCCTGACCCTTACCTGAATAAAGACTGAGTCTGTATAGTTACAGTGCATGATATTTCCTCTGAATAAACTGTGAAAGTGTACAGTTTCAGTGCATGAATCTTAACCTGAATAAACAATGAGTCGGTACAGTCACCGTGCGTGACCCTTACCCATAATAAAGTGTGGGTCTGTACACTTAAAGTGTGTGAGCCTTACCCTGAATACATAGTGAGTCGGTCCATTTACAGTGCATGACCGTTACCCTGAGTAAACAGTGACTCTGTATAGTTACATTGCGTGACCCTTAGACTGAATAAACAGTGACTGTGCATAGTTATAATGTGTGAGCCTTAACCGGAATAAACAGTGACTCTGTACAGTTACAGTGCATGACCATTACCCGGAATAAACAGTGACTCTTTATAGTTACATCGTGTGACCCTTACCCTCAATATACAGTAAATCTGTACAGCTACAGTGCAGGACACTTACCTTGAATAAACAGTGAGTCTGTACAGTTACCATAAGTGACACTTAGCCTGCATAAACAGTGACTCTGTACAGTTACATTGCGTGACCCTTACTCTGAATAAAGAGTGACTCTCTACAGTTACAGTGCATGAACCTTATACAAAATAAACAATGACTCTGTCTAGTTACAGTGCATGACCATTACCCAGAATAAACAGTGAGATGTACAGTTACAACACGTGAACCTTACCCTGAATAAACAGTAACTCTGTACAGTTAGAGCGCATGACCATTATCCTAAATAATCAGTGATTGTACAGTTACGGTGTGTGACCCTTATCCTGCATAAACAGTGAGTCTGTGCTGTTACAGTGCGTGACTCTTACCCTGAATAAACAGTGACTCTGTAAAGTTACAGTACGTGGCCCTTACCCTGAATAAACTGTGAGTCTGTACAGTTACACCACGTGACCCTAACCCTGAATAGACTTTGACTCTGTACAGTTACATTGCGTGACACTTACCCTGAATAAACAGTGAGTATTTACAGTTACAGTGGGTGACCCTTACCCTGAAGAAACAGTGACTCTGAATAGTTACATTGCGTGACACTTACCCTGAATAAACAGTGAATGTGTATTGTGATAATGTGTGACCCTTCACCTGAATAAACAGTGACTCGGTACAGTTACAGTGCATGACCATTACCCAGAATAAACAGCGAACCTGTATAGTTATACCGCGTGAACGATACCCTGAATAAACAGTGACTCTGTACAGTTACAGTGTGTGACCCTTACCCTGAATAAGCAGTGAGTCTTTCCAGTCACGGCGCGTGACAATTACCCTGAATAAACAGTAACTCCGTACAGTTAGATTGTCTGAACCTTATCCTAAACAAAAAGTGACTCTGAACAGTTATGGTGTGTGACCCTTATCCTGCATAAACAGTGAGTCTGTCCAGTTACAGCGCGTAAGCCTTACCCTGAATAAACAGTGTCTCTGTATCGTTACATTGCGTGATGCTTACACTGAATAAACAGTGACTCTGTACAGTTACAGTGCGTGGCGCTTACCCTGAATAATCAATGACTCTGTCGAGTTACACCACGTGACCCTTACCCTGAATAAACAGTGATTCTTTACAGATACAGTGCGTGACCCTTACCCTGAATAAACAGTGACTCTTTATAGTTACATCATTGACCCTTACCCTGAATTAACAGTAAATCTGTACAATCACATTGCATGACCCTCACCCTGAATAAACAGTGAGTCTGTATAGTTACCGTGTGTGACACTTACACTGAATTAACAGTTACTCTGTTTAGTTACATTGTGTGACCCTTACCCTGAATAAACAATGACTGTGTACAGTGATAATTTGTGACGCTTACCCAAAATAAACAGTGACTGTGTATATTTATAATGTGTGAACCTGAAACTTAATAAACAGTGACTCTGTACAGTTACAGTGCATGGACCCTTATCCTGAATAAACAGTGACTTTGTACAGTTACAGTGCGTGAAACTTACCCTGAATAAAAAATGAGTCTGTACAGTTACACCGCGTGACCCTTACCCTGAATAAACAGTGATTCTTTACAGATACAGTGCGTGACCCTTAACCTGAATAAACAGTGACTCTTTATAGTTACAGCATTGACCCTTTCCCTGAATTAACAGTAACTCTGTACAATCACATTGCATGACCCTTACCCTGAATAAACAGTGAGTCTGTACAGTTACCGTGTGTGACCCTTACCCTGAATTAACAGTTACTCTGTTTAGTTACATTGTGTGATCCTTACCCTGAATAAACACTGACTTTGTACAGTGACAATTTGTGACACTTACCCTAAATAAACAGTGACTGTGTATATTTATAATGTGTGAACCTTAACCTTAATAAACAGTGTCTCTGTACAGTTACAGTGCATGGACCCTTATCCTGAATAAACAGTGAGTCTGTACAGTTACAGTGCGTGAAACTTACCCTGAATAAAAAGTGAGTCTGTACAGTTACACCGCGTGACCCTTATCCTGAATATACAGTGACTCTGTACAGTTATAGTGTGTGACACTTCCCTGAATAAACAGTGACTCTTTAAATTTAAGGCGTGTGACCGTTATCCTGAATAAATAGTAAGTCTGTACAGTTACAGTGCGTGGCCCTTACCCTGAATAAACTTTGGGTCTGTATAGTTACATTTTGTGACACTTATCCTGAATAAAGAGTGAGTATTTACAGTTACAGTGTGTGACCCTTACCCTGAATAAACAGTGACTCTGTACATTACAGTGTGTGACCCTTACCCTGCATAAACAGTGAGTCTGTATAGTTACACCGCGTGACCCTTACCCTGAATAGACTGTGACTCTGTACAGTTACAGCGTGTGACACTACCCTGAATAAACACTATTTATAATTAAGGTGCATGGCCCTTACCCTGAATAAACAGTAAATCTGTGCAGTTACAGTGCGTGACCCTTACCCTGAATAAACAGAGAATCTGTACATTTACCGTGTGTGAACCTTACCCTGAATAAACTTTGGGTCTGAATAGTTACATTGCGTAACACTTACCCTGAATAAAGAGTGAGTATTTACTGTTACAGTGTGTGATACTTACCCTGAATAAACAGTGAATCTGTACATTACAGTGTGTGACTCTTAGCCTGCATAAACTGTGAGTCTGTACATTTACAGTGCTTGACCCTTACCCTGAATAAACAATGACTGTGTATAGTGATAAATTGCGACGCTTACACTAAATAAACAGTGACTGTGTATATTTATAATGTGTGAACCTTAATCTTAATAAACAGTGTCTCTGTACAGTTACAGTGCGTGGACCCTTACGCTGAATAAACAGTCAGTCTGTATAGTTACCGTGCATGACCGTTACCCTGAATAAACAGTGAGTCTGCACAGTTATAGTGCGTGAACCTTACCCTGAATAAAAAGTGAGTCTGTACACTTACACCGCGTGACCCTTAATCTGAATAGACTGTGACTCTGTACAGTTACAGTGTGTGACCGTTACCCTGAATAAACAGTGAGTCTGTACATTTACTGTGTGTGACCCTTATCCTGAATAAACTTTGGGTCTGTATAGTTACATTCTGTGACACTTACCCTGAATAAACAGTGAGTATTTACAGTTACAGTGGGTGATCCTTACCCTGAAGAAACAGTGACTCTGTACATTACAGTGTGTGACCCTTACCCTGCCTAAACACTGAGTCTGTACAGTTACAGTGCGTGAACCTTTCCCTGAATAAAATGTGACCCTGTATAGTTACACCGTGTGACCCTTACCCTGAATAGACTGTGACTCTGTACAGTTACAGCGTGTGACATTTCCCTGAATAAAAAGTAACTATTTATAATTAAGGTGCATGACCCTTACTCTGAATAAACAGTGAGTATTTACAGTTACAGTGGGTGACCCTCACCCTGAAGAAACAGTGAGTATTTACAGTTACAGTGGGTGACCCTTACCCTGAATAAACAGTGACTCTGTACATTACAGTGTGTGACACTTACCCTGCATAAACACAAACTGTACAGTTACCATGCGTGACACTTACCCTAACTAAACTGACTCAGTAAATTTGTCATGCGTGAACCTTAACCTGAATAAACAATGAGTCTGTACAGTCAACACAATTAATAAAGTGTCTGTACAGTTACAGTGTGTGAGCCTTACCCTGAATAAATAGTAAGTCGGTACAGTTACAGTGTGTGACTGTTACCCTGAATAAACCGTGACTCTGTACAGTTACAGTGCGGGACCCTTACTCAGAATAAACAGTGACTCTTTATAGTTGCAGCGCGTGACCCTTATCCTGAATATTCAGTAACTCTGTACATGTACAGTTCGTGACCCATATCCTGAATAAACTGAGTCCGTACAGTTGTCATGTGTGTTAATTACCCTGAATTAACAGTGAGTCTGTACAGTTACATTGTGTGAACCTTACCCTGAATAAACATTGACTGTGTATTGTGATAATGTGTGACCCTTAACCTGAATAAACAGTGACTCCATACAGTATCAGTGCATGACACTTACCCAGAATAAACAATGACTCTGTCTAGTTACAGTGCATGACCATTACCCTGAATAAACAGTGAGTCTGTACAGTTACAACACATGTCCCTTACCCTGAATAAACAGTGAGCCTGTATAGTTACAACATGTGAACCTTACACTGAATAAACAGTGACTCTGTACAGTTAGAGTGCATGAACCTTATCCTAAATAAACAGTGACTCTGTACAGTTACGGTGTGTGATCCTTATCCCGCATAAACGGTGAGTCTGTACAGTTACAAAACTTGACCCTTACCCTGAATAAACAGTGAGCCTGTATAGTTACACCGTGTAAACCTTACCCTGAATAAACAGTGACTCTGTCTAGTTACACCACAAGACCCTTACCCTGAATAAACAGTGACTCTTTACAGATACAGTGCGTTACCCTTACTCTGAATAAACAGTGACTCTTTATAGTTACAGCGTGTGACCCTAACCCTGAATAAACAGTAACTCTGTACAGTTACATTGCCTGACCCTTACTTGAATAAAGACTGAGTCTGTATAGTTACAGTGCATGATATTTCCTCTGAATAAACAGTGAAAGTGTACAGTTTCAGTGCATGAATCTTAACCTGAATAAACAATGACTCTGTCTAGTTACAGTGCATGACCATTACCCTGAATAAACAGTGAGTCTGTACAGTTACAACACATGTCCCTTACCCTGAATAAACAGTGAGCCTGTATAGTTACAACATGTGAACCTTACGCTGAATAAACAGTGACTCTGTACAGTTAGAGTGCATGAACCTTATCCTAAATAAACAGTGACTCTGTACAGTTACGGTGTGTGATCCTTATCCCGCATAAACGGTGAGTCTGTACAGTTACAAAACTTGACCCTTACCCTGAATAAACAGTGAGCCTGTATAGTTACACCGTGTAAACCTTACCCTGAATAAACAGTGACTCTGTCTAGTTACACCACAAGACCCTTACCCTGAATAAACAGTGACTCTTTACAGATACAGTGCGTTACCCTTACTCTGAATAAACAGTGACTCTTTATAGTTACAGCGTGTGACCCTAACCCTGAATAAACAGTAACTCTGTACAGTTACATTGCCTGACCCTTACCTGAATAAAGACTGAGTCTGTATAGTTACAGTGCATGATATTTCCTCTGAATAAACTGTGAAAGTGTACAGTTTCAGTGCATGAATCTTAACCTGAATAAACAATGAGTCGGTACAGTCACCGTGCGTGACCCTTACCCATAATAAAGTGTGGGTCTGTACACTTAAAGTGTGTGAGCCTTACCCTGAATACATAGTGAGTCGGTCCATTTACAGTGCATGACCGTTACCCTGAGTAAACAGTGACTCTGTATAGTTACATTGTGTGACCCTTAGACTGAATAAACAGTGACTGTGCATAGTTATAATGTGTGAGCCTTAACCGGAATAAACAGTGACTCTGTACAGTTAAAGTGCCTGACCATTACCCGGAATAAACAGTGACTCTTTATAGTTACATCGTGTGACCCTTACCCTCAATATACAGTAAATCTGTACAGCTACAGTGCAGGACACTTACCTTGAATAAACAGTGAGTCTGTACAGTTACCATAAGTGACACTTAGCCTGAATAAACAGTGACTCTGTATAGTTACATTGCGTGACCCTTACTCTGAATAAAGAGTGACTCTCTACAGTTACAGTGCATGAACCTTATACAAAATAAACAATGACTCTGTCTAGTTACAGTGCATGACCATTACCCAGAATAAACAGTGAGTCTGTACAGTTACAACACGTGAACCTTACCCTGAATAAACAGTAACTCTGTACAGTTAGAGCGCATGACCCTTATCCTAAATAATCAGTGATTGTACAGTTACGGTGTGTGACCCTTATCCTGCATAAACAGTGAGTCTGTGCTGTTACAGTGCGTGACTCTAACCCTGAATAAACAGTGACTCTGTAAAGTTACAGTACGTGGCCCTTACCCTGAATAAACTGTGAGTCTGTACAGTTACACCGCGTGACCCTAACCCTGAATAGACTTTGACTCTGTACAGTTACAGTGTGTGACACTTCCCTGAATAAAGAGTGACTCTTTATAATTAAGGTGTGTGACCCTTACCCTGAATAAACAGTAAATCTGTACAGTTACAGTGCGTGACCCCTACCCTGAATAAACAGTGAGTCTGTACATTTACAGTGTGTGACCCTTACACTGAATAAACTTTGGGTCTGTATAGTTACATTGCGTGACACTTACCCTGAATAAAGAGTGAGTATTTACTGTTACAGTGGGTGACCCTTACCCTGAATAAACAGTGAGTCTGTACAGTTACAGTGCTTGAATCTCACCCTGAATAAAAAGTGAGTCTGTACAGTTACAGTGCTTGAATCTCACCCTGAATAAAAAGTGAGTCTGTATAGTTACACCACGTGACCCTTACCCTGAATAGAGTGTGACTCTGTAGAGTTACAGCGTGTGACACTTCACTGAATAAACAGTGATTATTTATAATAAAGGCACATGACCCTTACCCTAAAGGAAAGTAACTCTGTACAGTTACAGTGCATGACCCTTACCCTGAATATACAGTGAGTCTTTAAACTTAACGTGTGTGAACCTTACCCTGAATAAACTTTGGTTCTGTATAGTTACATTGCGTGAGACTAACCCTGAATAAAGACTGGGTATTTACAGTTACACTGTGTGACCCTTACCCTGCATAAACAGTGAGTCTGTATAGTTACACCGCGTGACCCTTACCCTGAATAGACTGACTCTGTACAATTACAGCGTGTGACACTACCCTGAATAAACAGTGACTATTTATAGTAAAGGTGCATGACCTTTATCCTAAATAAACAGTAAATCTGCGCAGTTACAGTGCGTGACCCTTATCCTGAATAAACAGTGAATCTGTACATTTACCCTGTGTGAACCTTACCCTGAATAAACTTTGGGTCTGAATAGCTCCATTGCGTAACACTTACCCTGAATAAAGAGTGAGTATGTACAGTTACAGTGTGTGACACTTACCCTGAATAAACAGTGAATCTGTACATTACAGTGTGTGACTCTTAGCCTGCAAAAACTGTGAGTCTGTACATTTACAGTGCTTGACCCTTACCCTGAATAAACAATGACTGTGTATAGTGATAAATTGCGACGCTTACGCAAAATAAACAGTGACTGTGTATATTTATAATGTGTGAACCTTAATCTTAATAAACAGTGTCTCTGTACAGTTACAGTGCGTGGACCCTTACGCTGAATAAACAGTCAGTCTGTATAGTTACAGTGCATGACCGTTACCTTGAATAAACAGTGAGTCTGCACAGTTATAGTGCGTGAACTTTACCCTGAATAAAAAGTGAGTCTGTACACTTACACCGCGTGACCCTTACCCTGAATAGACTGTGACTCTGTACAGTTACAGTGTGTGACCCTTACCCTGAATAAACAGTGAGCCTGTACATTTACTGTGTGTGACCCTTATCCTGAATAAACTTTGGGTCTCTATAGTTACATTGCGTGACACTTACCCTGAATAAACAGTGAGTATTTACAGTTACAGTGGGTGACCCTTACCCTGAAGAAACAGTGACTCTGAATAGTTACATTGCGTGACCCTTACCCTGAATAAACAGTGAATGTGTATTGTGATAATGTGTGACCCTTCACCTGAATAAACAGTGACTCGGTACAGTTACAGTGCATGACCATTACCCAGAATAAACAGCGAACCTGTATAGTTATACCGCGTGAACGATACCCTGAATAAACAGTGACTCTGTACAGTTACAGTGTGTGACCCTTACCCTGAATAAGCAGTGAGTCTTTCCAGTCACGGCGCGTGACAATTACCCTGAATAAACAGTAACTCCGTACAGTTAGATTGCATGAACCTTATCCTAAACAAAAAGTGACTCTGTACAGTTATGGTGTGTGACCCTTATCCTGCATAAACAGTGAGTCTGTCCAGTTACAGCGCGTAAGCCTTACCCTGAATAAACAGTGTCTCTGTATCGTTACATTGCGTGATGCTTACACTGAATAAACAGTGACTCTGTACAGTTACAGTGCGTGGCGCTTACCCTGAATAATCAATGACTCTGTCGAGTTACACCACGTGACCCTTACCCTGAATAAACAGTGATTCTTTACAGATACAGTGCGTGACCCTTACCCTGAATAAACAGTGACTCTTTATAGTTACATCATTGACCCTTACCCTGAATTAACAGTAAATCTGTACAATCACATTGCATGACCCTCACCCTGAATAAACAGTGAGTCTGTATAGTTACCGTGTGTGACACTTACACTGAATTAACAGTTACTCTGTTTAGTTACATTGTGTGACCCTTACCCTGAATAAACAATGACTGTGTATAGTGATAATTTGTGACGCTTACCCAAAATAAACAGTGACTGTGTATATTTATAATGTGTGAACCTGAAACTTAATAAACAGTGACTCTGTACAGTTACAGTGCATGGACCCTTATCCTGAATAAACAGTGACTCCGTACAGTTACAGTGCGTGAAACTTACCCTGAATATAAAATGAGTCTGTACAGTTACACCGCGTGACCCTTACCCTGAATAAACAGTGATTCTTTACAGATACAGTGCGTGACCCTTAACCTGAATAAACAGTGACTCTTTATAGTTACAGCATTGACCCTTTCCCTGAATTAACAGTAACTCTGTACAATCACATTGCGTGACCCTTACCCTGAATAAACAGTGAGTCTGTACAGTTACCGTGTGTGACCCTTACCCTGAATTAACAGTTACTCTGTTTAGTTACATTGTGTGATCCTTACCCTGAATAAACAATGACTTTGTACAGTGACAATTTGTGACACTTACCCTAAATAAACAGTGACGGTGTATATTTATAATGTGTGAACCTTAACCTTAATAAACAGTGTCTCTGTACAGTTACAGTGCATGGACCCTTATCCTGAATAAACAGTGAGTCTGTACAGTTACAGTGCATGAAACTTACCCTGAATAAAAAGTGAGTCTGTACAGTTACACCGCGTGACCCTTATCCTGAATATACAGTGACTCTGTACAGTTACAGTGTGTGACACTTCCCTGAATAAACAGTGACTCTTTAAATTTAAGGCGTGTGACCGTTATCCTGAATAAATAGTAAGTCTGTACAGTTAGAGTGCGTGGCCCTTACCCTGAATAAACTTTGGGTCTGTATAGTTACATTTTGTGACACTTATCCTGAATAAAGAGTGAGTATTTACAGTTACAGTGTGTGACCCTTACCCTGAATAAACAGTGACTCTGTACATTACAGTGTGTGACCCTTACCCTGCATAAACAGTGAGTCTGTATAGTTACACTGCGTGACCCTTACCTTGAATAGACTGTGACTCTGTACAGTTACAGCATGTGACACTACCCTGAATAAACACTATTTATAATTAAGGTGCATGGCCCTTACCCTGAATAAACAGTAAATCTGTGCAGTTACAGTGCGTGACCCTTACCCTGAATAAACAGAGAATCTGTACATTTACCGTGTGTGAACCTTACCCTGAATAAACTTTGGGTCTGAATAGTTACATTGCGTAACACTTACCCTGAATAAAGAGTGAGTATTTACTGTTACAGTAATCTGTACATTACAGTGTGTGACTCTTAGCCTGCATAAACTGTGAGTCTGTACATTTACAGTGCTTGACCCTTACCCTGAATAAACAATGACTGTGTATAGTGATAAATTGCGACGCTTACACTAAATAAACAGTGACTGTGTATATTTATAATGTGTGAACCTTAATCTTAATAAACAGTGTCTCTGTACAGTTACAGTGCGTGGACCCTTACGCTGAATAAACAGTCAGTCTGTATAGTTACCGTGCATGACCGTTACCCTGAATAAACAGTGAGTCTGCACAGTTATAGTGCGTGAACCTTACCCTGAATAAAAAGTGAGTCTGTACACTTACACCGCGTGACCCTTACCCTGAATAGACTGTGACTCTGTACAGTTACAGTGTGTGACCGTTACCCTGAATAAACAGTGAGTCTGTACATTTACTGTGTGTGACCCTTATCCTGAATAAACTTTGGGTCTGTATAGTTACATTCTGTGACACTTACCCTGAATAAACAGTGAGTATTTACAGTTACAGTGGGTGATCCTTACCCTGAAGAAACAGTGACTCTGTACATTACAGTGTGTGACCCTTACCCTGCCTAAACACTGAGTCTGTACAGTTACAGTGCGTGAACCTTTCCCTGAATAAAATGTGACCCTGTATAGTTACACCGTGTGACCCTTACCCTGAATAGACTGTGACTCTGTACAGTTACAGCGTGTGACATTTCCCTGAATAAAAAGTAACTATTTATAATTAAGGTGCATGACCCTTACTCTGAATAAACAGTGAGTATTTACAGTTACAGTGGGTGACCCTCACCCTGAAGAAACAGTGAGTATTTACAGTTACAGTGGGTGACCCTTACCCTGAATAAACAGTGACTCTGTACATTACAGTGTGTGACACATACGCTGCATAAACACAAACTGTACAGTTACCATGCGTGACACTTACCCTAACTAAACTGACTCAGTAAATTTGTCATGCGTGAACCTTAACCTGAATAAACAATGAGTCTGTACAGTCAACACAATTAATAAAGTGTCTGTACAGTTACAGTGTGTGAGCCTTACCCTGAATAAATAGTAAGTCGGTACAGTTACAGTGTGTGACTGTTACCCTGAATAAACAGTGATTCTGCACAGTTACAAAGCATCATCATTCCTGTGATTAGACATTGAGTATGTATATTTTCGGTGTGTTTTGCTTCCTCTGAATAAACATTGACTCTGTATATTTACAATGCATAACCCTTACCTCAATAAACAGGGAGTCTGTATAGTTACAGTGCATGATATTCCCTCTGAATGAACAGTGACACCGTACAGTTACAGCGCATGAACCTTACCCTGAGTAAACAGTGAGTCTGTACAGTCAACTTGCGTGACCCTTACCATGAATAAACTTTGGGACTGTACAGTTACATTGTGTGACACTTACGCTGAATAAACTTTGGGTCTGTACAGTTACATTGCGTGACACTTACCCTGAATAAAGAGTGAGAATTTACAGTTACAGCGTGTGACCCTTACCCTGAATAAACAATGACTGAATAGTTACATTGCGTGACCCTTACCCTGAATAAACAGTGACTGTGTATTGTGATAATGTGTGACCCTTCATCTGAATAAACAGTGACTCGGTACAGTTACTTTGCATGACACTTACACAGAATAAACAATGAATCTGTCTAGTTAGAGTGCATGACCGTTGCCCTGAATAAACAGAGAATCTGTACAGTTACAATGCATGATCCTTACCCTGAATAAACAGTGAGCCTGTATAGTTATACCGCGTGAACGATACCCTGAATAAACAGTGACTCTGTACAGTTACAGTGTGTGACCCTTACCCTGAATAAGCAGTGAGTCTTTCCAGTCACTGCGCGTGACAATTACCCTGAATAAACAGTAACTCCGTACAGTTAGATTGCATGAACCTTATCCTAAATAAAAAGTGACTCTGTACAGTTATGGTGTGTGACCCTTATCCTGCATAAACAGTGAGTCTGTACAGTTACAGTGCGTAAGCCTTACCCTGAATAAACAGTGTCTCTGTATCGTTACATTGCGTGATGCTTACCCTGAATAAACAGTGACTCTGTACAGTTACAGTGCATGGCCCTTACCCTGAATAATCAATGACTCTGTCTAGTTACACCACGTGACCCTTACCCTGAATAAACAGTGATTCTTTACAGATACAGTGCGCGACCCTTACCCTGAATAAACAGTGACTCTTTATAGTTACAGCATTGTCCCTTACCCTGAATTAACAGTAACTCTGTACAATTACATTGCGTGACCCTTACCCGGAATAAACAGTGAGTCTGTACAGTTACCGTGTGTGACCCTTACCCTGAATTAACAGTTACTCAGTTTAGTTACATTGTGTGACGCTTACCCTGAATAAACAATGACTATGTACAGTGATAATTTGTGACGCTTACCCTAAATAAACAGTGACTGTGTATATTTATAATGTGTGAACCTTAACCTTAATAAACAGTGACCCTGCACAGTTACAGTGCGTGGAACCTTATCCTGAATAAACAGTGAGTCTGTACAGTTACAGTGCGTGAAACTTACCTTGAATAAAAAGTGAGTCTGTACAGTTACACCACGTGGGCCTTACCCTGAATATACAGTGACTCTGTACAGTTACAGTGTGTGACACTTCCCTGAATAAACGGTGACTCTTTAAATTTAAGGTGTGTGACCCTTACTCTGAATAAACAGTAACTCTGTACAGTTACATGGCGTGGCCCTAACCCTGAATAAAGTTTGGGTCTGTATAGTTACATTTTGTGACACTTATCCTGAATAAAGAGTGAGTATTTACAGTTACAGTGTGTGACCCTTACCCTGAATAAACAGTGACTCTGTACATTACAGTGTGTGACCCTTACCCTGCATAAACAGTGAATCTGTATAGTTACACCGCGTGACCCTTACCCTGAATACTGTGACTCTGTACAGTTACAGCGTGTGACACTACCCTGAATAAACACTGACTATTTATAGTTAAGGTGCATGACATTTCCCCTAAATAAACAGTAAATCTGTGCAGTTACAGTGTGTGACCCTTACCATGAATAAACAGTGAGTCTGTACATTTACCGTGTGTGAACCTTACCCTGAATAAACTTTGGGTCTGAATAGTTACATTGCGTAACACTTACCCTGAATAAAGAGTGAGTATTTACTGTTACAGTGTGTGACACTTACCCTGAATAAAGAGTGAATCTGTACATTACAGTGTGTGACTCTTAGCCTGCATAAACTGTGAGTCTGTACATTTACAGTGCTTGACCCTTACCCTGAATAAACAATGACTGTGTATAGTGATAAATTGTGACGCTTATGCAAAATAAACAGTGACTGTGTATATTAATAATGTGTGAACCTTAATCTTAATAAACCATGTCTCTGTACAGTTACAGTGCGTGGACCCTTACGCTGAATAAACAGTCAGTCTGTATAGTTACAGTGCATGACCGTTACCCTGAATAAACAGCGAGACTGTACAGTTATACCGCGTGAATGATACCCTGAATAAACAGTGACTCTGTACAGTTACAGTGTGTGACCCTTACCCTGAATAAGCAGTGAGTCTTTCCAGTCACTGCGCGTGACAATTACCCTGAATAAACAGTAACTCCGTACAGTTAGATTGCATGAACCTTATCCTAAATAAAAAGTGACTCTGTACAGTTATACTGTGTGACCCTTATCCTGCATAAACAGTGAGTCTATACAGTTACAGTGCGTAAGCCTTACCCTGAATAAGCAGTGTCTCTGTATCGTTACATTGCGTGATGCTTACCCTGAATAAACAGTGACTCTGTACAGTTACAGTGCGTGGCCCTTACCCTGAATAATCAATGACTCTGTCTAGTTACACCACGTGACCCTTACCCTGAATAAACAGTGATTCTTTACAGATACAGTGCGTGACCCTTACCCTGAATAAACAGTGACTCTTTATAGTTACAGCATTGACCCTTACCCTGAATTAACAGTAACTCTGTACAATTACATTGCGTGACCCTTACCCTGAATAAACAGTGAGTCTGTACAGTTACCGTGTGTGACCCTTACCCTGAATTAACAGTTACTCTGTTTAGTTACATTGTGTGACCCTTACCCTGAATAAACAATGAGTGTGTACAGTGATAATTTGTGACGCTTACCCAAAATAAGCAGTGACTGTGTATATTTAAAATGTGTGAACCTTAACCTTAATAAACAATGACTCTGTACAGTTACAGTGCATGGACCCTTATCCTGAATAAACAGTGAGTCTGTACAGTTACAGTGCGTGAAACTTACCCAGAATAAAAAATGAGTCTGTACAGTTACACTGCGTGACCCTTACCCTGAATATACAGTGACTCTGTACAGTTACAGTGTGTGACACTTCCCTGAATAAACAGTGACTCTTTAAATTTAAGGCGTGTGACCCTTATCCTGAATAAACAGTAACTCTGTACAGTTACAGTGCGTGGCCCTTACCCTGAATAAACTTTGGGTCTGTATAGTTACATTTTGTGACACTTATCCTGAATAAAGAGTGAGTATTTACAGTTACAGTGTGTGACCCTTACCCTGAATAAACAGTGACTCTGTACATTACAGTGTGTGACCCTTACCCTGCATAAACAGTGAGTCTGTATAGTTAAACCGCGTGACCCTTACCCTGAATAGACTGTGACTCTGTACAGTTACAGCGTGTGACTATTTATAATTAAGGTGCGTGGCCTTTACCATGAATAAACAGTAAATCTGTGCAGTTACAGCGCGTGACCCTTACCCTGAATAAACAGAGTCTGTACATTTACCGTGTGTGAACGTTACCCTGCATAAACATTGGATCTGAATAGTTACATTGCGTAACACTTACCCTGAATAAAGAGTGCGTATTTACAGTTACAGTGTGTGACACTTACCCTGAATAAACAGTGACTCTTTATAGTTACAGCATTGTCCCTTACCCTGAATTAACAGTAACTCTGTACAATTACATTGCGTGACCCTTACCCTGAATAAACAGTGAGTCTGTACAGTTACCGTGTGTGACCCTTACCCTGAATTAACAGTTACTCAGTTTAGTTACATTGCGTGATGCTTACCCTGAATAAACAGTGACTCTGTACAGTTACAGTGCATGGCCCTTACCCTGAATAATCAATGACTCTGTCTAGTTACACCACGTGACCCTTACCCTGAATAAACAGTGATTCTTTACAGATACAGTGCGTGACCCTTACCCTGAATAAACAGTGACTCTTTATAGTTACAGCATTGTCTCTTACCCTGAATTAACAGTAACTCTGTACAATTACATTGCGTGACCCTTACCCTGAATAAACAGTGAGTCTGTACAGTTACCGTGTGTGACCCTTACCCTGAATTAACAGTTACTCAGTTTAGTTACATTGTGTGACGCTTACCCTGAATAAACAATGACTATGTACAGTGATAATTTGTGACGCTTACCCTAAATAAACAGTGACTGTGTATATTTATAATGTGTGAACCTTAACCTTAATAAACAGTGACCCTGCACAGTTACAGTGCGTGGAACCTTATCCTGAATAAACAGTGAGTCTGTACAGTTACAGTGCGTGAAACTTACCCAGAATAAAAAATGAGTCTGTACAGTTACACTGCGTGACCCTTACCCTGAATATACAGTGACTTTGTACAGTTACAGTGTGTGACACTTCCCTGAATAAACAGTGACTCTTTAAATTTAAGGCGTGTGACCCTTATCCTGAATAAACAGTAACTCTGTACAGTTACAGTGCGTGGCCCTTACCCTGAATAAACTTTGGGTCTGTATAGTTACATTTTGTGACACTTATCCTGAATAAAGAGTGAGTATTTACAGTTACAGTGTGTGACCCTTACCCTGAATAAACAGTGACTCTGTACATTACAGTGTGTGACCCTTACCCTGCATAAACAGTGAGTCTGTATAGTTAAACCGCGTGACCCTTACCCTGAATAGACTGTGACTCTGTACAGTTACAGCGTGTGACTATTTATAATTAAGGTGCGTGGCCTTTACCATGAATAAACAGTAAATCTGTGCAGTTACAGCGCGTGACCCTTACCCTGAATAAACAGAGTCTGTACATTTACCGTGTGTGAACCTTACCCTGCATAAACATTGGATCTGAATAGTTACATTGCGTAACACTTACCCTGAATAAAGAGTGCGTATTTACAGTTACAGTGTGTGACACTTACCCTGAATAAACAGTGAATCTGTACATTACAGTGTGTGACTCTTAGCCTGCATAAACTGTGAGTCTGTACATTTACAGTGCTTGACCCTTACCCTGAATAAACAATGACTGTGTATAGTGATAAATTGCGACGCTTACACTAAATAAACAGTGACTGTGTATATTTATAATGTGTGAACCTTAATCTTAATAAACAGTGTCTCTGTACAGTTACAGTGCATGGACCCTTATGCTGAATAAACAGTCAGTCTGTATAGATACAGAGCATGACCGTTACCCTGAATAAACAGTGAGTCTGCACAGTTATAGTGCGTGAACCTTACCCTGAATAAAAAGTGAGTCTGTACACTTACACCCTATGACCCTAACCCTGAATAGACTGTGACTCTGTACAGTTACAGTGTGTGACCCTTACCCTGAATAAACAGTGAGTCTGTACATTTACTGTGTATGACCCTTATCCTGAATAAACTTTGGGTCTGTATAGTTACATTGTGTGACACTTACCCTGAATAAACAGTGAGTATTTACAGTTACAGTGGGTGATCCTTACCCTGCAGAAACAGTGACTCTGTACATTACAGTATGTGACCCTTACCCTGCCTAAACACTGAGTCTGTACAGTTACAGTGCGTGAACCTTTCCCTGAATAAAAAGTGACTCTGTATAGTTACACCGTGTGACCCTTACCCTGAATAGACTGTGACTCTGTACAGTTACAGCGTATGACATTTCCCTGAATAAAAAGTAACTATTTATAATTAAGGTGCATGACCCTTACTCTGAATAAACAGTGAGTATTTACAGTTACAGTGGGTGACCCTCACCTAAAGAAACAGTGAGTATTTAGAGTTACAGTGGGTGACCCTTACCCTGAATAAACAGTGACTCTGTACATTACAGTGTGTGACACTTACCCTGCATAAACACAAACCGTACAGTTACCATGCGTGACACTTACCCTAAATAAACTGACTCAGTAAATTTGTCATGCGTGAACCTTAACCTGAATAAACAATGAGTCTGTACAGTCAACACAATTAATAAAGTGTCTGTACAGTTACGATGTCTGAGCCTTACCCTGAATAAATTGTAAGTCAGTACAGTTACAGTGTGTGACTGTTACCCTGAATAAACAGTGATTCTGCACAGTTACAGTGCATGATCGTTCCTCTGAAATGACATTAAGTATGTATATTTTCGGTGTGTGATGCTTCCTCTGAATAAACATTGACTCTGTATATTTACAATGCGTAACCCTTACCTCAATAAACACTGAGTCTGTATAGTTACAGTGCATGATATTCCCTCTGAATAAACAGTGACACCGTACAGTTACAGTGCATGAACCTTACGCTGAATAAACAGTGAGTCTGTACATTTACAGTGTGTGACACTTACCCTGAATAAACTTTGTGTCTGTACAGTTACATTGCGTGACACTTACCCTGAATAAAGAGTGAGAATTTACAATTACAGTGTGTGACCCTTACCCTGAATAAACAGTGACTGTGTATTGTGATAATCTGTGACTCTTCACCTGAATAAACAGTGACTCTGTACAGTTACAGTGCATGACTCTTACCCAGAATAAACAATGACTCTGTCTAGTTAGAGTGCATGACCGTTACCCTGAATAAACAGCAAGTCTGTACAGTTACAATGCATGATGCTTACAATGAATAAACAGTGACTCTGTACAGTTACAGTGTGTGACCCTTACCCTGAATAAACAGTGACTCTGTACAGTTACAGTGTGTGACCCTTACCCTGATAAACAGTGAGTCTTTCCAGTCACTGCGCGTGATGATTACCCTGAATAAACAGTAACTCCGTACAGTTAGATTGTCTGAACCTTATCCTAAATAAAAAGTGACTCTGTACAGTTATGGTGTGTGACCCTTATCCTGCATAAACAGTGAGTCTGTACAGTTACAGTGCATAAGCCATACCCTGAATAAACAGTGACTCTTTACAGATACAGAGCGTGATGCTTACCCTGAATAAACAGTGACTCTTTATAGTTACAGCGTGTGACCCTTACACTGAATTAACAGTAACTCTGTACAATCACATTGCGTAACCCTTACCCTGAATAAACAGTGCATCTGTATAGTTACCGTGTGTGACCCTTACCCTGAATTAACAGTTACTCTGTTTAGTTACATTGTATGAGCCTTACACTGAATAAACAATGACAGTGTACAGTGATAATTTGTGACGCTTACCCTAAATAAACAGTGACTGTGTATATTTATAATGTGTGAACCTTAACCTTAATAAACAGTGACTCTGTACAGTTACAGTGCGTGGACCCTTATCCTGAATAAACAGTGAGTCTGTACAGTTACAATGCGTGAAACTTACCCTGAATAAAAAGTGAGTCTGTACATTTTCTGTGTGTGATACTTATCCTGAATAAACTTTGGGTCTGTATAGTTGCATTGCGTGACATTTACCCTGAATAAATAGGGAGTATTTACAGTTACAGTGGGTGATCCTTACCCTGAAGAAACAGTGACTCTGTATAGTTACACCATGTGACCCTTACCCTGAATAGACTGTGACTCTGTACAGTTACAGCGTGTGACATTTCCCTGAATAAACAGTGACTATTTATAATTAAGGTGCATGACCCTTAATCTGAATAAACAGCAACTCTGTACAGTTACAGTGGGTGACAATTACCCTGAATAAACAGTGACTCTGTACATTACAGTGTGTGACCCTTACCCTGCATAAACACTGAAACTGTGCAGTTATCGTGCGTGACACTTACCCTAAATAATCTATGACTCAGTAAATTTGTCGTGCGTGAACCTTAACCTGAATAAACAATGAGTCTGTACAGTCAACATGCGTGACCCTTACCCTTAATAAAGTGAGTCTGCACAGTTACAGTGTTTGAGCCTTACCCTGAATAAATAGTGAGTCGGTACAGTTACAGTGTGTGACTGGTACCCTGAATAAACAGTGATGCTGTACAGTTACAGTGCATGATCGTTCCTCTGATTAGACATTGAGTATGTATATTTTCGGTGTGTGATGCTTCCTCTGAATAAACATTGACTCTGTATATTTACAATGCGTAACCCTTACCTGAATAAACACTGAGTCTGTATAGTTACAGTGCATGATATTTCCTCTGAATAAACAGTGACACTGTACAGTTACAGTGCATGAACCTTACCCTGAATAAACAGTGAGTCTGTACAGTCACCTTGCATGACCCTTACCCTGAATAAACAGTGAGTCTGTACATTTACAGTGTGTGACACTTACCCTGAATAAAGTTTGGGTCTGTACAGTTACTTCGCGTGACACTTACCCTGAATAAACAGTGAGAATTTACAGTTACAGCATGTGACCCTTACCCTGAATAAACAGTGACTGTATTGTGATAATGTGTGACCCTTCACCTGAATAAACAGTGACTGTATTGTGATAATGTGTGACCCTTCACCTGAATAAGCACTGACTCGGTACAGTTACAGTGCATGACACTTACCCAGAATAAACAATGAATCTGTCTAGTTAGAGTGCATGACCATTACCCTGAATAAACAGCGAGCCTGTACAGTTACAATGCATGATCCTTACCCTGAATAAAAAGTGAGCCTGTATAGTTATACCACGTGAACGATACCCTGAATAAACAGTGACTCTGTACAGTTACAGTGTGTGACCCTTACCCTGAATAAGCAGTGAGTCTTTCCAGTCACTGCGTGTGATGAGTACCCTGAATAAACAGTAACTCCGTACAGTTAGATTGCATGAACCTTATCCTAAATAAACAGTGAGTCTGTACAGTTATGGTGTGTGACCATTATCCTGCATAACCAGTGAGTCAGTACAGTTACAGTGCGTAAGCCTTACCCTGAATAAACAGTGTCTCTGTATCGTTACATTGCGTGATGCTTACCCTGAATAAACAGTGACTCTGTACAGTTACAGTGCGTGGCCCTTACCCTGAATAATCAATGACTCTGTCTAGTTACACCACGTGACCCTTACCCTGAATAAACAGTGATTCTTTACAGATACAGTGCGTGACACATACCCTGAATAAACAGTGATTCTTTATAGTTACAGCATTGACCCTTACCCTGAATTAACAGTAACTCTGTACAATCACATTGCGTGACCCTTACCCTGAATAAACAGTGAGTCTGTACAGTTACCGTGCGTTACCCTTACCATGAATTAACAGTTACTCTGTAAAGTTACATTGTGTGACCCTTACCCTGAATAAACAATGACTGTGTACAGTGATAATTTGTGACGCTTACCCAAAATAAACAGTGACGGTGTATATTTATAATGTGTGAACCTGAACCTTAATAAACAGTGACTCTATACAGTTACAGTGCATGGACCATTATCCTGAATAAACAGTGAGTCTGTACAGTTACAATGCGTGAAAGTTACCCTGAATAAAAAATGAGTCTGTACAGTTACACCGCGTGACCCTTACCCTGTATAAACAGTGATTCTTTACAGATACAGTGCGTGACCCTTAACCTGAATGAACAGTGACTCTTTATAGTTACAGCATTGACCCTTTCCCTGAATTAACAGTAACTCTGTACAATCACATTGCGTGACCCTTACCCTGAATAAACAGTGAGTCTGTACAGTTACCGTGTGTGACCCTTACCCTGAATTAACAGTTACTCAGTTTAGTTACATTGTGTGACCCTTACCCTGAATAAACAATGACTGTGTACAGTGACAATTTGTGACACTTACCCTAAATAAACAGTGATTCTGTATATTTATAATGTGTGAACCTTAACCTTAATAAACAGTGAATCTGTACAGTTACAGTGCATGGACCCTTATCCTGAATAAACAGTGAGTCTGTACAGTTACAGTGCGTGAAACTTACCCTGAATAAAATGTGAGTCTGTACAGATACACCGCGTGACCCTTACCCTGAATATACAGTGACACTGTACAGTTACAGTGTGTGACACTTCCCTGAATAAACAGTGACTCTTTAAATTTAAGGTGTGTGACCCTTACCCTGAATAAACAGTAACTCTGTACAGTTACAGCGTGTGACACTACCCTGAATAAACAGTGACTATCTATAATTAAGGTGCATGGCCTTTACCCTGAATAAACAGTAAATCTGTGCAGTTACAGTGCGTGACCCTTACCCTGAATAAACAGAGAGTCTGTACATTTACCGTGTGTGAACCTTACCCTGAATAAACTTTGGGTCTGAATAGTTACATTGCGTAACACTTACCCTGAATAAAGAGTGAGTATTTACTGTTACAGTGTGTGATACTTACCCTGAATAAACAGTGAATCTGTACATTACAATGTGTGACTCTTAGCCTGCATAAACTGTGAGTCTGTACATTTACAGTGCTTGACCCTTACCCTGAATAAACAATGACTCTATATAATGATAAATTGCGACGCTTACACTAAATAAACAGTGACTGTGTATATTTATAATGTGTGAACCTTAATCTTAATAAACAGTGTCTCTGTACAGTTACAGTGCGTGGACCCTTACGCTGAATAAACAGTCAGTCTGTATAGTTACCGTGCATGACCGTTACCCTGAATAGACTGTGACCCTGTACAGTTACAGTGTGTGACCCTTACCCTGAATAAACAGTGAGTCTGTACATTTACTGTGTGTGACCCTTATCCTGAATAAACTTTGGGTCTGTATAGTTACATTTTGTGACACTTACCGTGAATAAACAGTGAGTATTTACAGTTACAGTGGGTGATCCTTACCCTGAAGAAACAGTGACTCTGTACATTACAGTGTGTGACCCTTACCCTGCCTAAACACTGAGTCTGTACAGTTACAGTGCGTGAACCTTTCCCTGAATAAAATGTGACTCTGTATAGTTACACCGTGTGACCCATAGCCTGAATAGACTGTGACTCTGTACAGTTACAGCGTGTGACATTTCCCTGAATAAAAAGTAACTATTTATAATTAAGGTGCATGACCCTTACTCTGAATAAACAGTGAGTATTTACAGTTACAGTGGGTGACCCTCACCCTGAAGAAACAGTGAGTATTTACAGTTACAGTGGGTGACCCTTACCCTGAATAAACAGTGACTCTGTACATTACAGTGTGTGACACTTACCCTGCATAAACACAAACTGTACAGTTACCATGCGTGACACTTACCCTAACTAAACTGACTCAGTAAATTTGTCATGCGTGAACCTTAACCTGAATAAACAATGAGTCTGTACAGTCAACACAATTAATAAAGTGTCTGTACAGTTACAGTGTGTGAGCCTTACCCTGAATAAATAGTAAGTCGGTACAGTTACAGTGTGTGACTGTTACCCTGAATAAACAGTGACTCTGTACAGTTACAGTGTGTGACTGTTACCCTGAATAAACAGTGATTCTGCACAGTTACAAAGCATGAGCATTCCTGTGATTAGACATTGAGTATGTATATTTTTGGTGTGTGATGCTTCCTCTGAATAAACATTGACTCTGTATATTTACAATGCGTAACCCTTACCTCAATAAACAGGGAGTCTGTATAGTTACAGAGCATGATATTCCCTCTGAATAAACAGTGACACCGTACAGTTACAGCGCATGAACCTCACCCTGAATAAACAGTGAGTCTGTACAGTCACCTTGCGTGACCCTTACCATGAATAAACTTTGGGTCTGTACAGTTACATTGTGT
Organism: Isurus oxyrinchus; assembly: GCA_026770705.1. NCBI lineage: Eukaryota > Metazoa > Chordata > Chondrichthyes > Lamniformes > Lamnidae > Isurus > Isurus oxyrinchus. The sequence continues at coordinate 1,875,733 of JANJGN010000083.1, read as the reverse complement.
GACACTTACCCTGAATAAAGTTTGGGTCTGTACAGTTACATTGCGTGACACTTACCCTGAATAAAGAGTGAGAATTTACAGTTACAGCGTGTGACCCTTACCCTGAATAAACAGTGACTGTGTATTGTGATAATGTGTGACCCTTCACCTGAATAAACAGTGACTCAGTACAGTTGCAGTGCATGACACTCACCCAGAATAAACAATGAATCTGTCTAGTTAGAGTGCATGACCGTTGCCCTGAATAAAAAGTGAGCCTGTACAGTTACAATGCATGATCTTTACCCTGAATAAACAGTGAGCCTGTATAGTTATACCACGTGAACGATACCCTGAATAAACAATGACTCTGTACAGTTACAGTGTGTGACCCTTACCCTGAATAAGCAGTGAGTCTTTCCAGTCACGGCGCGTGACAATTACCCTGAATAAACAGTAACTCCGTACAGTTAGATTGCATGAACCTTATCCTAAATTAAAAGTGACTCTGTACAGTTATGGTGTGTGACCCTTATCCTGCATAAACAGTGAGTCTGTACAGTTACAGTGCGTAAGCCTTACCCTGAATAAACAGTGTCTCTGTATCGTTACATTGCGTGATGCTTACCCTGAATAAACAGTGACTCTGTACAGTTACAGTGCGTGGCCCTTACCCTGAATAATCAATGACTTGGTCTAGTTACACCACGTGACCCTTACCCTGAATAAACAGTGATTATTTACAGATACAGTGCGTGACCCTTACCCTGAATAAACAGTGACTCTTTATAGTTACAGCATTGACCCTTTCCCTGAATTAACAGTAACTCTGTACAATCACATTGCATGACCCTTACCCTGAATAAACAGTGAGTCTGTACAGTTACAGTGTGTGACCCTTACCCTGAATTAACAGTTACTCTGTTTAGTTACATTGTGTTACCCTTACCCTGAATAAGCAATGACTGTGTACAGTGATAATTTGTGACGTTTACCCAAAATAAGCAATGACTGTGTATATTTATAATGTGTGAACCTTAAACTTAATAAACAGTGACTCTGTACAGTTACAGTGCATGGACCCTTATCCTGAATAAACAGTGAGCCTGTACCGTTACAGTGCGTGAAACTTACCCTGAATAAAAAATGAGTCTGTACAGTTACACCGTGTGACCCTTACCCTGAATATACAGTGACTCTGTACAGTTACAGTGTGTGACACTTCCCTGAATAAACAGTGACTTTTTAAATTTAAGGCGTGTGACACTTATCCTGAATAAACAGTAAATCTGTACAGTTACAGTGCGTGGCCCTTACCCTGAATAAACTTTGGGTCTGTATAGTTACATTTTGTGACACTTATCCTGAATAAAGAGTGAGTATTTACAGTTACAGTGTGTGACACTTACCCTGAATAAACAGTGAATCTGTACATTACAGTGTGTGACTCTTAGCCTGCATAAACTGTGAGTCTGTACATTTACAGTGCTTGACCCTTACCCTGAATAAACAATGACTGTGTATAGTGATAAATTGCGACGCTTACACTAAATAAACAGTGACTGTGTATATTTATAATGTGTGAACCTTAATGTTAATAAACAGTGTCTCTGTGCAGTTACAGTGCGTGGACCCTTACGCTGAATAAACAGTCAGTCTGTATAGTTACAGTGCATGACCGTTACCCTGAATAAACAGTGAGTCTGCACAGTTATAGTGCGTGAACCTTACCCTGAATAAAAAGTGAGTCTGTACAATTACACCGCATGACCCTTACCCTGAATAGACTGTGAGTCTGTACATTTACTGTGTATGACCCTTATCCTGAATAAACTTTGGGTCTGTATAGTTACATTGTGTGACACTTACCCTGAATAAACAGTGAGTATTTACAGTTACAGTGGGTGACCCTTACCCTGAAGAAGCAGTGACTCTGTACATTACAGTGTGTGACCCTTACCCTGCCTAAACACTGAGTCTGTACAGTTACAGTGCGTGAACCTTTCCCTGAATAAAAAGTGACTCTGTACATTACAGTGTGTGACCCTTACCCTGCCTAAACACTGAGTCTGTACAGTTACAGTGCGTGAACCTTTCCCTGAATAAAAAGTGACTCTGTATAGTTACACCGTGTGACCCTTACCCTGAATAGACTGTGACTCTGTACAGTTACAGCGTATGATATTTCCCTGAATAAAAAGTAACTATTTATAATTAAGGTGAATGACCCTTACTCTGAATAAAGTTTCTGTACAGTTACAGTGTGTGAGCCTTACCCTGAATAAATAGTAAGTCGGTACAGTTACAGTGTGTGACCGTTACCCTGAATAAACAGTGATTCTGCACAGTTACAGTGCATGATCGTTCCTCTGAAATGTCATTGTGTATGTATATTTTCGGTGTGTGATGCTTCCTCTGAATAAACATTGACTCTGTATATTTACAATGCGTAACCCTTACCTCAATAAACACTGAGTCTGTATAGTTACAGTGCATGATATTCCCTCTGAATAAACAGTGACACCGTACAGTTACAGTGCATGAACCTTACGCTGAATAAACAGTGAGTCTGTACATTTACAGTGTGTGACACTTACCCTGAATAAACTTTGTGTCTGTACAGTTACATTGCGTGACACTTACCCTGAATAAAGAGTGAAAATTTACAATTAGTGTGTGACCCTTACCCTGAATAAACAGTGACTGTGTATTGTGATAATCTGTGACTCTTCACCTGAATAAACAGTGACTCTGTACAGTTACAGTGCATGACTCTTACCCAGAATAAACAATGACTCTGTCTAGTTAGAGTGCATGACCGTTACCCTGAATAAACAGCAAGTCTGTACAGTTACAATGCATGACGCTTACATTGAATAAACAGTGACTCTGTACAGTTACAGTGTGTGACCCTTACCCTGATAAACAGTGAGTCTTTCCAGTCACTGCGCGTGATGATTATCCTGAATAAACAGTAACTCCGTACAGTCAGATTGTATGAACCTTATCCTAAATAAAAAGTGACTCTGTACAGTAATGGTGTGTGACCCTTATCCTGCATAAACAGTGAGTCTGTACAGTTACAGTGCGTAAGCCATACCCTGAATAAACAGTGACTCTTTACAGATACAGAGCGTGATGCTTACCCTGAATAAACAGTGACTCTTTATAGTTACAGCGTGTGACCCTTACACTGAATTAACAGTAACTCTGTGCAATCACATTGCGTGACCCTTACCCTGAATAAACAGTGCGTCTGTACAGTTACCGTGTGTGACCCTTACCCTGAATTAACAGTTACTCTGTTTAGTTACATTGTGTGAGCCTTACCCTGAATAAACAATGACAGTGTACAGTGATAATTTGTGACGCTTACCCTAAATAAACAGTGACTGTGTATATTTATAATGTGTGAACCTTAACCTTAATAAACAGTGACTCTGTATAGTTACAGTGCGTGGACCCTTATCCTGAATAAACAGTGAGTCTGTACAGTTACAGTGCGTGAAACTTACCCTGAATAAAAAGTGAGTCTGTACATTTTCTGTGTGTGACCCTTATCCTGAATAAACTTTGGGTCTGTATAGTTGCATTGCGTGACATTTACCCTGAATAAATAGGGAGTATTTACAGTTACAGTGGGTGACCCTTACCCTGAACAAAAAGTGACTCTGTATAGTTACACCATGTGACCCTTACCCTGAATAGACTGTGACTCTGTACAGTTACAGCGTGTGACATTTCCCTGAATAAACAGTGACTATTTATAATTAAGGTGCATGACCCTTACCCTGAATAAACAGCAACTCTGTACAGTTACAGTGGGTGACAATTACCCTGAATAAACAGTGACTCTGTACATTACAGTGTGTGACCCTTACCCTGCATAAACACTGAAACTGTGCAGTTATCGTGCGTGACACTTACCCTAAATAAGCTATGACTCAGTAAATTTGTCGTGCGTGAACCTTAACCTGAATAAACAATGAGTCTGTACAGTCAACATGCGTGACCCTTACCCTTAATAAAGTGAGTCTGCACAGTTACAGTGTTTGAGCCTTACCCTGAATAAATAGTGAGTCGGTACAGTTACAGTGTGTGACTGGTACCCTGAATAAACAGTGATTCTGTACAGTAACAGTGCATGATCATTCCTCTGATTAGACATTGATTATGTACATTTTCGGTGTGTGATGCTTCCTCTGAATAAACATTGACTCTGTATATTTACAATGCGTAACCCTTACCTGAATAAACTCTTGAGTCTGTATAGTTACAGTGCATGATATTTCCTCTGAATAAACAGTGACACTGTACAGTTACAGTGCATGAACCTTACCCTGAATAAACAGTGAGTCTGTACAGTCACCTTGCATGACCCTTACCCTGAATAAACAGTGAGTCTGTACATCTACAGTGTGTGACACTTACCCTGAATAAAGTTTGGGTCTGTACAGTTACTTCGCGTGACACTTACCCTGAATAAACAGTGAGAATTTACAGTTACAGCATGTGACCCTTACCCTGAATAAACAGTGACTCTGAATAGTTACATTGCGTGACCCTTACCCTGAATAAACAGTGACTGTATTGTGATAATGTGTGACCCTTCACCTGAATAAGCAGTGACTCGGTACAGTTACAATGCATGACACTTACCCAGAATAAACAATGAATCTGTCTAGTTAGAGTGCATGACCGTTACCCTGAATAAACAGCGAGCCTGTACAGTTACAATGCATGATCCTTACCCTGAATAAACAGTGAGCCTGTATAGTTATACCACGTGAACGATACCCTGAATAAACAGTGACTCTGTACAGTTACAGTGTGTGACCCTTACCCTGAATAAGCAGTGAGTCTTTCTAGTCACTGCATGTGATGAGTACCCTGAATAAACAGTAACTCCGTACAGTTAGTTTGCATGAACCTTATCCTGAATAAACAATGAGTCTGTACAGTTATGCTGTGTGACCCTTATCCTGCATAAACAGTGAGTCTGTACAGTTACAGTGTGTGACTGGTACCCTGAATAAACAGTGATGCTGTACAGTTACAGTGCATGATCGTTCCTCTGATTAGACATTGAGTATGTATATTTTCGGTGTGTGATGCTTCCTCTGAATAAACATTGACTCTGTATATTTACAATGCGTAACCCTTACCTGAATAAACTCTTGAGTCTGTATAGTTACAGTGCATGATATTTCCTCTGAATAAACAGTGACACTGTACAGTTACAGTGCATGAACCTTACCCTGAATAAACAGTGAGTCTGTACAGTCACCTTGCATGACCCTTACCCTGAATAAACAGTGAGTCTGTACATCTACAGTGTGTGACACTTACCCTGAATAAAGTTTGGGTCTGTACAGTTACTTCGCGTGACACTTACCCTGAATAAACAGTGAGAATTTACAGTTACAGCATGTGACCCTTACCCTGAATAAACAGTGACTCTGAATAGTTACATTGCGTGACCCTTACCCTGAATAAACAGTGACTGTATTGTGATAATGTGTGACCCTTCACCTGAATAAGCAGTGACTCGGTACAGTTACAATGCATGACACTTACCCAGAATAAACAATGAATCTGTCTAGTTAGAGTGCATGACCGTTACCCTGAATAAACAGCGAGCCTGTACAGTTACAATGCATGATCCTTACCCTGAATAAACAGTGAGCCTGTATAGTTATACCACGTGAACGATACCCTGAATAAACAGTGACTCTGTACAGTTACAGTGTGTGACCCTTACCCTGAATAAGCAGTGAGTCTTTCTAGTCACTGCATGTGATGAGTACCCTGAATAAACAGTAACTCCGTACAGTTAGTTTGCATGAACCTTATCCTGAATAAACAATGAGTCTGTACAGTTATGCTGTGTGACCCTTATCCTGCATAAACAGTGAGTCTGTACAGTTACAGTGTGTGACTGGTACCCTGAATAAACAGTGATGCTGTACAGTTACAGTGCATGATCGTTCCTCTGATTAGACATTGAGTATGTATATTTTCGGTGTGTGATGCTTCCTCTGAATAAACATTGACTCTGTATATTTACAATGCGTAACCCTTACCCTGAATAAACGCTTAGTCTGTATAGTTACAGTGCATGATATTTCCTCTGAATAAACAGTGACACTGTACAGTTACAGTGCATGAACCTTACCCTGAATAAACAGTGAGTCTGTGCAGTCACCTTGCATGACCCTTACCCTGAATAAACAGTGAGTCTGTACATCTACTGTGTGTGACACTTACCCTGAATAAAGTTTGGGTCTGTACAGTTACATTGCGTGACACTTACCCTGAATAAACAGTGAGAATTTACAGTTACAGCATGTGACCCTTACCCTGAATAAACAACGACTCTGAATAGTTACATTGTGTGACCCTTACCCTGAATAAACAGTGACTGTATTGTGATAATGTGTGACCCTTCACCTGAATAAGCAGTGACTCGGTACAGTTACAATGCATGACACTTACCCAGAATAAACAATGCATCTGTCTAGTTAGAGTGCATGACCGTTACCCTGAATAAACAGCGAGCCTGTACAGTTACAATGCATGATCCTTACCCTGAATAAACAGTGAGCCTGTATAGTTATACCACGTGAACGATACCCTGAATAAACAGTGACTCTGTACAGTTACAGTGTGTGACCCTAACCCTGAATAAGCAGTGAGTGTTTCTAGTCACTGCGTGTGATGAGTACCCTGAATAAACAGTAACTCCGTACAGTTAGATTGCATGAACCTTATCCTAAATAAAAAGTGACTCTGTACAGTTATGGTGTGTGACCCTTATCCTGCATAAACAGTGAGTCTGTACAGTTACAGTGCGTAAGCCTTACGCTGAATAAACAGTGTCTCTGTATCGTTACATTGCGTGATGCTTACCCTGAATAAACAGTGACTCTGTACAGTTACAGTGCGTGGCTCTTACCCTGAATAATCAAGGACTCTGTTTAGTTACAGCACGTGACCCTTACCCTGAATAAACAGTGATTCTTTACAGATACAGTGCGTGACCCTTACCCTGAATAAACAGTGACTCTTTATAGTTACAGCATTGACCCTTACCCTGAATTAACAGTAACTCTGTACAATTACATTGCGTGACCCTTACCCTGAATAAACAGTGAGTCTGTACAGTTACCATGTGTGACCCTTAACCCCGAATTAACAGTTACTTTTTTTAGTTACATTGTGTGACCCTTACCCTGAATAAACAATGACTTTGTACAGTGATAATTTGTGACGCTTACCCTAAATAAACAGTGACTGTGTATATTTATAATGTGTGAACCTTAACCTTAATAAACAGTGACTCTGTACAGTTACAGTGCATGGACCCTTATCCTGAATAAACAGTGAGTCTGTACAGTTACAGTGCGTGAAACTTACCCTGAATAAAAAGTGAGTCTGTACAGTTACACCGCATGACCCTTACCCTGAATATACAGAGACTCTGTACAATTACAGTGTGTGACACTTCCCTGAATAAACAGTGACGCTTTAAATTTAAGGTGTGTGACCCTTATTTTGAATAAACAGTAACTCTGTACAGTTACAGTGCGTGGCCCTTACCCTGAATAAACTTTGGGTCATATAGTAACATTTTGTGACAGTTATCCTGAATAAAGAGTGAGTATTTACAGTTACAGTGTGTGAACCTTACCCTGCATAAACAGTGAGTCTGTATAGTTACACCGCGTGACCCTTACCCTGAATAGACTGTGACTCTGTACAGTTACAGCGTGTGACACTTCCCTGAATAAACAGTGACTATTTATAATTAAGGTGCATGACCTTTACCCTGAATAAACAGTAAATCTGTGCGATTACAGTACGTGACCTTTACCCTGAATAAACAGTGAGTCTGTACATTTACCGTGTGTGAACCTTACCCTGAATAAACTTTGGGTCTGAATAGTTACATTGCGTAACACTTACCCTGAATAAAGAGTGAGTATTTACAGTTACAGTGTGTGACACTTACCCTGAATAAACAGTGAATCTGTACATTACAGTGTGTGTGACTCTTAGCCTGCATAAACAGTGAGTCTGTACATTTACAGTGCTTGACCCTTACCCTCAATAAACAATGACTGTGTATATTTATAATGTGTGAACCTTAATCTTAATAAACAGTGTCTCTGTACATTTACAGAGCGTGGACCCTTAACCTGAATAAACAGTGAGTCTGTATAGTTACAGTGCATGACCGTTACCCTGAATAAACAGTGAGTCTATACAGTTATAGTGCGTGAACCTTACCCTGAATAAAAAGTGAGTCTGTACAGTTACACCATGTGGCCCTTACCCTGAATAGACTGTGACTCGGTACAGTTACAGTGTGTGACCCTTACCCTGAATAAACAGTGAGTCTGTACATTTACTGTGTGTGACCCTTATCCTGAATAAACTTTGGCTCTGTAAAGTTACACTTACCCTGAATAAACAGTGAGTATTTACAGTTACAGTGGGTGACCCTTATCCTGAAGAAGCAGTGACTCTGTACATTACAGTGTGTGACCCTTACCCTGCCTAAACACTGAGTCTCTACAGTTACAGTGCGTGAACCTTTCCCTGTATAAAAAGTGACTCTGTACAGTTACAGCGTGTGACATTTCCCTGAATAAACAGTGACTATTTATAATTAAGGTGCATGACCCTTACCCTGAATAAACAGCAACTCTGTACAGTTACAGTGGGTGACCCTTACCCGGAATAAACAGTGACTCTGTACATTACAGTGTGTGACCCTTACCCTGCATAAACACTGAAACTGTACAGTTACCATGCGTGACACTTACCCTAAATAATCTGTAACTCAGTAAATTTGTCGTGCGTGAACCTTAACCTGAATAAACAATGAGTCTGTACAGTCAACATGCGTGACCCTTACGCTTAATAAAGTGAGTCTGTACAGTTACAGTGTTTGATCCTAACACTGAATAAATAGTGAGTCGGTACAGTTACAGTGTGTGACTGTTACCCTGAATGAACAGTGATTCTGTACAGTTACAGTGCATGATCGTTCCTCTGATTAGACATTGATTATGTACATTTTCGGTGTGTGATGCTTCCTCTGAATAAACATTGACTCTTTATATTTACAATGCGTAACCCTTACCTGAATAAACACTGAGTCTGTATAGTTACATTGCGTGGCCCTAACCCTGAATCAACAGTGAGTCTGTACGGTTACATTGTGTGACACTTACCCTGAATTAACAGTGAATCTGTATAGTTACATTTCGTGACCCTTACCCTGAATAAACAATGACTATGTATAGTTATAATGTGTGACCCTTAACGTGAATAAACAGGGACTCTGTCTAGTTACACTGCATGACCGTTACTCTGAATGAACAGTGAGTGTGTACAGTTACAGTGCGTGACCCTTATCCTGAATAAATAGTGAGTCTGTATAGTTACACCGCGTGACCTTACCCTGAATAGACTGTGTGACACTGCCCTGAATAAAGAGTCACTATTTATAATTAAGGCGCATGACCTTTACCCTGAATAAACAGTGACTTTTTATAGTTACAGCACGTGACCCTTGCCTGAATTAACAGTAACTCTGTACAATTACATTGCTTGAACCTTACCCTGAATAAACAGTGAGTCTGTACAGTTACCGTGTGTGACACTTATCCTGAATTAACGGTTACTCTGTATAGTTACATTGTGTGAACCTTACCCTGAATAAACAATGACTGTGTATATTGATAAATTGTGACCCTTACCCTAAGTAAACATTAACTGTGTATATTTATAATGTGTGAACATTAACCTTAATAACCAGTGACTCTGTACAGTTACTGTGCGTGGACCCTTACCCTGAATAAACAGTGAGTCTGAATAATTACAGTGCATGACTATTAAACTGAATAAAAATTGAAATGCTGCTTCACGCCCACGCAAATTCATGTCCACGCAAAAGATGTAACACCTGCCCCTTCACTTCCTCTCTGCTCACCGTCCAAAAGCCCAAACATTCCTTTCAAGTGAAGCAGCATTTCACTTGCAAATGTCAACTCTTTTCTTCTCCGCCGATGCTGCCAGACCTGCTGAGTTTTTCCAGGTAATTCTGTTTTTGTTTTGGATTTCCAGCATCTGCAGTTTTTTTGTTTTTATCTCTGTGTTTAATTGACTGCCACTGCTCTTCAAGACATGCCTTCCTTGAAGAAGTTTTGTTCGTCTCTGCAACAAGATTTCCGTATCTCTCTTTTGCCTTGCTCACCTCATTGCTTTCCATTTCTCTCCTGGTATTTGACAAGATGTTTACTAAAACCCACTTTCACAGCCATATCTCCTTTCTCAGTGACTGTCTCTGTCTCCGACTTACCCCACATGGATTTCAACTGAAATTCCACCCCTCCTGTTTCGAACCCACCCAGGATTATAGGTATCTCCGGGACATAGAACTATTCTCGGGCTGCTGTTCCCATCACATTCTGAGATCCACACTCAGTGCCATGCGCCGCCATATGAACACACTCGACCTCTCCCTCCAGCAGCACCGCCCTAACATTTTTCAAAGCTGCGCGTGCCCCCAGTTTCATTTTATTCTTCGTCTCATCCGACGCCTCAACAAGAAACTTTTCCTCTTTCTCTCAAGTGCTAAGGAACGCAAGCTCCAACAACTCATCGACACCAACACCCATCCAGGACTCTCCTCCCCTGCCTGTCCCTCCGTCCCCATCCCATCTTCCAATCCCAGCCCCAGCCGTGTATTCACTATACCCCCTGACCTTCCCCTCTCCAATGCTGAACGTTCAGTGCTCAGCAAAGGTCTTAGTTTCGTATCGTTACGCCCTCACCTCAATGAATTTTGGGCTCGGCATGATGCTGAACTCTTCTTCCGCCGTCTTCATCTCCGGGCTCACTTCTTTGGGCAGGAGTCCTCTCCCCGTTCAACGGATCCTTTCACCCACCTCCAATATTCTCCCTCCACGTGGACCCCGCCCTCCGGATTCTTGCCTTCTCTTGATCTTTTCATTGAGATCTGTCGGCACGACATTAGTCGTCTCAATTTCTCTGCTCCTCTCACCCATTCTAACCTGTCTCTCTCTGAACTTACTGCACTCCATTCTCTCAGGTCCAACCCTGTCATTGTCATCAAACCCACTGACAAGGGTGGGGCTGTTGTTGTCTGGCGCACTGACCTCTACCTCGCGGAGGCTGAGTGTCAACTCGCAGACACTTCCTCCTACCTCTCCCTGGACCATGACCCCACTACTGAACATCAAGCCATTGTTTCCAGGACTGTCACAGACCTCATCTCCTCCGGGGATCTTCCTCCCACAGCTTCCAACCTGATAGTCGCCCAACCTCGGATGGCCCGCTTCTACCTCCTACCCAAAATCCATAAACAGAACTGTCCCAGTAGACCGATCATGTCAGCTTGCTCCTGCCCCCAGTAGACCGATCGTGTCAGCTTGCTCCTGCCCCACAGAACTCATTTCTCGTTATCTTGACTCCTTTCTCTCTCCCCTTGTCCAGTCCCTTCCCACCTACATCCGTGGTTCCTCTGACACCTTATGTCACATCAACAATTTCCAGTTCCCTGGCCCCAACCGCTTCCTCTTCACCATGGACGTCCAATCCCTCTACACATCCATCCCCCACCAGGATGGTCTGAGGGCCCTTAGCTTCTTCCTCGAACAGAGGCCCGAACAATCCCCATCCACCACTACTCTCCTCCGTCTGGTTGAACATGTTCTCACACTGAACAATTTCTCCTTCAACACCTCTCATTTCCTTCAAATAAAAGGTGTGGCTATGGGTACTCGCATGGGCCCCAGCTATGCCTGTCTCTTTATGGGGTATGTGGAACATTCCTTGTTGCAGTCCTACTCCGGCCCCCTTCCACAACTCTTTCTCCGGTACATCGATGATTACTTTGATGCTGCTTCATGCTCTCGTCGGGACTTGGAAAAATTTATTAATTTTGCTTCCAATCTTCACCCCTCCATCGTTTTCACGTGGTCCATCTCTAACACTTCCCTTCCTTTCCTTGACCTCTCTGTCTCAATCTCTGGTGATAGACTGTCCACCAATATCCATTACAAACCTACCCACTCCCACAGCTACCTCGACTACAGCTCCTCACACCCCGCTTCCTGTTAGGACTCCATCCCATTCGCTCAGTTCCTTCACCTCCGTCGCATCTGTTCCGATGATGCTACCTTCAAAAACAGTTCCTCTGACATGTCCTCCTTCTTCCTTAACTGAGGTGTTCCACCCACGGTCGTTGACAGGGACCTCAACCGTGTCCAGCCCATCTCCCGCACAAACGCCATCACACCTTCTCCTCCCTCCCAGAAACATGATAGGGTCCCCCTTGTCCTCACTTATCACCCCACCAGCCTCCGCATTCAAAGGATCATCCTCCGCCATTTCCACCAACTCCAGCATGATGCCACCACCAAACACATCTTCCCTTCACCCTCCCTATCGGCATTCCGTAGGGATCGTTCCCTCCGGGACACCCTGGTCCACTCCTCCGTCACCCCATACTCCTCAACCACCTCCTATGGCACCACCCCATGCCCAGGCAAAAGATGTAACACCTGCCCCTTCACTTCCTCTCTCCTCACCGTCCAAGGGCCCAAACACTCCTTTCAAGTGAAGCAGCATTTCACTTGCATTTCCCCCAACTTAGTCTACTGCATTCGTTGCTCCTAATGCGGTCTCCTCTACATTGGAGAGACCAAACGTAAACTGGGTGACCGCTTTGCAGAACACCTGCGGTCTGTCCGCAAGAATGACCCAAACCTCCCTGTCACTTGCCACTTTAACACTCCACCCTGCTCTCTTGCCCACATGTCTGTCCTTGGCTTGCTGCATTGTTCCAGTGAAGCCCAACGCAAACAGGAGGAACAACACCTCATCTTCCGACTAGGCACTTAACAGCCTTCCGGACTGAATTTTGAATTCAACAACTTTAGGTCTTGAGCTCCCTCCCCCATCCCCACCCCATTTCTGTTTCTTCCCCCTCCCTTTTGTTTTCTCCAATAAATTATGTAGATTTTTCTTTTCCCACCTATTTCCATTAGTTTTAAATATTTTTAAATCTTTTATGCTCCACCCCACCCTCACTAGAGCTGTACCTTGAGTGCCCTACCATCCATTCTTAATTAGCACATTCGTTTAGATAATATCACCAACACCTATGTGTTCTTTTGTTCTGTTGTCTGTAACATCTTTTGATGATCTGCTTCTATGACTGCTTGTTTGTCCCTACAACCACACCACCTCCCTCCACTTGTCTCCCCCGATCCAAACCAACCCCCCCCACCCACCCCGCCACACACACACCTTAAACCAGCTTATATTTCACCCCTTCCTTGGATTCACCTAGTTCTGTTGAAGGGTTATGAGAACTCGAAAGGTCAACTCTATTCTTCTCCGACGATGCTGCCAGACCTGCTGAGTTTTTCCAGGTAATTCTGTTTTTGGTTGTGACTCTGTACAGTTACAGCATGTGACACTTCCGTGAATAAACAGTGACTATTTGTAATTTGTAAGGGCGCATGACCCTTACCCTGAATAAACAGTAAAATTGTACAGTTACAGTGCGTGACCCTTACCCTGAATACACAGTAAGTCTGTACATTTACTGTGTGTGAACTTACCCTGAATAAACTTTGGGTCTGCATAGTTACATTGCGTGACACATACCCCGAATAAAGGGTGAGTATTTACTGTTACAGTGTTGGACCCTTACCCTGAATAAACAGTGACTCTGTACATTACAGTGTGTAACTCTTACCCTGCATAAACACTGAGTCTGTACAATTACAGTATGTGACCCTTACCCTAAATAAACAGTGACTCAGTAAATTTGTAGTGCGTGAATCTTAACCTGAATAAATAATAAGTCTGTACAATCAACATGCGTGACCCTTACCCTGAATAAAGCGTAAGTCTGTACAGTTACATTTTGTGAGCCTTACCCTGAATAAATAGTGAGTTGGTACAGTTACAGTGCGTGACCCTTACCCTGAATAAACAGTGATGCTGTACAGTTACAGTGCATGATTGTTCCTCTGATTAGACATTGAGTATGTATATTTTCAGTGTGTGATGCTTCTTCTGAATAAACATTGATACTGTATATTTACAATGTGTGACCCTTACCTGAATAAACACTGTGTCTGTATAGTTACAGTGCATGATATTTCCTCTGAATAAACAGTGACACTGTACAGTTACAGTGCATGAACCTTAACCTGAATAAACAGTGATGCTGTACAGTTACAGTGCATGATTGTTCCTCTGATTAGACATTGAGTATGTATATTTTCAGTGTGCGATGCTTCTTCTGAATAAACATTGATACTGTATATTTACAATGTGTGACCCTTACCTGAATAAACACTGTGTCTGTATAGTTACAGTGCATGATATTTCCTCTGAATAAACAGTGACACTGCACAGTTACAGTGCATGAACCTTAACCTGAATAAACACTGAGTCTGTACAGTCACCGTGCGTGACCTTACCCTGAATAAAGTGTAGGTCTGTAAAATTATAGTGTGTGAGCCTTACCCTGAATAAATAGTGAGTCGATCCATTTACAGTGCGTGAACCATTACCCTGAATAAAGTGTGGTGTTGTATAGTTACAGTGCGTGATCATTCCTCTGAATAAACATTGAGTATACACACTTTCAGTGCATGATGCTGCCTCTGAATAAGAAGCGAGTATGTATAGTTTCAGTGCGTGATCCTGCCTCTGAATAAATAATGACTGTCTATAGTTACTGTTCCTGAGCTTTACCCTGAATAAACAGTGACTCTGTATAGTTACATTGCGTGGCCCTAACCCTGAATCAACAGTGAGTCTGTACGGTTACAGTGTGTGACACTTACCCTGAATTAACAGTGAGTCTGTAGAGTTATATTGCGTAACCCTTACCTTGAATAAACAGTAAATCTGTACAGTTACATTAGGTGACTCTTCCCCTGAATAAACAGCGGGTCTGTACAGTTACCGTGTGTGACAATTATCCTAAATTAACAGTGTCTCTGTATAGTTACATTGTGTGACCCTTACCCTGAATAAAACAATGACTGTGTATAGTGATAATGTGTGACCCTTAACCGGAATAAACAGTGACTCTGTACATTTACAGTGCGTGACTCATACTCTGAATAAACAGAGAGTCTGTCTAGTTACAGTGCATGGACATTACCCTGAATAAGCAGTCAGCCTGTACAGTTACAGCGCGTGATACTTATCCTGAATAAACAGTGAGTCTGCAGAGTTACACCGCGTGACCCTCACCCTGAATAAATAGTGACTATTTACAGTTACAGTGCATGACCCTTACCCTGAATAAACAATGACTCTTTATAGTTACAGCGCATGATTCTTCCTCTGAATAAACAGTAACTCTGTACAGTTACATTGCGTGACCCTTACCCTGAATAAACAGTGAGTCTGTACAGTTACCGTGTGTGACCCTTACCCTGAATTAACAGTGTCTCTGTATTGTTATATTGCGTGGCCCTTACCTTGAATAAACAGTGACTGTGTATACTTATAATGTGTGCCCCTTAACGTGAATAAACAGTGACCCTGTACAGGTGCAGTGCGTGACCCTTTCCCTGAATAAACAGCGGGTCTGTACAGTTACCGTGTGTGACAATTATCCTAAATTAACAGTGGCTCTGTATAGTTACATTGTGTGACCCTTACCCTGAATAAACAGGGACTCTGTCTAGTTACAGTGCATGGCTGTTAGCCTGAATAAGCAGTCAGCCTGTACAGTTACAGCGCGTGACCCTTTTCCTGAATAAACAGTGAGTATGCAGAGTTACACCGTGTGACCCTCACCCTGAATAAATAGTGACAAAGTACAGTTACAGTGTGTGACCCTTACCCTGAATAAACAATGACTCTTTATAGTTACAGCGCGTGACCCTTCCTCTGAATAAACAGTAACTCTGTACAGTTACATTGCGTGACCCTTACCCTGAATAAACAGTGAGTCTGTACAGTTATTGTATGTGACCCTTACCCTGAATTAACAGTGACTCTGTATTGTTATATTGTGTGACCCTTACCCTGAATAAACAATGACTGTGTATAGTGATAATGTGTGACCCTTACCCTGAATAAACTGTGACTGGGTATAGTTATAAAGTGTGACCCTTAACCTGAATAAACAGTGACTCTGTACAGTTGCAGTGCGTGACCCTTTCCCTGAATAAACAGTGACTCTGTCTAGTTACAATGCATGACCGTTACCCTGAATAATCAGTGAGCCTGTACAATTACAGCCCGTGACCCTTACCTTGAACAAACAGTGTGTCTGTATAGTTACAGCGTGTGAACTTTACCTTGAATAAACAGTGACTCTTTATAATTATAGTGCGTGACCCTTACCCTGAATAAACAATAACTCTGTACAGTTACAGAGCGAGACCCTTACCCTGAATAAACAGTGACTCTGTACAGTTACAGTGCGTGATCCTTACCCTAAATAAACAGTCACTCTGTATAGTTACAACGCGTGAAACTTAACCTGAATTGAGTGAGTCTGTACAATTACCGTGGGTGAGCCTTACCCTCAATAAATAGAGTCTGCACAGTTACAGTGCATGACCCTTACCCTTAATAAACAGTGACTCTGTATAGTTACAATGCATGACCATTACCCTGAAGAGACAGTGACTCTGTACAATTACCGTGCGTGACCCTTACCCTGAAAAAAATGAGTCTGTACAGTTACACCACCTGACCATTACTCTGAATAAACAGTGACTCTGTACAGTTACAGAATGTGACCTTTACCCTGAATAAAGAGTGATTCTTTGTATTTACAGTGCGTGACCCTTACCCTGAATAAACAGTGGGTCTGTATAGTCACATTGCGTGACACTTACCCTGAATAATGTGTGTATTTACAGTTACATTTTGTGACCCTTACCCTGAATAAACAGTGACTGTGTACAGTTACAGTGCGTGACCCTTACCCTGAATAAACAGTGACTCTCTTTAGTTACAACGTTGACCCTTACCCTGAATAAACAGTGACTATGCACAGTTACAGTGTGTGACCCTTACCCTAAACAAACAGTGAGTCTGTACAGTTACAGTGTGTGACCCTTACCCTGAATAAAGTGATGCTGCATAATTACCATGCGTGATCGTTCCTCTGAATAGACATTCAGTATGGATATTTTCAATGCGTGATGCTTCCTCTGAATAAACATTACTCTGTATAGTTACAATGCATGACCCTTACCCTGAATAAAAAGTGAGTCTGTATAGTTACAGTGCATGATTCTTACCCTGAATAAACAATGTGTCTTTATAGTTACAGTTCGTGACACTTATCCTGAATAAACAATGACTCTTTATAGTTACAGCGCGTGACCCTTCCTCTGAATAAACAGTAACTCTGTACAGTTACATTGCGTGACCCTTACTCTGAATAAACAGTGAGTCTGTACAGTTACCATGTGTGACACTTACCCTGAATTAACAGTGACTCTGTATTGTTACATTGTGTGACACTTACCCTGAATAAACAATGACTGTGTATAGTGATAATGTGTGACCCTTACCCTGAATATACAGTGACTGTGTATACTTATAATGTGTGCCTGTTAACGTGAATAAACAGAGACCCTGTATAGTTACATTGTGTGACCCTGACCCTGAATAAACAATGACTGTGTATAGTGATAATGTGTGACCCTTAACCTGAATACACAGTGACTCTGTCTAGTTACAATGCATGACTGTTACCCTGAATAATCAGTGAGCCTGTACAATTACAGCACGTGGCCCTTACCCTGAATAAACAGTGTGTCTGTATAGTTACAGCATGTCATCTTTACCCTGAATAAACAGTGACTCTTTATAGTTATAGTGCGTGGCCCTTACCCTGAATAAAGTATAACTGTACAGTTAAAGAGCGAGACCCTTACCCTGAATAAACAGTGACTCTGTACAGTTACATTATGTGACCATTTTCCGGCATAAATAGTGAGTCTGTCTAGTTACGGTGCATGGCCAGTACCCTGAATAAGCAGTCAGCCTGTACAGTTACACCGCGTGAACCTTATCCTGAATAAACAGTGAGTCTGCAGCATTACACTGCATGACCCTCACCCTGAATAAATAGTGACTATATACAGTTACAGTGCGTGACCCTTACCCTGAATAAACAATGACTCTTTATAGTTACAGCGCGTGAACCTTCCTCTGAATAAACTGTAACTCTGTACAGTTACATTGCGTGACCCTTACCCTGAATAAAAAGTAACTCTGTATAGTTATAATGTGTGACCCTTACCCTGAATAAACAGTGACTGTGTATAGTTATTATGTGTGACCTTTAACTTGAATAAGCAGTGAGTCTGTACAGTCACCGTGCGTGACCCTTACCCTGAATAAATTGTGAGTCTGTTCAGTTACAGTGTGTGAGCCTTATCCTGAATCAATAGTGATTCGGTACAGTTACAATGCGTGACCCTTACCCTGAATAAACAGTGACTCTGTATATTTATAATGTGTGACCCTTACCCTGAATAAACAGTAGCTCTCTCTAGTTACACTGTGTGACCCTTACCCTGAATAAACAGTGACTATGTACAGTTACAGTGCATGACCCTTACCCTGAATAAAAAGTGACTCTGTATAGTTATAATGTGTGACCCTTAGCCTGAATAAACAGTGGCTCTCTCTAGTTACACTGTGTGACCCTTACCCTGAATAAACAGTGACTATGTACCGTTACAGTGCATGACCATTACCCTGAATAAACAGTGACACTTTATATTTACATTGCGTGACCCTTACCCTGAATATACAGTGAGTCTGTACCGTTACCGTGTGTGACACTTATCCTGAATTAACATTGACTCTGTAGAGTTACATTGCGTAACCCTTACCCTGAATAAACAGTAACTCTGTACAGTTACTGTACGTGACCATTACCCTAAACAGTGATGCTGCATAATTACAATGCGTGATCATTCCTCTGAATAGACATTGAGTATGTATATTTTCGATGCATGATGCTTCCTCTGAATAAACAGTGAGTCTGTATAGTTACAGTGCATGACTCTAACCCTGAATAAACAGCGTGTCTTTATAGTTACAGTTCATGACATTTATCCTGAATAAACATTGGCTCTGTATATTTACAGTGTGTGATCCTTCCTCTGAATAAAAAGTGTATATGTATTGTTATAGTGCATGATCCTTCCTCTGAATAATCAGTGAGTATGTATAGTTACAGTGCGTGATCCTTCCTCTGAATAAATGGTGACTGTGTATAGTTACTGTTCCTGACCCACACCCTGAATAAACAATGACTGTGTATAGTTTTAATGTGTGACTCTTACCCTGAATAAACAGTGACTCTGTACAATTACAATGTGTGACTCTTATCCTGAATAAACAGTGAATCTGTCTAGCTACAATGCATGACCGTTACCCTGAATGAACTGTGAGTCTGTACAGTTACAGTGCATGACCCTTAACCTGAATAAATAGTGAATATTTACAGTTACATTGTGTGACCCTTACCCTGAATAAACAGTGAGTCTGTACAGTTACCGTGTGTGACACTTACACTGAATTAACATTGATTCTGTAGAGATACATTGCGTAACCCTTACCCTGAATAAACAGTAACTCTGTACAGTTACAGTGGGTGACCCTTACGCTGAATAAACAGTGAGTCTGTACAGTTACCGTGTGTGACAATTATCCTAAATTAACAGTGGCTCTGCATAGTTACATTGTGTGACCCTTACCCTGAATAAACAATGACTGTGTATAGTGATAAAGTATGACACCTAACCTGAATAAACAGTGACTCTGTACCGTTAAGCTGCGTGACTCATGCCCTGAATAAACAGTCACTCTGTCTAGTTACAGTGCATGGCCGTTACCCTGAATAAGCAGTCCTGAATAAACGGTGAGTCTGCAGAGTTACACCACGTGACCCTCACCCTGAATAAATAGTGACTATGTACAGTTACAATGCGTGACCCTTACCCTGAATAAACAGTGAGTCTGTACAGTTACATGTGTGACCCTTACCCTGAATAAACAATGAATATGTATAGTGATAATGTGTGACCCTTACCCTGAATAAACAGTGACTGTGTATAGTTATTATGTGTGACCTTTAACCTGAATAAGCAGTGAGTCTGTACAGTCACCATGCGTGACCCTTACCCTGAATAAATTGTGAGTCTGTACAGTTACAGTGTGTGAGCCTTATCCTGAATCAATAGTGATTCAGTACAGTTACAATGCGTGACCCTTACCCTGAATAAACAGTGACTCTGTATAGTTATAATGTGTGACCCTTACCCTGAATAAACAGTAGCTCTCTCTAGTTACACTGTGTGACCCTTACCCTGAATAAACAGTGACTCTATATAGTTACAATGTTGACCCTTACCCTGAATAAACAGTAACTCTGTACAGTTACAGTGCGTGACCCTTACCCTGAATAAAGAGTGAATATTTACAGTTACAGTGTGTGACCCCCTTCCCTGAATAAACAGTAACTCTGTACAGTTACATTATATGACGCTTCCCCAGAATGAACAGTGGGTCTGTACAGTTACCATGTGTGACAATTATCCTAAATTAACAGTGGCTCTGCATAGTTACATTGTGTGACCCTTACCCTGAATAAACAATGAATAGTTACAGTTACAGTATGTGACTCTTACCATGAATAAATAGTGACTCTGTACAGTTATAGTGCGTGACCCTCACTGTGAATAAACAGTAACTCTGTATAGTTACATTACGTGACCCTTCCCCTGAATAAACAGTGGGTCTGTACAGTTACCATGTGTGACAATTATCCTAAATTAACAGTGGCTCTGTATAGTTACATTGTGTGACCCTTACCCTGAATAAACAATGACTGTGTATAGTGATAATGTGTGACCCTTAACCTGAATAAACAGTGACTCTGTAACGTTACAGTGCGTGACTTATACCCTGAATAAACAGTGACTCTGTCTAGTTACAGTGCATGGCCATTACCCTGAATAAGCAGTCAGCCTGTACAATTACAGCGCGTGACGCTTATCCTGAATAAACGATGAGTCTGCAGAGTTACACCACGTGACCCTCACCCTGAATAAATAGTAACTATGTACAGTTACAGCACGTGACCCTTCCTCTGAATAAACAGTAACTCTGTACAATTACATTGCGTGACCTTTACCCTGAATAAACAGTGAGTCTGTACAGTTACCATGTGTGACCCTTAACCTGAACAAACAATGACTGTGTATAGTGATAATGTGTGACCCTTACCCTGAATATACAGTGACTGTGTATACTTATAATGTGTGCCCCTTAACGTGAATAAACAGTGCCCCTGTATAGTTACATTGTGTGACCCTTACCCTGAATAAACAATGACTGTGTATAGTGATAATGTGTGACCCTTACCCTGAATAAACGGTGACTGTGTACAGTTATGTGTGACCCTTACCCTGAATAAACAGTGACTCTGTCTAGTTACCATGCATGACCGTTACCCTGAATAATCAGTGAGCCTGTACAATTACAGCACGAGACCCTTACCCTGAATAAACAGTGTGTCTGTATAGTTACAGCGTGTGATCTTTACCCTGAATAAACAGTGACTCTTTATAGTTATAGTGTCTGACCTTTACCCTGAATAAACTATAACTCTGTACAGTTACAGAGCGAGACCCTTACCCTGAATAAACAGTGACTCTGTACAGTTACATTATGTGACCATTATCCTGCATAAACAGTGAGTCTGTCTAGTTACAGTGCATGGCCATTACCCTGAATAAGCAGTCAGGCTGTACAGTTACAGCACGTGACCCTTATCCTGAATAAACAGTGAGTCTGCAGCGTTACACCGCATGACCCTCACCCTGAATAAATAGTGACTATATACAGTTACAGTGCGTGACCCTTACCCTGAATAAACAATGACACTTTATAGTTACAGCGCGTGAACCTTCCTCTGAATAAACAGTAACTCTGTACAGTTACATTGCATGACCCTTAGCCTGAATAAACAGAGTCTGTACAGTTACCGTGTGTGACCCTTACCCTGAACAAACAATGAATGTGTACAGTGATAATGTGTGACCCTTACCCTGAATAAACAGTGACTGTGTCTAGTTATTATGTGTGACCTTTATTCTGAATAAGCAGTGAGTCTGTTCAGTCACCCTGTGTGACCCTTACCCTGAATAAATTCTGAGTCGGTAGAGTTACAGTGTGTGAGCCTTATCTTGAATCAATAGTGATTCGGTACAGTTACAATGCGTAACCCTTACCCTGAATAGACAGTGACTCTGTATAGTTATAATGTGTGACCCTTACCCTGAATAAACAGCGGCTCTCTCAAGTTACACTGTGTGACCCTTACCCTGAATAAACTGTGACTATGTACAGTTACAGTGTGTGACACTTACCCTGAATTAACATTGACTCTGTAGAGTTACATTGCGTAACCCTTACCCTGAATAAACAGTAACTCTGTACAGTTACTGTACATGACCATTACCCTGAATAAACAGTGACACTTTATATTTACATTGCGTGACCCTTACCCTGAATAAACAGTGAGTCTGTACAGTTACCGTGTGTGACACTTACCCTGAATTAACATTGACTCTGTAGAGTTACATTGCGTAACCCTTACCCTGAATAAACAGTAACTCTGTACAGTTACCTTGCGTGACACTTACCCTGAATAAACAGTGAGTCTGTACATTTACCGTATGTGACCCATACCCTGAATAAACAATGTGTATAGTGATAATGTGTGACCCTTACCCTGAATAAGCAGTGAGTCTGTACAGTTACCGTGTGTGACCCTTACCCTGAATAAACAATGAATGTGTATAGTGATAATGTGAGACCCTTACCCTGAATAAACAGTGACTGTGTATAGTTATTATGTGTGACCTTTAACCTGAATAAGCAGTGAGTCTGTACAGTCACCATGTGTGACCCTTACCCTGAATAAATTGTGAGTCTGTACAGTTACAGTGTGTGAGCCTTATCCTGAATCAATAGTGAGTTGGTACAGTTACAATACGTGACCCTTACCCTGAATAAACAGTGGCTCTCTCTAGTTACACTGCGTGACCCTTACCCTGAATAAACAGTGACTATGTACAGTTACAGTGCATGACCCTTACCCTGAATAAACAGTGACCCTATATAGTTACAACGTTGACCCTTACCCTGAATAAACAGTAACTCTTTACAGTTACAGGGCGTGACCCTTACCCTGAATAAACAGTGAGTCTGTACAGTTACAGTGTGTGACACTTACCGTGAATTAACAGTGACTCTGTATAGTTACGTTGCGTGACCCTTACCCTCGATAAACAATGACTGTGTATAGTGATAATTTGTGACATAACCTGAATAAACAGTACCTGTGTACATTTACAGTGCGTGACCCTTACCCTGAAAATAAGAGTCTGTATAGTTACACCGCGTGACCATTACTCTGAATAAACAGTGACTCTGTACAGTTACAGAGTGTGACCTTTACCCTGAATAAAGAGTGGATCTGTATAGTCACATTGTGTGACACTTACCCTGAATAATGAGTGTGTATTTACAGTTACAGTGTGTGACCCTTACCTGAATAAAGTGACTACGTACAGTTACAGTGCGTGACCCTTACCCTGAATAAACAGTGATGCTGTATAATTACCATGCGTGATCGTTCCTCTGAATAGACATTGAGTATGTATATTTTCGATGCGTGATGCTTCCTCTGAATAAACATTACTCTGTATAGTTACAATGCATGACCCTTACCCTGAATAAACAGTGAGTCTGTATAGTTACAGTGCATGATTCTGACCCTGAATAAACAGTGTGTCTTTATAGTTACAGTTCGTGACACTTATCCTGAATAAACAGTGAGTCTGTATAGTTACATTGCGTGGCCCTAACCCTGAATAAACAATGACTGTACAGTGAAACTGCGTGACCCTTACCCTGAATAAACAGTGAGTATGTACAGGTACAGTGTGTGACACGTATCCTGAATTAGCCGCGTCTCTGTATAGTTACATTGCGCGACCCTTACCCTGAATAAACAATGACTGTGTTTAGTTTTAATGTGTGACTCTTAACCTGAATAAGCAGTGACTCTGTACAGTTACAGTGTGTGACTCTGACCCTGAATAAACAGTGACTCTGTCTAGTTACAGTGCATGACCATTACCCTGAATGAACAATGACTGTGTATAGTTTTAATGTGTGACTCTTAACCTGAATAAACAGTGACTCTGTACAGTTACAGTGTGTGACTCTTACCCTGAATAAACAGTGAGTCTGTACAGTTACACTGCGTGACCCTTACCCTGAATAAACAGTGAGTCTGTATAGTCACATTGTGTGACCCTTACCCTGAATAAACAGTGAATCTGTATAATTACAGTAAGTGACCATTACCCTGAATAAACAATGATTCTGTACATTTACAGTGTGTGACCCTTACCCTGAATAAAGAGTGAATATTTACAGTTACAGTGTGTGACCCTTACCCTGAATAAACAGTGACTCTGTACAGTTACAGTGCGTGACCTTTATCCTGATTAAACAGTGAATCTGTGCATTTGCAGTGCGTGACCCTTACCCTGAACAAACAGTGACTCTGTACAGTTACTGTGCTGAATAAATGGTAATCTGTTAAGAGTCTGATTGATCTGACTGATTGATATGTTTGACTTTTTCCTGATTTGATTTGGTTGAGTTTACTGTTGATCTATTTGAATCTATGCTTGACTTCTATAACTGATTTGAGCTTGTGAGTCGCCTGGACTAAGTCTAGGATGAGATCAATTTCTGAGATATGTGCAAATTTGGATCTAATGTTCTATGCCTGAGCTAATGGCAATTGTGAAACTGTTTTATATATTGCATTTCCTTCTCAAACGACATTTGAATTTCTACAATATTTGAAATTAATGCACACAGCATAGTTAATCATTGGCTGTTCCTCGATTTGCAGATGTTGTCTTCTTATGGTCTAAGTTTTTGCCATGGCTCTCCACATTACTGAAAAGACTGATTTTTGACACACAGATTATTGAGCTCTTGGGGCAGGATCTCCTGAGGTTGTGGGATCCGGAATGCAGGATTTGTTCCCTTTTCTTTCCTTCTCTGCCTTAGTTCGCCTCATCATTAAGTCATTGCAACTCAAAGTGCAATGCAGCTTGATCGACAAGTTCTTGCTATTTTGAACAATTGGTGGCAAGCTTCTCCCAGTCATTAATGTCAATGGTGCCATGCTTCAAGGAGACCATCAGAGTGTCTTTGGGACATTTTATTTGTTCTCCCCCAGTACACTTGCCATTTGGGAGTTGAGAAAACAGGTCTTAGTGAGTGAGACATCTTTCAGTCATCTGGATATCGTGTCCAGTCCATTGAAGTTGATTTTTCAGGAGTTTTGGCTAAATACTTGTGGAGCTGGCTTCAAGAAAGACGCTAGTGATAGTTTGATGGTCCTTGCATTGAATCCAGAGGATGGGCAGAGACATTGCTGATGCAATTGCTCTAGTGCTGTTATGTGTCTTTGATACACCCCAGGTCTCAATGCAGTACAGGAGTGTGTTGATGACAACTGCTCTGCTCACTAGGGGCAGGATTTTTAGGTCAGTGCGCGGACGCGATCAGTGGGCCCAGGAGTGGCCAGGGAAAGGACCACTGACCACAATCGACCCCAGACCGTGATTCCACGCTGGCTGGCCAATTAATGGCATGCCAAAATGTTCAGTGCTGCAAGGGGGTGTGCAGGAGTAGGGTGGGTGCTGACGTAAGCTTGGGTGCGGGCAGGCGCTAGCAGAAAGCTCCTGAAGGCAGAGAGCTGCTCAGGGAGCTGAAGACTTAAAAACCAATAAACAGTTTTAAAAATCATGAAAAAATGTTCATGCATCACAATCAATCATCTAAAAATATACATGATAAAAATGCTGTCCAGAGATATTTATTTTTTTAAATTTAGTAACAGAAATCTCATCCTGCCCTTGGGTGAAGTTTCAAGAACAATGCCTGGCTGATTTGCCTGTCCGCCAACCGTAAGGTTGGACGGACCATGAAAAATCGGAGTTAATTACAACTTTAATGGCCTTACTCGGCATATTAATTGTTGGAGGGTGCTCTTCTGACCAAAATATCGCGTGGATGCGGTATGACATCAGGATGTTTGTCTGATGTCATCTCGCGCGATTTCACGTCCGATCGGGTCAGATGCGTGCCTGAACACGGACCTAAAATTCTGCCCTCGGACTTTTGTTGACCTGCAGAGGCCTTTCTTGTCAAACACTCGCTGCTGTAGTTTGTAGAAGGCTGAGTTGGCTCAGCTAATCCAATGTTAGATCTTCTTGTCAATGGTGGCCTTTTGAGAGAGATGGCTGCCAAGATATGGGGAGTACTCAACATATTCTAGAGCCTCCAATTCAACATATATGGGAAGTGGAATATTTGACTGGCCAGGTGTGGGTTGATATAAGCTTTGTTTATTTAAGGACAGGCCCAGTTTCTTGTATGCAGAATTGGAGAGATCGAGAGTGGCTTGCAAATCTGGTGCAGAGTGGGCAATGACACTGGAGTCATCAGCAAAATGTAGATCATGTGTGTCTATGGTCAGTTTGGTTTTGGCATGGAGCCGCTTGAGGATAAAGAGTTTTTCACCTAGAGGGGTATTTAATACTCATGCCAGAGGACAATTGATCTTTGAGGTGATAGCCACTGTTAGGAAGATTGTAGAGAGTATGGGGGCTATCACGCATCCTTGCCGGACACAGGATTTTGAAGGCAACTGTTTCAGATCTCCCACTCAATACAGTTGCACTCATACCATCATGAACAGTTGCAGGATTGTGATGAATTTTCTTTACATCTAAATCTTTGAAGTACAATCCAGAAAAGCCTTTCAGTTAATGAGTCAAATGCTTAAGTCAGGTTGATGAATGCAATGAACAGTTCCTGGTGATGTTCTCAACATTTTTCCTGGATTTGTCTGGCAACAAAGACCATGTCAGAGGTTTCTCTAGAAGGTCTTAAAGCCACATTGTCTCTGGGAGGATTTCCTCAGCCACAGGAAGTAGGTGATTCAGGAGATACTTTCCACAGCATGATTAATCCCTCTTCTTGAAGATAGTTACAGAATCTTGGTGGGGCGGGCTGGGGGAGGGGGTGGGGGTGGGATTAGATCTTTTTCCTCCCAAGTCCGTAAAATGAGTGCATGGAGCCTTGATGTGAGCAAAAGCTTTAAACACTTCATTGGAATACCACTGGGGGCCACAGGCTTTGTTATTTTTCATCTGCTTGATGGCTGGCTGCAGCTCTTCCCATCAATGTTGTTGCTACAACAGGGTACTGAACGATTGCCTGGAGAGTATCGGCTGCCACTGAGGATTCATGGTTGAGGAGTTGTTGAGAATGTTCTTTCCAGTGTTAACAGATGGCATTGTCATCATTAAGCAGGGAAACACCATCTTGTGAGTGAAGGGGATTTTATCCATTTGACCTTGGTCTATGGATGGCCCTGGTGGCTTCAAAAGAGCTTTGCACATCATGATGGTCAGAGTATTGTTGGATCTCTCGGGCTTTCTCTTCCCACCACATGTCCTTTATCTTCCACGTTTGTCTTTGGGCAACAGCTTCTGAGATGTTGGATTGCTGCCATCTTGACTTCTGATAGGCAACAAAGGCTGTTCATTTTTGTTGTAGGAGGCCACATATTTCAGCATTGCCTTTCTTGAACCAGCCCTGGTGACTATGATGCTTGAATCCAATGGTGTGGACACAGGAGTTTAGCACAGTTGACTTTCCTGAATCCCACTGTTCTGGAATTGAGTTGGATGTGTGACGAATTTCCAGATTGGTTGTGAGCTGCATTTGGAATTCCTCTCTTCGATTGGGCTGATGTTGAGAACATCACCTGGAACCGTTCATTGCCTTCATCAATCTGACCAAAGCATTTGGCTCAGGCATTGATCTTCTTCCTCATGGACTTGTGATTTTGTGATGTCTTGGTGCTAGGTGGATGTTCATCACCAATCGAATGGGTCGACAATCTGTCCAGCAGACACCATTCCCGTGCATGGATCAAGTGATACACTTTGATTCAAACAATGATATAATCCAGGAGGTGTCGGTGCTTTGATCTAGGATGCCTCCTTTTGGTTTTATATTTGTCCTTTGGTGGAAGAGGGTTTTTGTTATATTTGAGGCCATTTTGAGTGCACCTTGTCAACAGGAGGATACTGTTTGCTTTGGTTTTTCTACCCCTTTTTTCCAAATGGTTCTTCTACAGACATCAGCATGAGGGCCAACCCAGGCATTAAAGCCCCCTAGAAGGATGATCTTTAAGACATTTTCTTCTTTTGGGATGTGAGTGAGGACTTCATCAAGGTGAGAATAGAAATTTTCCTTAATATCTCCATCAGGGCATCAATGCTGATAAAGTGGCATATTGGTTACAGCTGAGCTGCAGGTGAAGTGTACTGAGCCTTTCATTTATAAAATTGGAGAGTTCTGATAATGCATCCAAGATCCTACTCTGGATGGAAAAACCAACTCCACAGACAGGAGTTTAATGAAATACACCTCAATTGTGTATATTGCATTGAAAAAGTATAGTATTGAGTAGAATTGGGATTAAAGGACAGGGGGATAATTGTACAGCACACACACAGATATAATTCAGTCCAAGCTCTTAATTTAATGCTTCTTCCTATATCTTTTTTTAAAATGGAAACTGCCGATGTAAACTTGTCACACTGTCATTGGCATCAGCTCCTGTCAATAGTGATGCAGTAGTGCCTCTACCAGTCAACGAATGTAATTACAGTCTCAAAAGTTGCATTGTAAACATAGACATAGGGTAAAACTTATAGCTTGATGGGCAGGCATATGCCCGACCCGCTCAAGTGTTAAATTGGCAAGCAGTTGCGCGATATTTCGTTTGGCGACTGCCACCTCCCCCCCGCCCCGGACAAGGGTGAAATTCTGCTCATAGTAATTTAAAAGAAATTGATAGGAAGCAGCACAGGCATAGGTTTTTAATATATTATAAATTGCGTTAAGGAATCATTACCTGATGACAGTATATATTGGAGCATTTTGGACACACAGGCTGCCTGTAATTTTCTGTTCATTAAACTCAGTGGGTGTAAATATATCTGATGTACCTTGCCTATGCTAACATGGCATCCCCCCATCCTTAGGAAATTAGCCCCTGAATTATATTCTGATGAATAGTCATTCAGACTTGAAAACGTTAACTGTGTTCCTTTCCGCAGATGCTGTCAGACCTGTTGAGATTTTCCAGCTATTTTTTTTTCTGTTTCAGATTTCCAGCATCCGCGGTATTTTGCTTTTACCCTGAATTATGTTAGTGCTTTTTTCATACATCACATTTTGATTGATCATGATTGATTAAAACAATGTAAGTGCCTGCTAGACTTCTTCCACACTTTGGCTTTCCCTCAAACAGAGAGCTTGCAGGTCAGAATGTGAGCTCAGGGCTCAAATGTTGTTTACCATGCCACTTACTGATTCCCTCTAACTCTTCTCACACTCCCCGGTTTTGTACAAATCTTTAATTTCTCTCCTATTGTCTCCTGCACAGATCACTTCTGCCCTTTACCCTTTACCACTATGTGGAGGGTTGTTTTGTGTGCGTGTGTGTGTGTAGGGTCGTGTGTGTGTAGGGTTGTGTATGTCTGTGTGTAGTGTTGTGTGTATGTGTAGGATTGTGTTTGTGTGTGCATGCGTGTGTGTAGGGTTGTGTGTGTGCGTGTGTGTGTAAGGTTGTGTGTGTAAGGTTGTGTGTGTATGTGTAGGGTTGTGTGTGTGTGTGTATGTGTGTGTAGGGTTGTGTGTGTATATATAGAGTTGTGTGTGTGTGTGTGTGTGTGTGTGTGTATATAGAGTTGTGTTTATGTATGCGTGCATTTGTGTGTATGTGTGTGTGTGTGCTTGCTATTTTCCCCTTCTCCTGTTTCTTCTTTAAAGCTGTTCACCTGTAATATCTTCAATTCTAAGAAAGACATTATACCTGAGATGTTGACTGTCTCAAGTTTTCTTGATGGAAGCTGGCTGACTTATTGAATGTCTCTAACACTTCCACTTCCTGTGAGTTCCCTCTGTTCTCAATGCCCATCCTGTACCAAACAGCTGCTGTGAAATTCATGTTTTGACACTGAATATTCCAAGTGCTTCTTGCAGCAACACAGAGTATATTTTTAAAGAGCCACTGATGTCAGGAATTCTGATCTCCAAATGTCAGAAATTCTCAGTCATGAACAATTTTCAGATTGCACTGGGAGGTATGTTCATTTCTTTCTCTGTATTACTGTTTTCATTTGAAGGTCAGGTTCTCTCCATTCTCAGTAAAGCTGAACCTCAAGATGATGGTCTTTATATATCATGGACAGGCATTAGTTACTGCTGATCTTCAACAATTTCTGACTTCCGAAAAAAAATGAGGCCCTTTTATTTACGTTTCTCTGTTATTAAAGTAAACCAGCATCTTTTTCCCACTCCCACACTTACTTCTGGTGTCCCTTGAGGACTTATCCTTACTCATAACTATTCCTCATATATATACTACCCCTCAGTGAAATCATCTAAAGACACAACATCAGGTTCCACATATACACAGGTGGCACCCGGTTCTATCTCAGCATCACCTCTCTCGAACCCTAGACTACCTCTGATTTGTCAAATTGCCTGTTTGACATCCAATCCTGGAGTGTCCAAAATTTTCCCCAATTAAAAATTGGGAAGACTGAAGCTGTGGTATCACAAACACTGTTTCCCAGCCACCAATTCGCTCTCCCCCTCTGGCCATTGTCTCAGGTTGAACCAGGCTATTTGCAACTTTGACAGCCTGTTTGACTCTGAGTTGATCTTCAATTCCATATCACCAAGACTATCTATCTAGTTCCATCTCTGTAACATTATCTGTCTCCACCCCTGTGTCAGGCCATCTGCTGTTGAAACCCTCAATCATGTCTTTGTTATCTCTAATCCTGACTATTCTAAAGCTCTCCAGACCAGCCTTACAACTTTCACTCTCCATAAACTCGAGATCATTCAAAACACAGCTGTCGGTATCCTAATGCTTACCGAGTCCCATAACCCCTGTGCTTGCTGTATTGGATCCTGGCCCATCAATGCCTTAATTTTAAGAATCTTTATCCTAGTGTTCAAATCCTGCCATGGCCTTTTCCGTCTTGTATTTTATGGATTGTTAGATGAAATAGGGTGGCCGGAGGCTTGTATGTAGTATAAAGTCTGGCATGGACTAGTGAGGCCAATTTTTAAAAAAATAATTCATGGGATGTGGGCTTCACTGGCTGGGCCAGCATTTGTTGCCCATCCCTAATTGCCCTTGAGAAGGTGGTGGTGAGCTGCCATCTTGAACTGCTGCAGTCCATGTGGTGTATGTACACTCACAGTGCTGTTAGGAAGGGAGTTCCAGGATTTTGACTCAGCAACAGGGAAGGAACAGTGATATATTTCCAAGTTAGAACGGTGAATGACTTGGAGGGGAACCTCCAGGTGGTTGTGTTCCCATTTATCTGCTGTCCTTGTCCTTCTAGGTTGGTAGTGGTCATGGGTTTGGAAGGTGCTGTCTAAGGAGCCTTGGTGAATTCCTGCAGTGCTTTGACCTGATTCTGTTCAGTTCTACCTCTCAAACATTCTTCAACCCCACAATCCTCCAAGGTCTTTGCAGTCCCCCAACTTGTGTACCCCCCCACTCCCTTCAATCCATCACTGGTGGCTGTGCCTTTAGTCGCCTAGGCCCTAAGTTCTGGAATTCCTTCCTGACTTCTTTGCCTCTTCTCTTTTTAAGACTGTCCTTACAACCAACCTCTCTGGCCAAATTTCTGACTGTTTATCATAACATCTCCTCCGTTATCTCGATGTTATTTCTTCTCTTGATTACACTCATGTGAAACACCTCAGACTATCTTCCCACATTAAAGGTGCTGCAGAGCTGCAAATAGTTGTTTTTATTCATTTAGTTAGACATTTGTTTGGTTTTGGAATAAAGAAGCTACCTTATCCTTCAAAGAGTTAGTTCAGAGCCTCAGTTTTCAATCCTGATTGAGGCGAGGGAAGGCAAATTACAGGTTGCAGCTCATACATGGAATCTGCCCTGTCTCCAACGATATGAACAACTTGGCTGTGGTGTACTCAGTTCCTGGCCCTGACGGGACAGCCCTAATGAAACAGAGGCTGGGTATCTTGCATTCCTCTGCTCTACATTATCTCCCATTTTACTAGATGAAACTGCTTTCCAGCACTCCCACAGAATTCCAATGGGCTACTCTCTATCATTCCCATTAGAATTCTAATGGAATAGACCCACCCAGTCTTTTCTTTCCCAAAAGTATACATTATTCATTAAATTTGTGAAAGTACATTACAAAACATTTCAAATTGCATATTGCAGAAAATGCAATAAAATTCAACTTACATTCTCCTGCTATTGGTGAGTACATCATCAGAAACCTCCAACCCCAATTTTTTCTTCAGTGAACCAAAACAGAATTACCAGGCCTGCAACGCTTCCAATTACCATCTTGAAGAACTAAAGTACTAGTGATTTCTCACACTTCTAAAGATAACGGTACATGCCACCACTTTTTTCTTGTAATCACCTTTTCTTTTGTGTGTGTCTTGTGAATGAGAAGTGGGTTTTGTTGCATTTACATTTTTGGCGTTGAGAAAATAAACGTTTATTCATTCATTCACTTTAAAACCACACTACACTAAAACTAAACTTGTGCCTATCCTTGAAAGTCCCAGCACTCAAGTGGTTAAAACACACTGTCATTAAAATACATTTTGTTGCAGTCAGTCAATAAGTGAGAAAAGGGGAAATTATTCCAAAACTGTCCCCTGACTAACAAATTGCAATGGACCAAAACCCTTCACTCCCACAGAATTCTCACAAAGATTAATTATAAAATTAGGATTGAGTCACTGAGTGAATGGTCAATGGAATTCTTTGCCACGCCAATCTAAAACATAGTCCCACTACTCCCCCTGCCCCCTCAATGCCCCTATAGACTTGTATCTTCCTTTGCTTCAAATATTCATGCAGGTTCCCCTTTAAAAAGTTGCAGTGGTTTCTGCTTCAACCACTAGCTGTGACAAATCATCTGAAACTGCAATAATCCACTGTGTCAAGGAACTATTCCTCACTCTCAGTGACAGTTTCAAATTGATGATTCTTCATTTGTGATTCCCAAACAAAGCAAATAGGTTTTTCTGTACTCATTCTATCAAAACTCTCCATAATTAAAAAAAACTCTATTAAATCTCTTAGCTTTTTTTTGTTTCTCTATTCTTCCCTTTCTTCTTCCTGCTCAATACATGCTTATCTTGTGAAGTGCTCTGTGGTGTTGCTCTGTCCATGAAGAAAACTGTTTAGTTGTAAAAATTAGAACAAGTGTCCATCATAGCAATATCTATCAGCACATTGCTTCAGCAAAGAAAATATTCATATTCACATAGGAGAATATATAAAAGACAAAAGAACCCTCAGGCCCACAAAGTCCACACCGTCCAGATATGGTACACAGATGGCCCACCCCACAAATGCAGAATTTCCCAGGATAGGCAAAAGACCAGAGATGAAAAAAGCAGAAGCGAATTCGGGAAATATTCCAGAAGAATCCGCCTCACTCCCCACCCCACACCCACCACAATTCATTCAGGGAATGAAGCAAAGATCCAAACACGACAGACATCCCAAAATCCTCATAATCATAGTCACTGACAACTAGCACTTTTGATGGGATGTTAATCAGGAATAACAGACTGAGTGGCCTCCTTTTGTGCAATAAAGTTCCATGATTTTTGAGAGAGGCTTTGAGAAGAGAACCCTGAGCCAGATAGTCAGCAATACCTAGAGGAGGCGATGGTGTAGTGGTATTGTCACTGGACTGGTAATCGAACCTGGGTTCGAATACCACCATGGCAGATTCAATACAAATCTGGAATTAAAAGTCTGATTGTTGTAAAACCCCGTCTGGTTCACTAATGCCCCTTTAGGGAAAGAAATCTGTCACCCTTATCTGGTCTGGCCTATATCTGATTCCAGGTCCACAGCAATGTGGCTGACTCTTAAGTTGCCTCTGAAATGGCCAAGCAAGCCACTCAACTGTAATAAACTACCACAAAGTCACAATAAGGATGAAAACGACAATGGCAATCGCAGCCCTGTTGACCCTGCCAAGTCCTCCTTAGTATCATCTGGGGGCTAAAATTGGGAGAGCTGTCTCACAGACTAGTCAAGCAACAGCCTGACATAGTTGTCCTCACAGACTCGTACCTTACAGATAATGTCCCAGACACCACCATCCCTGCATATGTCCTGCCCCACCGGAGGCCCAGCAGAGGTGGCGGCACAGTGGTATAAAGTTGTGAGGTAGTTGACCTGGTGTCCTCAACATTGACTCTGAACCACATGAAGTCCCATGGCATCAGCTTAAACATGGGCAAGGATATCTCCTATTGATAATCAAGTACCGCCCTCCCTCAGTTGATGAATCAGTACTCCTTCATGTTGCACATCACTTGCAGGAAGCACTGAGGATGGCAAGGGCGCAGAATGTACTCTAGATGGGGGACTTCAATGTCCATCACCAATGTCCATCCACCATGGCTTGGTAGAACCACTACTGGCCGAGATCTAAAGGACACAGCTGCTAGACTGGGTCTGTGGCAGGTGGTGAGGGAACCAACAAGAAGGAAAAACATACTTGACCTCATTCTCACCAATCTGCCTGCCGCAGATGCATCTGCCCATGACAGTATTGGTAGGAGTGACTACCACACAGTCATTGTTGAGACGAAGTCCCGCCTTCACATTAAGGATACCCTCCGTCATGTTGTGTGGCACTACCACTGCGCTAAATGGGAGAGATTTCGAACCGATCTAGCAATTCAAGACTGAGGTACTATGGGCCATCAGCAGCAGCAGAATTGTACTCAAACACAATCTGTAACCTCATGGCCTGGCATATCCCCCACTCAACCATTACCATCAAGCCAGAGGATCAACCCTGGTTCAATGAAGAGCAGCACCAGGCACATCTAAAAATGAGGTGTCATAGAAACATAGAAACTAGGAGCAGGAGTAGGCCATTCAAGCCTTTGAGCCTGCTCCGCCATTCATTATGATCACAGCTGATCATCCAACTCAATAGCCTGCTCCCGCTTTCTCCCCATATCCTTTGATCCCTTTTGCCCCAAGAGCTATATCTAACTCCTTCTTGAAAACGTACAATGTTTTGGTCTCAACTACTGTCTGTGGTAACGAATTCCACAGGCTCACCACTCTCTGGGTGAAGAAATTTCTCCTCATCTCAGTCCTAAATGGTCTACCCTGTATCCTCAGACTGTGACACTTGGTTCTGGATTCCCCCACCATCGGGAACATCCTTCCTGCATTTACCCTGTCTAGTCCTGTTTGAGTTTTATTGGTTTCTGTGAGATCCCTCCTCATTCTTCTAAACTCCAGCGAATATAATCCTAATTGACTCAATCTCTCCTCATATGTCAGTCCCGCCATCCCAGGTCAGGTAAACCTTCGCTGCAATCCCTCTATAGCAAGTACATCCTTCCTCAGATAAGGAGACCAAAACTGTGCACAATATTCCAGGTGTGGTCTCACCAAGGCCCTGTACAATTGCAGCAAGACATCCCTGTTCCTGTACTCGAATCCTCTGGCTATGAAGGCCAACATACCATTTGCCTTCTTTACCACCTGCTGCACCTACATGCTTACCTTCAGCGACTGGTGTACTAGAATACCCAGGTCTTGTTGCACATTCCCCTCTCTCAATTTATAGCCATTTAAATAATAATCTGTCTTCCTGTTTTGCTACCAAAGTGGATTTATCCACACTGTACTGCATTTGCCATGCATTTGTCCACTTACTCAGCTTGTCCAAATCAGACTGAAGCATCTCTGCATCATCCTGACAGCTCACCCTCCCATCAGCTTTGTGTCATCTGCAAATCTGGAGATATTACACTTTAATTCCCTCGTCTAAATCATTAATATATATTGTGAATAACTGGGGTCCCAGCACTGATCCCTGCGGTACCCCACTAGTCACTGCCTGCCATTCAGAAAAAGACCCATTTATTACCTACTCTTTGTTTGCTGTCTGCCAACCAGTTTTCTATCCATCTCAGTACACTACCCCCAATCCCAAACGCTTTAATTTTACACGCAGAGCTTTTATGTGGGATTTGTCGAAAGCCTTCTGAAAGTCCAAATAAATCACATCCACTGGCTCCCCTTCAACAACTCTACTAGTTACATCCTCAAAAAATTCCAGTAGATTTTTCAAGCATGATTTCCCTTTCATAAATCCATGCTGACTCGGTCTGATTCTGCTACTGTTTTCCACGTGCTCAGCTATTAAATCTTTTATAGTAGACTAGAATTTTCCCCACTACCAACATCAGGCTGACTGGTCTATAATTCCCTATTTTCTCTCTGCCTCCATTTTTAAATAGTGGGGTTACATTAGCTACCCTCCAATCTGTAGGAACTGTTCCAGACTTTATAGAATCTCGGAAGATGCCCACCAATGCATCCACTATTTCTAGGGCCACTTCCTTAAGTACTCTGGAATGTAGATTATCAGGCCCCGGGAATTTATCAGCCTTCAATCCCATCAATTTCCCCAACACCATTTCCCTACTAATACTGATTTCTTTCAGTTCCTCCCTCTCACTAAACCCTGTGTTCCCCAATATTTCTGGTATGTTATTAGTGTCCTCCTTTGTGTAGACCAAAGTATGTATTTAGTTGGTCAGCCATTTCTTGGTGTCATCCTGGTGAAGCTATAATACAGGAATACTTGCGTGCCAAACAGCATATGCAGCAAGTGATAGACAGAGCTAAGTGATCCCATAACCAACGGATAAAACCTAAGCACTGCAGTCCTGCCACATCCAGTCATGAATGGTGGTGGACAATTAAACAACTCAATAGAGGAGGAGGCTCCACAAATATCCCCATCATCAATGATGGAAGAGCCCAGCACACCAGTGCAAAAGGTAAGGCTGAAGCATTTGCTACAATCTTCAGCTAGAAATGCTGTTGAATGATCCATCTCGGCCTCCTCCAGAGGTTTCCAGCATCACAGACGCCAGTCTTCAGCCAATTTGATTCACTCCACATGATATCAAGAAACGGCTGAAGGCAATAGGTATGGGTCCTGACAATATTCCGACAATAGTACTGAAGACTTGTGCTCCAGGATTTGCCACACCCCTAGCCAAGCTGTTCCAGTACAGCTACAACACTGGCATCTACCCGGCTATGTGGAAAATTGCCCAAGTGCATCCTCTACACAAAAAAGCAGAACAAATCCAACCCAACAATTACCGCCCCATCAGATTACTCTTGATCATCAGTAAAGTAATGGAAGGGGTCATCAACAGTGCTATCATACAGCACTTGCTTAGCAATAAACTGCTCACTGATGCCCAGTTTGGGTTCTGCCAGGGCCAATCAGCTCCTGACCTCATTACAGCCTTAGTTCAAAAATGGACAAAAGAACTGAACTCCCGAGGTGAGGTGAGAGTGACTGCCCTTGACATCAAGGCAGCATTTGACTGAGTGTGGCATCAAGGAGCCCTAGCAAAACTAGAGTATTGGAAATTTCCGCTGGTTGAAGTTATACCTAGCACAAAGGAAGATGGTTGCAGTTGTTGGAGGTCAGTCATCTCAGCTCCAGGACATCACCACAGGAGTTCCTCAGGGTAGTGCCCTCGGCCCAACCATCTTAAGCTGCTTCACCAATGACTTTCCTTCCATCATAAGGTCAGAAGTGGGGATGTTTGCTGATGATTGCACAATGTTCAGCACCATTCGCGACTCCTCAGATATTGAAGCAGTCCATGTCCAAATGCAGCAAGACCTGGACAATATCCAAGCTTGGGCTGCCAAGCGGTGAGGAACATTCACACCACACGACTGTCAGGCAATAACCATTGCCAACACGAGAGAATCGAACTATCGCCCCTTGATGTTCAATGGCATTGCCTTTACTGAAAACCCCCACTATCAACATCCTGGCAGTTATCATTGACCAGGACCTGAACTGACTAGCCATTTAAATACTGTGGCTATAAGAGCAGGTTAGAGGCTAGAAATCATACAATGGGTAACCCACCTCCTAACTCCCCAAAACCTGTCCACCATCGGCAAGGCACAAGTCAGGAGCATGATGGAATACTCCCCACTTGCCTGGATGAGTGCAGCTCCCACAACACTCAAGAAGCTTGACACCATCCAGGACAAAGCAGCCCGCTTAATTAGCACCACATCCACAAACATTCACTCCCTCCACCACCAACACACAGTAGCAGCAGTGTGCACCAATAACAAGATGCACTGCAGGAATTCACCAAGGCTCTTTCGACAGCACCTTCCAAACTCGCAGTCAGTGCCAACTAGAAGAACAAGGGCAGCAGATAGATGGGAACAGCAACATCTGGAAGTTCCTCTCCAAATCACTCACCATCCTGGCTTGGAAATATATTGCCATTCCTTCACTGTCGCTGGGTCAAAATCCTGGAACTCCTTTCCTAACAGCACTGTTGGTGCACCTATACCACATAGACTGCAGTGGTTGAAGAAGGCAGCTCACCACCACTTTCTCAAGGGCAATTAGGGATGGGCAATAAATGCTGGCCCAGCCAGCAAAGCCCACATCCCATGAATGAATAAAAAAAATGGTGAATGTGAGAAGAGGACCCTGGGACAGGCAGTCAGCAGCACCTAGTGGAGAGGCCCTGAGCCAGGCGGTCAGCAGCACCTAGAGGAAAGTGTGAGAGGAGGACCCTATAGGGAAATAAAGTTAAGTTGAGGCCAGGTAAAATAAGGTTGCATAAGTAAACCAAAGTAAAATAAAATTAATGCAAGAAAACTAAATTGAAGCCATGGCAGGACAGCTTGGTTGTGTGGAGTGCATGTCTTGTAACATGTGGGAAGTTGTGGATGCTACCAGTGCCCTAGACAACCACATGTGCAGGAAGTGTCACCTGCTGCGGAACATTGAGCTCCAGGTTTCAGAGCTCGAGCGGCAGCTGGAATCACTGTGGCGCATCCACGAGGCTGAGATCTACGTGGATAGCACATTCAGAGAGGTGGCCATACCGCAGCTTAGGAACCTGGAGGCAGAAAGGGAATGGGTGACCGCCAGGCAGTCCTGGAAAATTAGGCAGGTAGTGCAGGAGTCCCCTGGGGTCCTGCTCACCAATCAGTTTTCTGTTTTTGATACCAGTGAGGGCGTTGGTTCTTCAGAAGAGTGCAGTCAGAGCCAAGTTTGTGGTACCACAGGCAGTTCTGCTGTACAGGAGGGGAGAAAGAAGAGGTGAAGAGCAGTAGTAATAGTGGGTTCATTAGTTATGGGATCAGACAGGTATTTCTGTGACCATAGATGTGACTCCAGGATGGTATGTTGTCTCCCCGGTGCCAAGGTCAAGGATGTCACAGACATTCTTGCAGTTGCAGGACATTCTTCTGGGGGAGGGTGATCAGCCAGAGGTCATGGTCCACATTGGTACCAATGACTTAGGTAGGAAAGGGGATGAGGTCCTGAAAGCAGACTTCAGGGAGCTAGGAAGGAGAATGAAAAGCAGGACATCTAAAGCAGTAACTCAGGATTACTCCTGTCCCACATGTAGGCAAGTATAGAAGTAGGAGAATTGAATGAATAACCACATAGCTGGAAAGCTGGTGTAGGAGGGAGGGCATCAGATTTCTGAGGCATTAGGACTGGTTCTGGGGAAGGTGGGACCTGTACAAGCTGGATGGTCTGCACCTGAATGGGACTGGGATGAATATCCTTTCAGGGAGATTTGCTAGTGCTGTTCGGGGGCGTATAAACAAAATTGGCAGGAGGATGGGAACCTATGGCAAATTCAGAGCAGGGAACGGGGAATGGAGATTTAGTGAGTTTTTAGGCAGGATAGGGATGTGGCATTATTGGTTAAAGAATCAATTACAGTTGTGAGGAGAGATGATACACTAAATGAAGCATCAAATGAGGCCATGTGGGTTTAGCTCAGAAATAAGAAAAGGGCAGACACATTGCTAGCAGTGTACTATAGACCCACAAATAATGAGAAGGAGTTAAAAAGCAATTATGTCGCCAGATTTCTGAGTGCAAAAACAATAGGGCAGTAATTGTTGGGAACTTCAACTACCCTAATATCATTTGGGATACGAACAATGTGAAGGGCACAGAGGGTGCAAAATTCTTGAACTTCATTCAAGAGAATTTTTTTTAGCCAGCACATAACAAGCCCAATGAGAGGAGGATGCAATTCTCAATTTAGTGTAGGAAAATGAAGATTGGCAAGTGAATCAAGTAGCCGTGGGGGACCATTTTGGAGATAGTGACCATAAAATATATAGATTTAATATAATTATGGAAAAGGACAAAGATAGAACAGGAGTAAAAGTTCTAAATTGGGGGAAGACAAATTTTTACAAAGCAGAGAGTTGAGCTGGCGAGAGTGGGTTGGATACAACAATTAGAAGGAAAAAATAAAAACAAAAAACTGCAGATGCTAGAAATCCAAAACAAAAACAGAATTACCTGGAAAAACTCAGCAGGTCTGGCAGCATCGGCGGAGAAGAGAGGAGTTGATGTTTCGAGTACTCATGACCCTTCGACAGAACTGTCGAAGGGTCATGAGGACTCGAAACGTCAACTCTTTTCTTCTCCGCCGATGCTGCTGGACCTGCTGAGTTTTTCCAGGTAATTAGAAGGAAAAATTGTGTCAAATCAATGGGAGACATTCAAAGATGAGATTCTATGGGCACAGTGTATACATGTCCCCACAAAGAAAAAAGGTAGTACTGCCAAATCTAGAGCTCCCTGGTTATCCAAAA
Organism: Isurus oxyrinchus; assembly: GCA_026770705.1. Taxonomy (NCBI): domain Eukaryota; kingdom Metazoa; phylum Chordata; class Chondrichthyes; order Lamniformes; family Lamnidae; genus Isurus; species Isurus oxyrinchus. The sequence goes on along the minus strand of JANJGN010000083.1, from coordinate 1,834,764 downwards.
GCATACAGGCCAAGATAAAGCAGTAAAAGTAAGCTTATGACAGTCACAAAAGTCTTTATACTGTAGAAAGCCTAGAGGGGTATAGAAGGTACAGGGGTGAAATAAAAATAGAAATTAGGACTGCCGAAAGAGGATACTAAAAGCTATTAGAGGGTAAAATCAAAGTTAATCCTAAGATGTTTTATCAGTACATTAAGAGCAAGGGAATAACTAAGGAAAAGTTAGGGCCTATCAGAGATTTATATGGTAACGTGTGGGTTGATGCAGGAGATGTAGGCAGAGTTCTCAATGAGTACTTTGTCTCTGACTTCACTAAGGAGAGGGATGATGCAGACACTCTAGTTAAAGAGGTAGAGTGTGAAATATTAGATACAATAAGCATAGTGAGAGAGGAAGCGCTGGAGGGACTGGCATCCTTGAAGGTGGATAAATCACCAGGGTCAGATGGATTGTATCCCTGGTTGTTGAAGGAAGCCAGGGAGGAAATAATGGATGCTCTGAGGAACATTTTCTAATCCTCACTAGATACAGGCAAGGTACCAAAGGATTGGAGGTCTGCAAATGTTGTACCATTATTTTAAAAAGGTGTGAGTGATAGACCAGACATTTATAGGCCAGTCAGTCTGACTTTGGTGGTGGGAAAATTGTTGGAAACAATTCTCAGATACAGGATAAACTGTCACACAGGAAGGCACAAACTAATCAGGGATAGTCAGCATGGTGCTGTTAGGGGAAGATTGTGTCTTACTAACTTAATGTAATTTTTTGAGGAAGTAACAAGGAGGATTAATGAGTGCACTGCAGTGGATGTTGTCAACATGGATTTCAGTAAGGAATTTAACAAGGTCCCATATGGTAGTCTGGTCAGGAAAGTGAGATCTCCTGGGATATAGGGAAAGGTGGCAGGTTAGATCCAAAATTGGCTCAGTGACAGGAAACAAAGGGTAATGGTCGATGGATGTTTTGCAAATGGAAAATGGCTTCCAGTGGTGTTCCACAGGGCTCAGTGTTGGGGCCCTTGCTATTTGTTGTATATATTAATGATTTAGACTTAAATGTGGGGGCATGACTGGGAAATTTGCAGATGACACAAAAATTGATGTGCAATTGATAGAGAAGAGGATAGCTGTCGACTCCAGAATGATATCAATGGTTTGGTTGAGTGAACGGAGAAGTGGCAAATGGAATTCAATCCAGAAGAGTGTGAAGTAATGCATTTGGGGAGGGCAATCAAAGCAAAGGAATACTCAATAAATGGGAAATTAATAAGAGGGGTTGAGGAAGTGAGAGACCTTGGAGTGTCTGTCCACAGGTCCTTGAAGGTGGCAGGACAAGGTGGTCAAGAAAACATATGGAATACTTTCCTTTATTGGATGAGATATTGAACACAAAAACAGGGAGGTATTTATGGAACAGTATAAAACACTGGTTAGGCCACAGCTAGAATGTTGTGTATAGTTCTGGTCACCACATTATAGGAAGGACATAATTGCTCTGGATAGAATGCAGGGGAGACTTACAGGAATGTTTCCAGGGCTTGAAAATTGCAGCTATGTGGAGAGATTGGATAGGTTAATGTTATTTTCCTTAGAACAGAGGAGGCTAAAGGGTGACCTAATTGAGGTGTACAAAATTTTGAGGGGCCGAGATAGAGTAGACCGGAAAGACTTGCGTCCCCTAGCTGAGGGGTCAATTACCATGGGGCATCGATTTAAGGTGATTGGTAGAAAGATTAGAGGGGACATAAGGAAAAACTTTTGCACCCAGAGGATGGTGGGCATCTGGAATTCACTGCCTAATTTGTGATTGAGGTTGAAACCCTCAACTCATTTAAAGGTACCTGGATCTGCATCTGAAGTGCTGTAACCTGCAAGGCTATGGACCAGGGCTGGAAAGTGGGATTAAAATGAACGGCTAGTTTCTATTTTTTCTCGTTTTGGCTGGCGCTGACACAATGGGCTGAATGGTTTCTTTCTGCTCCATAACTTTTCCATGGTTCTATGGTTCTATTTAAGCACTACACTCTGCTTGATAGTACAGAACTTGAGTATTGCTGAAAAAAAGAGATATTTTTTGACAAAGCTTTTTGTCTTGCACTCATCAGGACAATTCACAAATTTTCAGCAACACTAAAGCCAATAACAGATTTCACAGGCATTTTAAAGAAATTACAAATTTTCCTTCCTATACTGCTTCCAGGTCAAAGATCGTCACAATTATAATAGGTACAAGAGCAGTAGTGTGGAATGAAATAGAAATAGACAGAATGTGGGTGTCACTGGCAAGACCAGCATTTATTACCCATCCCCAATTTCCCTTGAGAAGATGGTGGTGAGCCAACTCTTAAACAACTGAATGGCTTGCTAGGCCATTTCAGAGGGCAATTAAGAGTCAACCACATTTCTGTGAGTCTGGAATCACATCTACACCAGATCAGGTAAGAAGAGCAGATTTCCTTCCATAAAGTACATTAGTGAACCAAATGGCAATCTGGATGTTACACGGTCACCATTCCTAATACTAGTTTTTTATTCCAGATTTACTGAACTATTTATTTTGAACTGAGTTCTCCAAATTATTAGTTCAGGCTTCTGAATTACTGGTCCGGTAATATAACCACTACACTCGTCTTTCAGTATCTGTTTAATATTCTGCTTCTTGTTGTCTTTGTTTCACATTTGTGCTAAATATTAAATTCTCCACTCAGTATTGTATCAGTTATAGGACATTATCTTTTCAATATTCAGGCTCCCAGATAACCTTTGAAGGGATTTCCGAATCCTAACAAAGGGAATCATCTTTAATGTGAACACGAGTCTTGAAGCCACTGTTGGATTGTTAGTTGATGGTCACTGGTCAGACTGAGAAAGGAAGGCCTCCTGAGTCACTGCATTCCAACAGGGAACAAAAAAAAAGAGGAACCAGTAGTGGGAGGATGATTTCAATGTGGGTGACACTTCATGGCTTGATCAGGTCTAAAATGTTTCAGATAACACAAAATAAACAGATTCTTCATAGATCTGAATTTTCCAATCAGGCCTCCCCTATTATGTCACATCTATTAGAAAACAAATAGATTTTCATTACCAATTAGAAGATAGTTGGCCATCAGTCAGCCTTTTCTTCTATATCTCCAATATTTTATAGCTAATAAAGTTTTCTTTGAACATTTTTCTTTCAGTAAAAGCAAAATTGCTTTCAATAACTCACAGATGTTTCTTCCAAGTTGCTCACAGATTTATCCAGAAGATTTAAATTCCAGGACACAATGAGCAGAATTTTCAACCTCCGGAAGAGGCAAGCTGCCCACTTTCAACATTGGCAGTAGTGTAATGTTGGCAGTGCAGGATCAATTGTCCATTATACGTCCTTTTCATTAACTTCAACAGACATCTAATCCAAACCACCGGTATCACTGCAAGTTAAAATTACAATCTTTGTGCTGGGTGTAAAACAAATGGCCTCCACACCCACCAATTTCTCACTTGTGCGATTATATGAAAATCACCCTTAGTGTGTTTTACATTGTTTTTACTTTCTCTGTTTTTGATATGCTGCAGTAGTGGAATAGTGAAGAACCTCAGCTATTCATTGTAAATACCATCACCAGACAGGACCTGCAATATTTCCAGCTGGGTAATAGTTCCTGAAGATTGGTGCAATATTGAAGGATAAAGTGACACATCTTTCTTTGCTCTGTACCTCCAGAGTGTGTAGCCCACACCGCCTTGTATTACATGCAGGAAAGCAAGAGGCTGACTCATTGATGCAATCAGTTAAACTGGAGAGAGCAATGTGGAAAATTGCATGGTTACGTCCTATCAAAATTGTCCTACAAAAAGTAGGACAAATCCAATTTGGCCAATTATTGCCTCACAATCTACTCTCAATCATCAGCAAAAGGATGGAAGATGTCATCGACTGTGCTACCAAGCAGCACTTACTCACCAATAACCTGCTCACCAACGCTCAATTTAGGTTCTGCCAGGACCACTCAACTCCAAAGCTCATTTCAGCCTTGGTTTAAACACGGACAAAAGAGCTGAATTCCAGAGGTGAGGTGAGAGCAACTGCCTAAGATATCAAGAATGGCATCTAGGAACATAAGTGAAATTGAAGTCACTGGGAATCAGAAGGAAGCCCTCTACTGGTTGGAGTCATGCCTCACACAAAAGAAAATGGGTACGATTGCTGGAGGCCAATCATCTCAGCCCTAGGATTTTGCTACTGGAGTTCCTCAGGGTGTGTTCTAGACCCAACCATCTTCAGCTGCTTCATCAATGACCTTCCATTCAACATAAGGGCCAGAATTTTTTGTCTCACGGGTGGGTCTGCATCTGACCCAAACGACCGTGAAATAGCACAAGCACAATAGCACAATAGGGCAAGCGTCCGAACATCATCCTGCATGTGAGCAATCTTCAGGTCGGCAGGCATGCGCGGATGTCAGAGCCGCACCCATCAACAATTAAAGGGTCACACTTAAGGCCATTAAAAAGGCAATTGATCCTAATTTTATTGAAAACAAAGAAAACTGCGGATGCTGGAAATCCAAAACAAAAACAGAATTACCTGGAAAAACTCAGCAGGTCTGGCAGCATCGGCGGAGAAGAAAAGAGTTGACGTTTCGAGTCTTCATGACCCTTCGACAGAACTTGATTTCGAGTCCAGGAAAGAGTTGAAATATAAGCTGGTTTAAGGTGTGTAGGGGGGGGGGGGGTGCGGAGAGAGAGAGAGAGACAGAGGTGCTTGTGTAGACAAACAAGCAGTGATAGAAGCAGATCATCAAAAGATGTCAGTGACAATGGGACAAAAGAACACATAGGTGTTAAAGTTAAAGTTGGTGACATTATCTAAACGAATGTGCTAATTAAGAATGGATGGTAGGACACTCAAGGTACAGCTCATGTGGGGGTGGGGGGAGCATAAAAGATTTTAAAATATTTAAAAATAAGTGGGAAAAGAAAAATCTGTAAAATTTATAGGGAAAAAAAAGGGGGAAAAAAAGGGGGAAACAGAAAGGGGGTGGGGATATTTGCGTTCCTTAGCAGTTGAGAGAAAGAGAAAAAGTTTCTTGTTGAGGCGTCGGATGAGCCGAAGGATAAAATGAAAAATCATCCCCACCCCCTTTCTGTTTCCCCCTTTTTCCCCCCCTTTTTTTTCCCTATAAATTTTACAGATTTTTCTTTTCCCACTTATTTTTAAATATTTTAAAATCTTTTATGCTCCCCCCACCCCCACGAGCTGTACCTTGAGTGTCCTACCATCCATTCTTAATTAGCACATTCGTTTAGATAATGTCACCAACTTTAACTTTAACACCTATGTGTTCTTTTGTCCCATTGTCACTGACATCTTTTGATGATCTGCTTCTATCACTGCTTGTTTGTCTACACAAGCACCTCTGTCTCTCTCTCTCTCTCCGCACCCCCCCCCCCCCCTACACACCTTAAACCAGCTTATATTTCAACTCTTTCCTGGACTCGAAATCAAGTTCTGTCGAAGGGTCATGAAGACTCGAAACGTCAACTCTTTTCTTCTCCGCCGATGCTGCCAGACCTGCTGAGTTTTTCCAGGTAATTCTGTTTTTGTTTTGGATCCTAATTTTATGTTGTTTGTGTGATTTTGTGCTTGGCGCTCAGGCAAAATAGGCAGGCGGTCAGCCCACTTTTAATAAAACCTCATCCAAAGGCAGGATAAAAAGGGTCAGCAGCATTGCCAGTGTGAGTAGTGAGGAGTTTAGGAGATAGTTTGCTGCTGGTTGCTTATTTAAACTTGACAAATTCATCTCAGTTCTGAGCTTCTGTCTTAGCATTTCCAGGCTTCATATCAGGACTCATTGGTGTCTCTAAGGCCCCCGGAGGATTTAGACTGTGTGGACCCTTCCAGGTATCAGACAGCCCTCCCTTACCCTGGTCATGGGGATTGTGGTCTAAGCTGGAGGCATCTCCACTGAGGAGGAAGAGAGGGGCAGAAGGGAGAGGAGGCCAGGTGTCCCAATGCAGCTTCCAGGGGAGTGACCTGTGAGAGGAGAGTTGCAGGCACAAGGGGCGCAGGGCCAACAAGAAGTCCAAGGTGGAAGGGGCCGCAGAAGATGCCACTATCCTGCTGCCAGGGTTTACAGGCGATGTAGCTACCTCAAATGTCTGAGGTGCAATGCCAAAAGAGGCTCTGCCTCTCTAGGGAGAAAGTGACCTCCATTTGTTAGATGATTGGGCCAGAGATCAGCTCCAACTGTTTGGGTGGACACCCCATGCCAGTGGCTCTGAAGGTCACAGTGGCCCAGGTTTCCAGGGGTCAGTGGGGGATCTGTGTGGAGTCTCCCAATCAGCTGTCCACAGCTGCATCAACCTGGTGACAGAAGCTCTGTTCAGGTGGGTACTGACCTTTATTCTTTACCATATGGATGAGGCCAGCCAGGCTGAGTGAGCCAGAGGCTTTGCAGCAATTGCTAGGTTCCCCCGTGTCCAGGGTGCAATTGACTGCACACATGTGGCCATCACAAGGCACTAGTGGGTCAGCTGGGTGCCTTTGTCAACAGGGAGGGATTCCACTCAATGAACGTGCAAATAGTGTGTTACAAGGCGTAGATTCTGCAAGTCTGTACAAGGTATTCTGGCAGCTCCCATGATGTGTACATCCTGAGACATTCCCAGGTGCTGAGCTTTTCAGTACTCCACCTTGACTTGTTGGGTGGCTGTTTGATGAAAAGGGCTATCCATTGAAAAGGTGGCTTATGACGCCTCTCCACCACCCAAGAACAGAGGTGGAGCTGCATTATAACAGGAGTTATGCCTCCACAAGGGCAGTGATGGAGAGAACCATAGGTCTTCTGAAGATGCACTTTCGATGCCTGTACTATTCAGGGGGCACATTACAATACTCCCCAGAGCAGGTGTCACTGATCATGGTTACATGCTGCACTCTCCCCAATCTGGCACTGGCAAGAGGATACCCACTGGAGGAAGAGGATCTTGATGCAGCTGCACAGGCCACAGAAGAAGAGCCCAGTGAGGGGAACACTGAGGACATGGAGGCAGATCTCTGGATCCTTCATTGCAGCAGGGACACCAGGGATGCCTTGATCCAATGCTCCTTCAGCTAGGCTGCCGAAGATCTGCTTCCACATCTTACCAGGACTGTTGCCTCCATCCCAGAAGTCTGAAAGGACCCTTTCAGTTGAACCCAAAGTCCACTCAGTGCCTGTGCAATAAAGTTTAGAGCCGCTCATGTCCAGCATGAGATACTGGCCTGCTCAGCAACTACAAAACAAATGAAATGTACTAAGGCCATTAGTGCAAAAGCAAATTTTATATCATGTTGGCACTCACATCAAATGAACATCACAATATATGGTGTTAATGGGCACCCCACTAAACATATTACCAAAACGTGGCAGAACAGAAGATCACCCTTGGACAGTCCCTCTTGAGCTCACAGTGCCTTAAACTTACATTTACGAGTGCTGAGTTATGTTGCCACCCACTAGCTGCCACTCAACCCCACCCCCTGCCCTCACTAGCACCAGCATTGGAGAGAGCCTGCTGACTCTGCTGTCTCGTTGGCCTTGATAACCTTGGTGGTCGTCCTCTGGCCAGTGGAGCCTGTGCTGGCCCCAGCCTGGGAGGGAGCAGCCATTACTACAGCTGGCATCTCCCCAGTCATCACAGCCTCATCAGATACCACGATTACTGGCAAAGGGGTGAAGGAGCTGCTGCCATTATCCAGAGCACCCTGAGAGGAGCCCATAGAGATGACAAGCAATTTGTGCACCAACATGAGGACATTCTGGACCTCCCTGCTCAGCATTGATGAATGGATGCCTAGCTGGGATACTGGGTACCTCATCTATTTCCCACACTGGCAGTGATCTCCTGTGGTCAGTGCCTTAGTGAGAGCTTACAGGTCCAAGTGCAACCCCAGGAACCCCTGATTCCGTCCTTGGAGCTGCCTCTCCAGGAGAATTGCCACTTTTCAATGGAGGAGGCAGTACACTCGGCAATGAGGGTCAACACAGTGTTCATGCTCTGCATGGACCCCTCCACAACAGAGACCATGGCACACATACCCTCATGGATCTCTGCCAGATCCTCCTGCACATCCCTTTGGACATCCAGTAGCTGTCACCTAATGGATGGCTCCAGAGGCTCACCATCTGATTCTGACTACCAGTGCCCTGGGCACTCTCTGCCTCCGCCTGCTCCTCAAGTGAGTGTGAAGCACCCTGACCGCTATACAATGGCATTCTAGTTGATGATCTAATGCCCACTGAGGTGCTGGTAACTGTGCTGGTGTCTGGTTCAGAGAGCAGATTTGATGCTGGTGCATCGAAAGCCCTGTGGTCCTCTGGCATCAATGGTGGCTTCTTAGGGTCCTGTGTTCATGGGTGACCTGGCGATTCTAGGAGAGAACAACAACATATCATTAGTTTAAGTCATCACACTGTCACTGTGCATGCCAGGCACCCTGGTGAGACAATGGAGATCTCTTCCATGGTGCCATTGTCTTTCAGTGATCAATGGGGACTCCAGGGTTGAGGCTCCCATTAATGATGAGCCACACAAGAATGTTTGCACAATCTCACACTCTCACCTCTCTGCAGTGCAGTCTTACCTTCATCAGAAACCCCTACCTCTCCACAACCAGCTGAACAAGGTGGCTTGAAGGCTTCCATCTTGTACCTTGATAAAATAAGAGGGTTTGGGGGGCCTCCACCTGTCTTAGTATTTTTTGTTGGTGTTATGGATTCTCTTCTCCTGAAATGGCGGCGAAGCATTGACCTGTCCACTCTCTACCTGGCTTTGGGACACCTTGCAGGCCACATCCAAGTCATGGCCGTCTACCTACAAGGCAATCAAGCCAAGCAGCCAGGGCTCACCCCCTTGGCCAGCGCTGGTGTCAGTGACAGTTGGCACTCAGACTCTAACAATCCTGTGCTCCACAGGTGGACAGCCTCCCCAGAACACTTTTCAACACTGATTCATGTCAACTCAGTGCTCATCCTTGCCAAGTGCAGCAAGCACCCATGTGCGCCACACAATATCATGGCCACTGACCTTGGCTGCCATCTCCTTGGTTAGGTGCAGTGGCCTCCTCCTGCCATTCCTGGGTACTAGAGTGTCCCACCAGACATCAACCTCCTCCACAAGGACCGCGAGGCACTCATCCTAGAAATGGGGAGCTGAATGCCTGATGTCTTTAGCCACTGGTGAGACCATTGTTCGAATGAAATGGCTTCCTGGACAGACTCCAAAGATTCTTCCCTGGCATCCTTCAGGGGGCTGCCTCTGCTGGTTTTAAAACACCCGCTTGACCATTGGACCCGGCACCCAACACATTCCCACCCCAGCCCTGCCCTCCCTGACCATTAAGAACATATGTTTCATGCTGGGCAGACCTTAGTTGGCCAACAAGCATGAAACTGCGATTGCAATGCAACTGCGGCCTGGAGCAGATTCCACATCCATTTCCGGTCCTGCTGACTTGATGCACATACCAAGCTTGAAATTCTGGCCAAAGTTGGATGTGGAGATGTTCACTGATGATTGCTACGGTGTTCTGTTCCATTCCTAACTCCTCAGATAATGAAGCAGTCTGTGCCCACATGAAGCAAGACCTGGACAACATTCAGGTCTGGGCTGATAAGTGGCAGATAACATCTGTGCCAATGGTGAGGTGAGTGTGCCTACCCTTGACATCAACACAACATTTGACCGAGTGTGGCATCAAGGTGCCCTAGCAAATCTGGGAATCTCCGCTGGTTGAAGTCATACCTAACACAAAGGTAGATGGTTGTGGTTGTTGGAGGTCAATCATCTCAGCTCCAGGGCATCACTGCAGAAGTTCCTCAGGGTAGTGTCCTAGGCCCAACCATCTTCAGCTGCTTCACCAATGACCTTCCTTCCATCATAAGGACAGAGTAGGGATGCTTGCTAATGATTACACAATGTTCAGCACCATTCATGAATCCTCAAAAACTGAAGCAGTCCATGTCAAAATGCAGCAAGACCTGGACAATATCCAGGCTTGGACTGACAATAATATTCATGCCACATAAGTGCCAGACAATGGCCATCTCGAATAAGAGAGAATCTAACCATTGCCCCTTGACATTCAATGGCATTACCATCACTAAATCCCCCATTATTAACATTCTGGGCATTACCAATGAGCAGAAACGGAACTGGACTAGCCATATAAATACTGTGGCTACAAGAGCAAGTCAGAGACTGGGAATCCTGTGATGAATAACTCACCCCCTGACTCCCCAAAGCCTGTCCACCATCCACAAGACACAGGTCAAGAGTGTGATGGAATACTCCCCACTTGTCTGGATGAGTGCAGATCTAACAGCACTTAAGAAGATTGACACCATCCAGGACAAAGCAGCTCATTTGATTGGGACCACATACAAACATTCACTACCTCTACCACTGATGTATAGTGGCAGCAATGTGTACAATCTACAAGAGGAACTCACCAAGCATCCTTAGACAGTACCTTCAAAATCCATGACCGCTACCATCTGGAAGAACAAGGGCAGCAGACACATGGAAACACCATCAGCTGGAAGTTCCCCTCCAAGCCACTCACCATCCTGACTTGGAAATATATCACTCTTCCTTCACGATTGCTGGGTCAAAATCCTGGAACTCCCTCCCTAACAGCACTGTAGGTGTACCTACAATACATGGACTGCAGCGGTTCAGGAAGGCAGCTCACCACCCCCTTCTGAAGGGAAATTGCGGATGGGCAATAAATGTTGACTTTGCCAGTAATGCTCACATCCAATTAATAAATTTTTAAAAAATATTGGCTTTAATATATATTTCAGAGAATGATTCCTATCTTAAAGAAAAATTTTATTCAGAAAAATTTAAAGAACTGGGTCTGTTGATAATATATTATTATTTATTTGACTAGGTCAGCAGTTGTGTTTTGCAAGCATCAGTGATCTTTTGATACACATTTATAAATGATTTGGAAATTGGACTGAAGAGTAAGATTTCAAAATTTGCTGATGATTCCAAACTTGGAAGTATGGCTATCAGTGAGGATGACACCAATTTACTGCAACAGGACATCAGTGGCTAGCAGAATGGGCAGATAAATGGCAGAAAATATTAAAACAGAGAAGTGTGAGGTGAAGCACTTTTCCAGAAGGAATAGGGAGCTGCAACATAGACTATATGGCACAATTCTAAAAGGTGTCCTGGACTGAAAGGCCTGGGGCTTCATATCTATAGATCTTTGAAGGTAGTAGGACATATTGAGAGAGCAATTAGGAAAGCATTCTGGATCTTGGGCTCCAAAATCAGAGGTATTGAGTACAAATGCAGGGAGGTTATGCTGAACCTGAATAAAATTCTAGTTAGGCCACAACTAGAGTATGGTGCCCAGTTCTGGTGACCACATTTAGGAAAGAGGAGATTTACAGGAATGGTTGCAGGAATGAGGAAGTTTAGATACAAGGAGAAGATAGGGTTGTGCTCCTTGAAGTAAAGGAGATTGAAAGGTGATTTGAAAGAGGTGTACAAGATTAGGATAGATTTAGATAAGATTTACAAATAAAAGCTGTTCCCATTAGTTGATGGTACAAGGACTGGGGCCTACTGATTTAAGCTTTTTGGCAAGAGATACAGGGAGGAATGTGAGGAAGAACTTTTTTGTGCTGAAGAATTATAAAATTAATAGTGGCAATGACTCATTGACCCTATTTATACTACTGTAGTGAAAATTTAGATGCAAACTGTGGAGGTCTATAAGATAATGAAAGGGCTGGATAATGTTTGACAGACTGGGGAGGACCTGTGGACATGGGTTTAAATTGTGCAAAAGTATGGAGAGACTGGATATTAAGCAATCCTTCTTTTCCCCAGAAAGCAGTGAACTTTTGGAACAAATTGCTGGCTTTTTTATGGATGATTGACATTGTCTTCAAAAGGGAACTGGATCAGTTCTTGACTGGAACAAAGATTGCATCTTGTAATAGGTAAGTGAATTAAGAAATAATACTTGATTCGTGTGATTTCCTGGACTGGGTTTGATTACTTGGAACTTGGGGAGGAATTATCCAGAGTATGTTATTCTCTTACCTTTGAGATTAATGCTGGGGGTTAGTAAATGTCTAATCATGATGTTACAGCCTTTAGATTTATGTGGGAAGCTGCACATAATCAGTTTTTACTCAACATAATTTCCCCTCAACCTTCTCTGCTTGCAGGAAGACATTCTCATCTTCTTTACTCCTTCCACATAACTGAAGTACCTCAACTCTGTTATCATATTCTTAATCTCCTCTGCATGCTGTCCAAGGCCTGAACATCCTTCACAAAGTGTTGTTTCCTAGGATTGGAAACAATACTCTAGCTGGGGGTTAGGTAATGATTTATAAATGTTTCACATAAATTCTTTGATTTTGCACACTATGCCCTTATTTATAAAGTGCAAGATTCCATATGCTTTTTAAGCAGCCTTATCAATTTGTCCTACCACATTCAAATATTTCTGTATGTACTCTCCCAGGTACCTATTTTCCTGCATCATATTTAACATTGTATCATTTAGTTTACACTGCCTCTCCATATTCCCCCTTCCAAAATGCATCACTTCATTTTTCTCTGCCTTACATTTCAATTGTCATTTGTCTACCAGATCCAGGTCATTTATATTTATCAAAAAGAACAGTGGTCCCATACTGGGGAAACCATCCTATACTTTACTCCAGTTCCTCTATGAACACTAATCTCTGTTTTCTGTATTTTAGTCAGTCCACACTATCACTGCTGCTTTAATCCATGGGCTTCAATTTTGCTAAGAGGTATTCTATGTGGCACTTTGTCAAACACCATTTTTCAGTTTTTCAGGCAAAATTTGCCCAAATGCATTAATTGGTTACTTTTTAACCATTTTTTTAAAAGTGGCAATTAATATTGTTCCAGATTGTCTCTAATATTTCTTTGACCACTGATGTTTGGTGACTGGCCTATAATTGCTGGACTTATCCCTCTCCCCATTTTTGAACAGAGATGTAACCATCCAGTCCTTTCACATAACTCCTATATCCAAGAAGAATTGTGGCTAGAGCCCCTGTTAATTCCATCTTTATGGCCTTCAACAACCTAAGAAACATCCCACCCGGACTGAATGACTTTTCTACTTTGAGTAATGACGATCTCTAAGTAACTCATCTTTATCTATTTTAAATCTATCCAAATTCTCTACCATCTCGAACTTTACTGTGACATTGACAGCATCCTCTTTAGTGAGGACAAGTGCAAAATATTCATTTAATATCTCAGCCATCCCCTCTGATTTTGTTCCCTAATCGGCTTCAGCCTTCTTCTGACAATCTAGTTCGAAAGAAAGGTCATATTGGACTCGAAAGGTTAATTCTGTTTCTCTATCTACAGATGTTGCCAGACCTGCTGAGTTTTTCCAGCACTTTCTATTTTTACTTCATTTGACAATGCGTTTACTCTTCAGCGTTCCATTTTTTTGTTACCCATTAATCCTTACTCATACCCTCTTTCTCTCTCGTATTTCCCTTTTTCAGATCTCCTCTGTACTCTCTATTTGAAGAAAGTTATTGTGCATGAGGGAGTGCTGCTTCTTGAGAGAATATTTACTATATGATCTATGCCGAACTACATTTGTCCATTCCGCAGCTACACGAATTCCTATCCCCGCCTTAGGACGTTTTAGTACGTTACAGGCGCTATATTAATGTAAGCTATTGTCGTTACTGCTACTAATATTAAGGGTACGCACCTTATGCATCAGTTCCTCGTTGTAGTAAATTATATTATTGGAGGAAGGCGTGTGGCCTTCTTCCGTGTCCGTGTCTAAAACAGAAGATCCGTAAGCACTGTCTGGGCAGTAGACCTCTCCGTCAGGAGCACTCTGCAACTCTAACCTAGGTTCCATTGCCTCTTCTTTTTCAGAGGCGATTGGCAACACGGACCGAGACGCGGATGAAGATCTTGGCACCCGCTGCAGGACAGTTTCCGCCCGAAGACACCTTCTGCACCGGCCACAGCCCTCTCGGGGTGCTCTTTGGCGCTGCCGATCCACAGTTCAGCACAATAGAGAGCTCCCGGGAGTCTCGCAGCCAGAGGATGTTCAGCACCACGGCCAGCTCCCCTTCTTGAAGTTGCCTGGAACAACCTGACTACTGAACGGAGGAAGATCTTGGTATTCAGGGAGCGGCAAGAGTGGAGATCCGAGCACCTCCCCGGAAATCTTTCCGATTCAGCAGCCGTCTTCAAAGCTCTGCCTTCCCGGGCTCTCCTCCCTCCAACGCATCTCCAATAGGCAGGAACAGGGAGGAGTACGCAGTGACGCTCACTGACACATCCCGGAAGTCTTGTTCCAGTTTAGGGATTCCGAAGTTTAGATATGCACAGCGTTGCTGTAGCAATGCGGATTGCAACACTGACTTTCATTTTCCCATGAGTAATAAAGAAAAATAAGACAGGATACAATAATGCAGAATGATCAATCAGGAACAGGGTTCTGATTTTTATGAATGGACTCCGAATAGCAGAACGGCATTGACAGACATATTATTCAATTTAGTGCAAGGTTTAAGGTCGAGATTAGGAATATCCAAGTACATTTTTACTGCAGAATGAGTCATTTCCTTCCCCCGCCTTTCCACGTGCATATCCACAACTAACCTTGGTTCTTAAATGATTTAATATTGAAACAAATGTTGCAGAATTGGACCAAGTTTGTTCAGGTGACACATAGGTGGTGTTTTTGCATATGTTAGAGTAAGGACACGAGGGTAGTAGAGGGATGTGATTGCATCCTAATAGTGCTGCAATAGAGTTCGTGAGGTTTCACAACCGTGGCCTTTGTTATATTGAGTTCCTTAATGTCAGCTCAACTAGTAAGAACATGTATAAATTGAGTGAATGCGGAGCAACTGGCCCCTGGGAAAAAGAAGAATGAGTTGGAAAATTATTCCAGACCAACCTCATCAGCCTTTAGTTTCACAGGAACTGTGTAAGAGGCTGACAACACAACGAACTTTCCATATGCCAGCCCCAGACCTTATTTCTCGCCAAATCTCTCAACCCCTTTGGCTGACAATGCATTTTCACTGTCTGCCTTCCCTGGCAGCTTAATCTACAGTTAAGACTTGAAGGGAAATTACAGGCAAGCTTTGTGCTGTAACTGCTCAAAAATGAAAAGAGATAGCCAGGAGCCTAGGTTGGATTAAAATCCAAGTCTAAAAATTTTACAGTTATGGAAGTATTTTGCAGTCTTCAAATATCTATTTCCTAAGTATTACAATGCTGGAATGTAGCAGGCAATTTGAGGACACTTGAGAGCTTTGGATGTTTACGAGTCAGTGACTCCCAATTGCTTTTAAATATATGGCCACAGAAGAAATGTATCTGCTCTACAAAATAAGAGAGACCACACATTACAAACAATTAGTTGGCTATGAAGAATTTTGGGATATCCTCAGGATGCAAAATGTGCTATTGAATGGAAATTCTTTATTTCTTTTAAAATTCTACCTACTTGTAATACAATATAAACATGGAACAAAGTAATATTTTGAAGTTTTACATCACAAATGCTCAAACATCCAACAGCTATGAAGGCCCAGCTAAACAGAGTAAGTTTTGGGGAAAGAGCAAAAATCAAGCCCCAGGCTTGAGAGAGATGGTAGGCCTCCAGGGTAAACATTTAATTGAAAGATTTGCGTGTGGACAGGCCAATTTTCTGGGTAAGTTGAAAAGTTTTCTGTGAATTATTTACATTTCTGGATTATGTTATTGCTACAAGTCTTGTTTTTAGCTCTGATTCCAGGTTACAAATAAACAAGATAGTGGATGAAAATACTTACAAAAATGTTCTGGGTGATTTCATTGGTTCCCCTTATTGATCAGTTGCATCTGCCACTTCTCTCTCTTCTTCTTGCCCACCAGGCCAAACTTCCTCTAAAGGTCCCCCAGCCTATCTCAGAATTTGCATCTTTACCTAGATTCTCTCTTATCAGTCCTTATTCTATTCATTCATAGGGCGTGGGCTGGGCCAGCATTTGTTGCTCATCCCTAATTGCCCTTGAGGAGGTGGTAGTGAACTGACTATCTTGAGATGCAGCAGATCCATGTGGTGTAGGGACATCCACAGTGTTGTTAGGTAGGGAATTCCAGGATTTTGACACAGCGACAGCGAAGGAGCTGTGATATAGCTCCAAGTCAGGATGATGTGTGGCTTGAAGGGGAGCTTGCAGGTAGTGGTGTTCCCATGCATCTGCTTCCCTTGCCTTTCTAAGTGTTAGAGGTCACAGGTTTGTCGAAGGAGCCTTGGTGAGTTGCTGCAGTGCATCTTGTAGATGGTACACACTGCTGCCTCTGTTTTTGTGGTAGAGAAAGTAATGTTTAAGGTGGGGCCAATCAAGTTTTGTCCTGGATGGTGTTGTGCTTCTTGAGTGCTGCTGGAGCTGCACTCATCTAGACAAGTGGACAGTATTCCATCACATGCCTGACTTGTGCTTTGTTGACCGGCTTTGAGGAGTAAGAAGGTGAGTTACTGCAGAATTCCCAGGTTCTGACTGGTTTATATGACAAGGCCAGTTCAATTTCTGGTCATCAGTAACCCTCAGGAGGTTCATAGCAGGAGATTCAGTGATGGTAATGCCATTAGCTATCAAGGGGAGATGGTTAGATTCTATCTTGTTGAGATGGTCATTGCCTGGCACTTGTATGGCATGAATGTTGCTTGCCAGTTACAAACCCAAGCCTGAATGTTGTCCAGGTCTCATTGCATATGGACAGGGACTATTTCAGTATCTGAGAAGTTGTGAATTGTACTGAACATTGTGCAATCATCAGCGAACATCCCCATTTCTGACATGATGGAAGGAAGGTCTTTGATGAAGCAGCTGAAGATGGTTGTGCCTTGGACACTACCCTGAGGAATTTCTGCAGCAATGTCCTGGAACTGAGATGGCTGACCCCCAAGGTCAGAGAAGGATGATGTAGGTGTAGAAATCAGGGAGGGGGGGACTGTGATATACTTGAACAAATTAACATTGAAAGGGAGGAGGTATTAGTTGTTTTAGTGGGCTTAAAAGTGGATAAATCCCCAGGTCCTGATGAGATGTATCCCAGGCTGCTTTGGGAGACAAGGGAAATTGCAGGGGCTCTGACACTAATTTTCAAATCCTCTCTAGTCATAGGAGAGGTGCCAGAGGTCTGGAGGAAAATGAATGAGGTACCATTATTCATGAATGGTAGTAGGGATAAACCAGGTAATTACAGGCCAGTGAGTCTAACATCAGTGGTAGGGAAACTATTGCAAACAGTTCTGAGGGACAGGCTTAATCTCCACTTGGAGAGGCAGGGATTAATCAATGATAGTCAGCAGGGCTTTGTCAGGGGGAGATCATGTCTAACAAATTTGATTGGATTTTGAGGAAGTGACTAGTTGTGTAGATGAGGGTAGTGCATTGATGTAGTCTACACGGACTTCAGTAAGGCTTTTGACAAGGCCCCACATGGGAGAATGGTCAAGAAGGTAAAAGCCCATGGGATCCAGAGCAATTTGGCAAATTGGATCCAAAATTGGCGAGTGGTAGGAGGCAGAGGCTGATGGCTGAAGGTTGTTTTTGCGATTGGAAGCCTGTGATGAGTGATGTACTGCAGGGATCGGTGCTGGGACTCTTGCTGTTTGAAGTGTACATTAATGATTTAGACGTGAATATAGGAGGTATGATCAGTAAGTTTGCAGATGACACGAAAATTGGTGGTCTCATAAATAGTGAGGAGGAAAGCCTTATATTACAGGATGATATAGATGGGCTGGTAAAATGGGCAGAGCAGTGGCAAATAGAACGTATTCCTGAGAAGTGTGAGGTGATGCATTTTGGGAGGACTAACAAGGCAAAGGAATACACAATGAATGGTAGGACCCTAGGAAGTACAGAGGATCAGAGGGACTTTTGTGTACATGTCCATAGATCCCCGAAAGCAGCAGCACAGGTAGATAAGGTGGTTAAGAAGGCACACAGGATACTTGCCTTTATTAGCTGAGGCATAGAATATAAGAGCAGGGAGGTTATGTTGGAGCTGTATAAAATGCTAGTTAGGCCGCAGCTGGAGTACTGTATGCAGTTCTGGTTGTCACACTATTGGAAAAATGTAATTGCACTTGAGAAGGTGCAGAGGAGATTCACCAGGATGTTGCATGGTCTGGAGTGTTTTAGCTATGAAGAGAGACTGGATAGGCTAGGGTTGTTTTCCTTAAAGCAGAGAAGGCTGAGGGGGGACTTGCTAGAGGTATACAAAATTATGAGGGGCAGAGATAGGGTAGATAGGAAGAAACTGTTTCTCCTAGTGAAGGTGTCAATAACCAGGGGGGCATAAATTTAAGCTAAAGGGCAGGAGGTTTAGAAGGGATTTGAGGAAGGATTTTTTCACCCAGAGGGTGGTTGGAATCTGGAACACATTGCCTGAGAGGGTGGTGGAGGCAGGAACCCTCAACATTTAAGGAGTATTTGGATGAGCAATTGAAATGCCATAGCATACAGGGCCACAGGCTGAGTGCTGGAAAATGGGATTATAATAGCTAGGTGCTTGATGGCTGGCATGGACATGATGTGCTGAATGACCTGTTTCTGTGCTGTATAACTCTATGACTCCATGATAACAACCAGAACCATTTTCCTTTGTGCTAGGTATGACACCATCCGGTGGAGAATTTTCCCCCTACTTTCCATTTACTTCAGTTTTGCTGGGGCTCCTTGATATCTCATTCAGTCAAATGCTGCCTTGATATCAGGAGCAGTCACTCTCACCTCACCTCTTGAGTCAATCCCTCTTTGAGCTCATCTTTTCCATTAGACTAAAATGCTCTCATACTCCCACGAACTGCTGTCCACCCACTTTTCCTCCTTGATCCCATGTTAGCTAATATTGTTAATTGTTCAAGCTTCTTGCTTGCTGTCCACCTCTCCTTCAAATCTGCTGACATCATTCCTTTCCTCAAAAAAGCAAACCCTGACACCTTTGTCCTTGCAAACTACAGCCCCATCTCCAACCTCCCTTTCTTGACTAAAATCCTTAAATGTGCTTTCATCTTTCAAACTCACACCTTTGATTCCCAGAACTCCATGTTTGAATCCCTCCAATCAGATTACTCAACTGTGCCACTACGCCAAAATGACTGTGTGTCAAATTTTGGTTGGTAACACTGTTGGGACATTTTATTAAAACACTGTATAATACAAGTTGATGTTGTTATTCTAGTTGCTAGTTGTTTATAGGCAATTTGCTAGTTCTTCTTTGCTAGCCTTTCCTCATTCTGTTATAAAAATCCGGCCTTTTAGGGAAGAAAATCTGCTGCCCTTACCTGGTCTGGCCTACATGTCTCCCCAGGCCCACCTCAATGTGATTAATTCTGAAATGGCCTAGCAAACCGCTAGGAAGCCTTGAAAAAGAAATGAAGCTGGGTGGATCACCTGGCATCGACCTTGGCACTGGAAACCACCTACTACTCCTCAACCCACACCTGATGAATCAATACTCCTCCATGTTGAACACCGCTTGGAGGAAGCACTGAGGATGGCAAGGGCACAGAATGTACTCTGGGTGGGGAACTTCAATGTCCACCACTGCTAGGCTGGATCTGCGGTAGGTTGTGACAGAGGTAACAAGAGGGAAAAATCTGCTTGACCTTGTCCTCACCAATCTACTTGTTGCAGCTGCATCTGCCCATGACAGTATTGTTAGGGGTGACCACCAACGGTCCATGTGGAGACAAAGTCCCTTCTCCATATCGCAGTTACCCTCCATCATGATGTGCAGCACTACCATGTTGCTAAAGAGGATAGAATTCACACAGATCTAGCAACTCAAAACTGAGCAGCCATGAGGCGCTATGGGCCATCAGCGTTAGTAGAATTGTATACAACCACAATCTGTAACCTCAGAGTCCACCATATCATTACCATCAAAGCAGGAGATCAACCCTGGTTCAATGAAAAGTGCAGGAGGGCATGCCAGGAGCAGCACCAGGCATACCTAAAAATTAGGTGTCAACCTGGTGAAGCTACAACACAAGACCACTTGCATGCCAAACAGCATAAGCAGCAAGTGATAGACAGGGCTAAGTGATCCCACAACCAATGGAACAGATCTAAGCTCTGCAGACCTGCCACATCCAGTCATGAATGGTGGTGAACAGTTAAACAAATAACTGGAGAAGGAGGCTCCACAAATATCCCCATACTCAGTAATGGGGTGCCCAGAAAATCAGTACAAAAGGAAAGGCTGAAGCATTTGCAACATTCTTCAGCCAGAAGTGCCGAGTGGATCCATCTCAGCCTCCACCTCAGGTCCCCAGTGTCATAGGTGCCAGTCTTCAACCAATTTGATTCACTCCACATAAATATCAAGAAATGGCTGAAGGCACTAGATACTGCAAAGGCAATGGACCCTGACAACATTCCGGCATTTGCGCTGAAGACTTGTGCTCCAGAGCTAGCTGCAATCTTAGCCAAGCAATTGCAGTACAGCTACATAACTGGCATATACCTGTCAATGTGTAAAATTACCCAGGTATGTCAGGTCCACAAAAAGCTGGACAAATCCAACATGACCAATTACCAT
Source organism: Isurus oxyrinchus (assembly GCA_026770705.1). Taxonomy (NCBI): domain Eukaryota; kingdom Metazoa; phylum Chordata; class Chondrichthyes; order Lamniformes; family Lamnidae; genus Isurus; species Isurus oxyrinchus. The sequence continues at coordinate 1,814,134 of JANJGN010000083.1, read as the reverse complement.
CTCATCAGTTTACTCTTGGTCATTAGCAAAGTGATGGAAGGGGTCATCAACAGTGCTATCAAGAAGGACTTCCTCAGCAACAACCTGCTCAATGACGTTCAGTTTGAGTTCTGCCAGGTCCACTCAGTTCCTGACCTCATTATAGCCTTGGTCCAAACATAGACAAAAGAGCTGAACTGAAGAAATGAGGTGAGAGTGACTGCCCTTGACATCGAGGCTGCATTTGACTGAATGTGGCATCAAGAAGCTCCACCCAAACTTGATTCAGTGGGTATCAGGGGGAAACTCTCCAATGGTTGGAGTCATACCTAGCACAAAGGAAGATGACAGTGGTTGTTGTCGGTCAATCATCTCTGTCCCAGGACATCACTGCAGGAATTCCTCAGGTTAGTGTCGTAGGCCCAACTATCTTCGGCTGCTTCATCAATGACCTTCCCTCCATCATAAGGTCAGAAGTGGGGATGTTCGCTGATGATTGCAAAATGTTTAGCATCATTTGTGACTCTGCAGATACTGAAGCAGTCCATGTCCAGCAAGACCTGGACAACATTCAGGCTTGGGCTGTTAAACACACACCACAAAACTGCCAATCAACATCTCTAACAAAAGAGAATCCAACTATGCTCAATGGCATTACCATCACCGAATACCCAACTATCAATTTCTGGGGGGTTAGCATTCAGCAGAAAGAAAACTGAACTAGCCATATAAATACTGTGGCTACAAGAGCAGGTCAGATGCTGGGAATTCTGTGGACTTCACTTCCTGACTCGCCAAAACATATTTACTAATTACAAGGCATAAGTCAGGAATGTGATGGAATACGCTCCATTTGCCTGGATGAGTGCAGTTCCATCAACAATCAAGAAGCTCAACACCATCCAGGACAAAGCAGCCCACTTGACTGGCACCCCATCCACCACCTTTTCTCCTTCCATCATCCGCACATAGTGGCAGCAGTGTGTACCATCTACAAGATGCACTGCAGCAACTCACCAAGACTCCTTTGACAGCACCTTCCAAACCCATCCTCTAACACCTTGAAGAACAAGGGCAGCAGATGCATGTGAACACCACCACCTGCAAGTTTCCCTCCAAGTCACTCACCATATATCTTCACTGTCACTGGGTCAAAATCCTGGAACTCCCTCCCTAACAACGCTGTGGGTGTTATGCCACATAGATTGCAGTGGCTCAAGAAGGTGGCTCACAAGCACCTTCTCAAGGGCAATTAGGGATGGGCAAAAAAAATACTGGCCCAGTCAGCCGACATCCCACGAAATAATAGAAAGAAGAGTATCATGTCATGATGGAACTTCTATCATAAGGCATAGGGCATGACTGATAGACTAGCTGGTCTTTTCTGCTCACCTATTTCATAAGTTTGAGTACAGTATTCTATGATTCTATGGCATGAAATCTGGCAGCTAGAAGATTCTTGAAACTCCTCCCCAGTTCCCACCCCCAGGCAATAGGTGAAGTCATGTTTTGAAGTACAAATGACAAATCAACAGTTAATCTATTTTGGTGGTGTTAGTTGAAGGTTGAGTGTTAGGAGAACTCTCTGTCCTTCTTCAAATAGTGCCATGAAATTAATTATATCCATCGAGCACATAGTCTCAGTTTAAGATCTCATTAGAAAGATGCCTCAAAATTGAACTGTCAGCTTAACTTACAGTGCCAAGTGCAGACATAGGACTGGGATCTTAAGATGCAAGTGCTGACACTAAGCCAAAGTGACACTATTACATAATACCACATTTTGTATGATATTTCTGTCTGAATTAATGCTGATTTTAAAATAGCAATCATTTAAATAACAAAGAAAATAAATGTTTCTCTACTAATGTTGCAATTGCTGAATCTCCCACTATCAACATCCTGAACAGAAACTGAACTGGACTAGCCATATAAATATTGTGGCTACAAGAGCAGGTCAGAGGCTTGGAATCCTGTGACGAATAACTCACCTACTGACTCCCCAAAACCTGTCCGACATCTACAAGACACAAGTCAATAGCGTGATGGAATATCTCCACATGTCTGCACTTGTTGGCAGCTCCAACAGCACTCACGAAGCTTAACACCATCCAGTCCAAAGCAGCCTGCTTGATTGGCACCCCTTCCACAACCATTCACTCCCTCCATCACCGATACACAGTGGTAGCAGTGTGTACTATCTACACGATGCACTGCAGAAACTCACCAAGGTTCCTTAGGCAGCACCTTCCAAATCCACGACCACTACCATCTAGAAGGACAAGGGCAGCAGACACACAGGAACACTACCACCTAGAAGTTCCACTCCAAGCCGTTCACCAATCTGACTTGGAAATATATTGCCGTGCCTTCACTGTCGCTGGGTCAAAATCCTGGAACTCTCTCTCTAACAGCACTGTGTGTGTACCTACACCACATAGATTGCAGTGGTTCAAGAAAGCAGCTCACCACCACCTTCTGAAGGGCAGTTGGGGATGAGCAAAAAATGCTGGCCTAACCAGCAAAGCCCACATCCTGTAAAATAATTTTTAAAAAAAATTATAATATTAACTGTCTATGAGAGTTCGATTAGGTCAAAAAAGTTTCTATCATGGAGAATCATAGCTTTTAGTTTAAACAGGTAAAGGCCGTAGGAACAGGAGTAGGTTATTCAGTTCCTTGAGGCTGTTCTCCCATTCACAGAATCACAGAAGCTCACAGTGCAGAAGAGGCGCTTCGGCCCATCGAGCCTGCACCGACACGTGAGAAACACCTGAACTATCTACCTAATCCCATTTACCAGCACTTGAATGTTATGATGTGCCAAGTGCTCATCCAGGTACTTTTTAAAGGATGTGAGGCAACCCGCCTCCACCACCCTCCCAGGCAGCGTATTCCAGACCATCACCACACTCTGGGTAAAAAAGTTTTTCCTCACATCCCCCATAAACCTCCTGCCCCTCACCTTGAAATTATGTCCCCTCGTGAATGACCCTTCAGCTAAGGGGAAAAGCTGCTCCCTATCCACCCTGTCCATGCCCCTCATAATCTTGTACACCTCGATCAGGTGGCCAACTCAGTCTTCTCTACTCCAACGAACACAACCCAAGTCTATCCAACCTCTCTTCATAACTTAAATCTTTCATCCCAGGCAACATCCTGGTGAATCTCCTCTGCACCCCCTCCAGTGCAATCACATCCTTCCTATAATGTGGCAACCAGAACTGCACACAATGCTCCAGCTGTGGCCTCACCAAGATTCTATTCAACTCGACCATGATCTCCCTACTTTTGTAATCTCTGCCTCGATTGATAAAGGCAAGTGCCCCATATGCCTTTTTCACCACCCCACTAACATGCCTCTCCACCTTCAGAAATCTATGGACACATGTGGGACCTTGTCAAAGGGTTTGCTGAAATCCATATAAACTACATCAACTACACTACCCTCATCTACACACCTGGTCACCTCTTCAAAAAATTTAATCAAATTTGTTAGGCATGACCTCCCTCTGGCAAAGCTATGCTGACTATCCCTGATCAAACCTTGCCTCTGCAAGTGGAGATAGATTCTCTTCTGTTCAGCCCTTCTTAAATAACGTAACCATATTAGCTGTTCTCCAGTCCTCTGGCACCTCCCCCGTGGCCAGAGAGGAAATAAAAATTTGGGTCAGAGACATGTGATCATCTCCCTTTCCACACTCAGCAGTCTGGGACACAAATCATCCAGAGATTTATCCACTTTTAAGCCTGCCAACACCTCCAATGCCTTGTCACTCCCTATATCAATTTGCTCAAGAATCTCACAGTCTCTCTCCCCAAGTTCCATATCTTCATCCTCATTCTCCTGGGTGAAAATGGATGTGAAGTATTTGTTCAACACTCTAGCGATTTCCTCTGGCTCTACCCATATATTGCCCCCTTGTCCTTTATGGGCCCTACTCTTTCCCTGGTTATCCTTTTCCCATTGATATACTTACAGAATATCTTAGGATTTTCCCTACTTTTACCTGCCAGAGCTTTCTCATATCCTCTCTATGCTCTCCTAATTGCTTTCTTAAGCTCCACCCTGCACTTTCTGTACTCCACTAATGCCTCCGCTGATTTGCTTCCCTTGTACCTAAAAGCCTCTCTTTTCCTTCTCATCGCATCCCGAATATCTCTGGTCATCCATGGTTCTCTGGGCTTGTTACTCCTTCCTATCACCCTAGAGGGAACATGTTGAGCCTATACCCTCCCCATTTCCTTTTTGAATGCCTCCCCTACTGCTCCTCTGTAGATTCCTCAAAAGTAGATGTTCCCAGTCTACCTTGGCCAGATCCTGCCTTATTTTACTAAAATCCGCTCTCCCCAAATCCAAAATTTTTTTTGCAACTTGTCTATTTCTTTGTTCATAACAAGCTTAAATTGTACCATGTTGTGGTCGCTATCAGTAAAATGCCCCCCCATCACCACCTCAGCCACCTGTCTGGCTTCATTCCCCAGAATTAGGTCCAGCACTGCTTGTTGGACCCTCTACATATTGACCAAAAACGTTCCCCTGAACACAGTTAAAGAAATCCACTCCATCCAAGCCCTTACCACTATGTCTATCCCAATTAATGTTGGGAAAGTTGAAATCACCTAATATAGTTACCTTATTGTTATTGTTTTTATACACCTCCGCATATTGTGCACATATTTGCTCCTCAATTTCCCGCTGACTGTCTAGGGGTCTATAATAAACACCTAACAATGTGGCTGCCCCTTTTTTATTCCTAAGCTCTAACCACAAAGCTTCATTCGATGCCCCCTCCAAGACATCATCTCTCCTTACTGCAGTACTGGACTCCTTAACTAATAATGCAATGCCTTCTCCTCTTTTACCCACTTCACTGTCTCGCCTGAAGATTCTATATCCTGGAATGTTGAGCTGTCAATCCTGTTCCTCCCTCAACCATGTCTCAGTGATGTCTACTATATCACAATTCCAAGTGTCAATCCTCACCCTTAACTCATCTGTTTTACCTGTAAAACTCCTGGCATTAAAGTAGAGGCCATCCAGCCTAGCCTTCCTCCCTTGAAATGTAATGCAGCTGTACTCCCTCTGACTTGAATGTTTTACTGTATTATGATGTGTCCCTATTCTGCTCACATTCTGTGTCCCCTCCCCCTTCCAAATTAGTTTAAACTCCTCCCAACAGCACTAGCAATCCCACCCTCAAGGATGTTAGTTCCACTCTGATTCAGATGTAGACCATCCCGCTTGTACAGGTCCGACCTTCCCCAGAACCGGTCCTAGTGATCCTAGAATCTAAAACACCTCCCCCCCACTGCACCAACTCTTAAGCCACGTATTCATCTGCACTATTCTCCTATTTCTGAGCTCGCTAGCATGTGGCACTGGGAGTAATCCAGAGATTACAACCCGAGAGATCTTGCTTTTTATTCTACTGCCTAACTCCCTGAATTCTTGATGCAAGACCTCATCCCCCTTTCTACCTTTGTCGTTGGTACCAGCATGTACTATGACCTCTGGCTTATCACCCTCCCACTTCAGGATACCCTGCAGCCATTCAGTGGCATCCCGGACCCTGGCACCAGGGAGGCAACACACCATCCTGGAGTCACGTTGATGGCCATAGTAGCATCTATCTGTTCCCCTGACTATATAATCCCCTATTACTATTGCTCTTCCTCTCTAGCTCTCCTCCTGTACAGACAGGCTGCTTGTGGTGCCAGAAGCCTGGCTCTGTCCACACTCCCTGGAGGAACCAGCACCCTCATCAGCCTCCAAAATGGAATACCAATTTGCGAGCAGGACCCCAGGTGGCTCCTGAACTATCTGCCTGTTTCCCATGGACTGCCTGGTGGTCACCCATTCCCTTCCTTCCTTAAGTCCCTTTAGCTGCAGTGTGACCTCCTCTCTGAACATGCTATCTAAGATGCTCTCAGACTCACGGATTCTCCACAGTGTCCCCAGCTGCCGTCCCAGCTCTAAAACCTGAGCTTATAGGAGCTGCAGCTGGACATGCTTCCTGCACACATGCTGGTCCAGGTCACTGGAAATGTTCCTGGCTTCCCACAAGGAGCCTGAGGAGCACACCATGGCTTTTAGCTCTCCTGCCATGACTTATCCTTTTAAATTAAACCTTTTAAATCAATTACTCTAGGGCCCTTCTTTTCTGATCCTCTTTACTATAGAATATACAAACTATTAACCATAAAAAGACCGTAAACTATAAGCAATTAAAGTAGTAAATACTTATCCGACCTTACCCACTACTTACCAATCATTCCTTTCCCTTGTAGCTTCTACTTCTGCAGCAGGGCAAGACCATGCTCTGAAGATTTAACAAGTTGGATAGCAAGGAAAAAATGCAAAGAGCACCTCTTCCCCTATGCATCGAATTCCCACTGTGTACCAAATTGCCAATACCCACACTCACTCTGGCTGTGTCTCACTGACGATGAGGCCTTTTCCCTGTTCGTGTGCAAGCACACTGTAGTGTGCTTCTAAATAGCCCCTTTCTTAAATAGAGCTGAGGCGACTCAGGCTAGTTAAGTTTCAAATAGTAATTAACACCTATTCAGGCCCTAATCAGGCTTCAGGTGATTGACAGTTAACTGTCACACAGTCAACTGAGTCAGCTACCTTACCAACCTTTTAACTGGACTACTGAAATTAAAAAAATTAAAGAGAAATACTTATCAGTTCATTTCCCACTGTGCACCAAATTGCCAATAACCGCACTCACTCTGGCTGTGTCTCACTCAGGATGAGCTCTCTCCCTGTTCGTGTGCAAGGACACCGTAGTATGCTTCCAAATAGTCCCTTTCAATTAGTTCATGGTTGATATATGCCTCAACTCCATTTATCTGCCTTGGTTCCATAACTCTTTTAAATCAAAACACTTACCCAAAAATAATCTATTAAAATGAGTTTTGAAATTTTCAATTGATCCCAGTCTCCACAGATTTCCATAACTCTTTGCATGAATAAGGCCTTTCTGAAATCAGCCCTGACCATTCTCGCTCTCATTGTAAGGTAATGTTGCTTTGTTCTGGAATCCCCCACCTGAGGAAATTCACAGAATCACACAGTGCAGAAGAGGCCCTTTGGCCCATTGAGCCTGCACCGACACGTGAGAAACGACTGACATACCTACCTAATCCCGTGTACTAGCACTTGGCCCATAGCCTTGAATTTAATGACGAGCCAAGTGCTCATCCAGGTGCTTTTTAAAGGATGTGAGGCAACCCGCTTCTATCACCCTCCCAGGCAGCGCATTCCAGACCGTCACCATCCTCTGGGTAAAAAGTTTTTTCTCACATCCCCCCTAAACCTCCTGCCCCTCACCTTGAACTTGTGTCTCCCCTTGACTGACCCTTCAAATAAGGGGAACATCTGCTCCCTATCCACTCTGTCCATGCCCCTCATAATCTTGTATACCTTGATCAGGTCGTCTCTCAGTCTTCTCTGCTCCAATGAACAGAACCCAAGTCTATCCAACCTCTCTTCATAACTTAAATTTTTTTTTCATCCTAGGCAACATCCTGATGAATCTCCTCTACACCCCCTCCAGTGCAATCACATCCTTCTTATGAGGTGGCAACCAGAACTGCACACACTGCTCCAGCTGTGGCTTCACCAAGGTTCTATACAACTCCAATATGATCCCCCTGCTTTTGTAATCTATGCCTTTATTGATAAAGGCAAGTGTCCCATATTTCCTTTTCACCACCCCACTAACATGCCCCTCCGCCTTCAGAGATCTATGGACACACACGCCAAGGTCCCTTTGTTTCTCAGAACTTCCTCGTGTCATGCTGTTTATTGAATACTTGCTTGTCAAATTATTCCTTCTAAAGCATATCACTTCACACTTTTCAGGGTTAAATTCCATCTGCCACTTATCTGCCCCTTTGACCATCCCATCTATATCTTCCTGTAGCCCAAGACACTCAACATCACTGTTAACCACCCGGCCAATCTTTGTGTCATCCGCAAACTTACTAATCCTACCCCCTACATAGTCATCCATGTCATTTATATAAATGATGAATAATAGGAGACCCAGCACAGATCCCTGTGGTACGTCACTGGACATGAGCTTCCAATCACTAAAGCATCCTTCTGTCATCACCCTCAATCTCCTACAACTAAGCCAATTTTGAATCCAGCTTATCAAATTACTCTGTATCCCATGCACATTTGCCTTCTTTATAAGTCTCCCATGTGGCACCTTGTCAAAGGCTTTGCTGAAATCATTATAAACTACATCAACTGCACTACCCTCATCTACATACCTGGTCACCTCTTCAAAAAATTCAATCAAATTTGTTAGGCACGACCTCCCTCTGACAAAACCACGCTGACTATCCCTGATCAAACCTTGCCTCTCCAAGTGGAGATAGATTCTCTCCTTCAGCATTTTCTCCAATAGTTTCCCTACCACTGATGTGAGACTCACTGGTCTGTAGTTTATCTCTACAACCATTCTTAAATAGCGGAACCCATTAGCTGTTCTCCAGTCCTGTGGCACCTCCTCCGTGGCCAGAGAGGAATTAAAAATTTGGGTCAGAGCCCCTGCAATCTTCTCCCTCAGCAGCCTGGGAAACAAATCACCTGGGCCTGGAGATTCGTCCACTTTTAAGCCTGCCAACACCTCCAATACCTTGTCACTCCCTATATCAATTTGCTCAGGAAATTGCAGTCTCTCTTCCTGAGTTCGATACCTTCATCCTCATTCTCTTGGGTGAAGATGGATGTGAAGTATTCGTTCAACAATCTAGTGATGTCATTTGGCTCCACCTATAGATTGCCCTCTTGGTCCCTTATGGTCACTCTTTCCTGGTTATCCTCTTCCCATTGATATACTCACAGAATATCTTGGGATTTTCCCTCCTTTTACCAGCCAGAGCTTTCACATGTCCCCTCTTTGCTCTCCAAATTGCTTTCTTAAGCTCCACCCTGCCCTTTCTGTACTCCACTAATGCCTCCGTTGATTTGCTCCCCTTCTACCTGCTAAAAGCCTCTCTTTTCCTTTTCATCGTATCCTGAATATTTCTGGTCATCCATGGTTCTCTGGGCTTGTTACTCCTTCCTATCACCCGAGAGGGTACACGTTGAGTCTGTAACATCCCCATTTCCTTTTTGAACGTCCCCCACTGCTCTTCTATAGATTTCCCCACAAGTGGCTGTTCCCAGTCTACCTTGGCCAGATCTTGCCTTATTTTACTAAAACCCACTCTCCCTCAATCCAAAACAGTTTTTTCGAAACTTGCATTTTCTTTGTCCATAACAAGCTTAATTGCTTCTAGCCAATCATATTCTTCAATCATCTGAAACACCTCAATTACGTCATTAAGACAAGCAAGCCCTTCTTTTGTAGATCATGTTTACATAGTCAGCATAAACACAGTCAATTTTCACTGGAACATAGTTACAATGTCTGTTTCAATGTCCTTCTCTGATTATGTATCCAGGCAACTCTACAACCCTTTGTAGGAAAGGTCTTATTTCACCTGACTTCAAAGAACAATGAACAAAGAAAAGTACAGCACAGGAACAGGCCCTTCGGCCCTCCAAGCCTGCACCGATCATATTGCCTGTCAAACTAAAACATTTTACACTTCCGGTGTCTGTATTCCTCTATTCCCATCCTATTCATGTATTTGTCAAGCTGCCTCTTAAACACCACTATCGTACCTGCTTCCACCACCTCCTCTGGCAGCGAATTCCAGACACTCACTAACCTCTGAGTAAAAAACTTGCCCCGCACATCTCCTCTAAAGTTTTCTCCTCTCACCTTAAATCTATGTCCCCTAGTAATTGACTCTTCCACCCTGGGAGAAAGCTTCTGACTATCTACTCTGTCCATGCCACTCATAACTTTGTAAACTTCTATCAAATCGCCCCTCAATCTCCATCTCTCTAGTAAGAACAATCCGAGTTTCTCCAACCTCTCCTCATAGCTAATAACCTCCAGACCATGCAGCATCTTGGTAAACCTCCTTTGCACCCTCTCCAATACCTCCATATTCTTCTGGTAATGTGGTGACCAGAATTCCATGCAATATTCCAAGTGTGGCCTAACCAAGGTTCTATACAGCTGCAGCATGACTTCCCAGCTTTTATACTCAATACCCCTGCCAATGAAGGCAAGCATGCCATATGCCTTCCTGACTACCTTATCCACCTGCGTTGCCACTTTCAGTGACCTGTGGACTTGTACATCCAGATCCCTCTGCCTTTCGATGCACTTAAGGGTTCTGCCATTTACTGTACAATTCCTACCTGTATTAGACCTTCCAAAATGCATTACCTTGCATTTGTCTGGATTAAACTCCATCTGCCATTTCTCCGCCCAATTCTCCAACTGATCTATATACCGTTGTATGCTTTGACAATCCTCTTCACTATCTGCAACTCCTCCAACATTAGTGTCGTCTGTAAACTTACTAATTAGTCCAGTTACATTTTCCTCCAAATCATTTATGTATACTACAAACAGCAAAGGTCCCAGCACTGATCCCTGCAGAACTCCACTAGTCACAGCTCTCCATTCAGAAAAGCACCCTTCCTCTGTTTCCCTCTATCTTCTATGACCAAGCCAATTCTGTATCCATCTTGCCAGCTCCCCTCTGATCCCGTGCGACTTTACCTTCTGTACCAGTCTGCCATGTGGGACCTTGTCAAAGGCCTTACTGAAATCCATGTAGATAACATCCACTGCCCTTCCATCATCGATCATCTTTGTCACTTCCTCGAAAAACTCAATCAAGTTAGTGAGACACGACCTCCCCTTCACAAAACCATGCTGCCTCTCACTAATATGCCTATTTGCTGCCAAATGGTAGTAAATCCTGTAACGAAGAATCTTCTCCAATAATTTCCTTACCACTGACGTAAGGCTCATGGGCCTGTAATTTCCTGGATTATCCCTGCTACCCTTCTTAAACAATGGAACAACATTGGCCATTCTCCAGTCCTCTGGGACCTCACCTGTAGCCAGTGAGGATACAAAGATTTCTGTCAAGGCCCCAGCAATCTCCTCCCTTGCCTTCCTCAGTATTCTGGGGTAGATCCCATCTGGCCCCGGGGACTTATCCACCTTAATATTCTTCAAGATGCCTAACACCTCCTCTTTTTTGATCTCAACATGATCCAGGCTATCTACACACTCTTCTCTAAACAAATCGACCGCTAAGTCCTTCTCTTTGGTGAATACTGATGAGAAGTATTCATTCAGTATCTCCCCCATTTCTTCTGGCTCCACACGCAGATTCCTACCTCTGTCCCTGAATGGACCTACCCTTTCCCTGGCTACCCTAAAGCTTTTTACATATGTATAAAAGGCCTTGGGATTTTCCTTAATCCTGGTTGCCAATGACTTTTACTGAACCTTTTTATCCCTCCTGACTCCTTGCTTAAGTTCCTTCCTACTTTCTTTATATTCTCCATGGGCTTCATCTGTTCCCAGCCTTCTAGCCCTTACGAATGCTTCCCTTTTCTTTTTGACAAATCTCACAATATCCTTCGTTATCCAAGGTTCCTGAAACTTGCCATGCTTATCCTTCACCCTAGCAGGAAAATGCCGGTCCTGAATTCTGATCATCTAACATTTGATAGCCCCCCCACATGTCAGTTATTGATTTGCCCTCAAATATCCGCCTCCAGTCTAGATTCCTCAGTTCCTGCCTAATATTGTTATAATTAGCCTTCCCCCAATTAAGCACCTTAACCCAAGGACTCCTGTTATCCTTATCCACCAGTACCTTGAAACTTACTGAATTTTGGTCACTTTTCCCGAAATGCTCCCCAACTGAAACTTTGACCACCTGGCCGGGTTCATTCCCTACTACCAGGTCCAGTATTGCCCCTTCCCTAGTTGGACTATCTACATATTGTCTCAGGAAACCCTCCTGATGCACCTTACAAATTCTGCACCATCCAAATCACTAAGTGATTCCTAGTCGATTTAGGGAAAGTTAAAATCACCCACCACAACAACCCTATTGCTTTTACATCTTTCCAAAATCTGCCTACATAACTGTTCCTCAATCTCCCGCCGGCAATTGGGAGGCCTATAGTAAATTCCCAACATTGTGACTGCGCCCTTCCTATTCCAGAGCTCTTCCCATATTGCCTCGCTGCATGAGCCCAACAAGGTGTCCTCCTGTCTTACAGCTGTGATATTCCCTTTAACCAGCAGTGCAACTCCCCCACCTCTTCTACATCCCTCTCTATCCTGCCTGAAACATCTAAATCCTGGAATGTTTATCTGCCAATCCTGTCCATCCTTCAACCAAGTCTCTGTAATAGTAATAACATCATAGTCCCAAGTACTAATCCAAGCTCTAAGCTCATCTGCCTTGCCTGTTATACTTCTCACTTTGAAACAAATGCATTTCAGACCCCAGTGCCACCACGTTCAGTAATTTCTCTCTGCCTGCTCTTCCTCTTAGTCCTACTGGCCATATTCACTAGTTCCCAGTCATTTATTTCACCTGCTGACCTCTTGCTCTGGTTCCCACCCCCTTGCCATACTAGTTTAAACTCTCCTGAGTGACACTAGCAAACCTTGCAGCCAGGATATTGGTGCCCCTCCAGCTTAGATGCAACCCGTCCTTCTTGTAGAGGTCCCACCAGCCCCAGAAGATATCCCAATGATCCAGATATCGGAAACCCTCCCTCCTACACCATCTGTTCAGCCATGTGTTTAGCTGCACTATCTTCCTATTTCTAGCCTCACTGGCACATGGCACAGGGAGTAATCCTGAGATTACAACCCTAGAGGTCCTGTTTTTTAACTTTCTGCCTAACTCCCTGAACTCCCACTGCAGGACCTCGTCACTCTTCCTGCCTATGTCTTTAGTACCAATGTGTACCACGACTTCTGGCTGGTCTCCCTTCCCCTTCAGAATGTCCCATACCCGATCAGAGACATCCTGGACCCTGGCACCAGGGAGGCAACATACCATCCTGGTATCTCTTTCATGACCACAGAAGCACTTATCTGATCCCCTGACTATAGAGTACCCTATGACAATTGCTCTTCTGTGCTTTGACCCCCCCTTGCTGAACAACAGAGCCAGACGTGGTGCCACTGCTGTGGCTACTGCTGTTGTTTTCCCTGATAGGCCATCCTCCCCAACAGTATCCAAAATGGTATACGTCTTAGAGAAGGGGACAGCCACAGGGGATTTCTGCACTGACTGCCTGCCCCTTCTAGCGGTCACCCATCTATCTGCCTGTACCTTGGGTGTGACCATGTCTGAAAAACTCCTGTCTATAACACTTTCCGCCACCTGAATGCTCCTAAGTTCATCCAACTGCTGCTCCAATCAATCCATGCGGTCTGTGAGGAGCTGCAATTGGGTACACTTCCTGCAGATGTAGTTGTCCGGGACACTTGAAGTATCACAGATTTCCCACATCCCACATGTGAAGCACTTCACCCCAGCAACTGCCATTTCTAGAACTATTTAATAAATTAATTTAAATCTAATAACTGCTTATTGATTCCTTATTATTACACATTCCCTGGGGTTGATTTCTACTATAAATGCTAAATTCTAAGAACAGTAATCCCCTGCTTCTGTTCTAGATACCCTCCACTTATTAATTAAATGATTAATTTATTTGGTTTCATTAGTTTAACAATGTTTTAGTTTTAAATTCAGTGTAGATTCCCTACCAGCCAATAAGGTCACAGATTTACCATGACGCCAGTTTTAATTTTTTTTTAAGACCCGAGGTCCGCCCTCCGACTCTGCTCCCTGGAATTAGTTTCGGCCTTCTTTTTCACTTCACTGTTGGCCAGACTTCTCTCAGCTGCAATCTCAACTTGTTTTACTTTAGTAGTTGGGCTACCCATGACTTCATTATTTACTTGCATCTTGGAAAGTTCTATGTATTTTCCTTCCAAAGCCTGTTTAGCTTCATTCAACTGATTCTTCAACTCTTCAGCCTCCTTCTTGTATCTGTTGGCTTCCTCCTGGAACCTTGAACATTGCTGCATCTTCTCTGCCAACTGGTTCTTTAGTTTGTTCAGAGTGATGTTAAATTCTTCCTGTTTCTTTTCGTAATTTTCAAGAGGTACAAACTTTGATCTGAGGGATCCTTGTCATGTGTGAAGGACTTTCAACAGGTGTTCCTTTTCTTTGTGAAACTCACTTACTTCATTTAGAATTCTGTCATTCAGCAGAGTCTCCTTGAGTTTTTTTCTGCTGTTTTTCCATGTCGTTTCAGACAGTCTTCATTTCTTCAACAAAAACAGAATTACCTGGAAAAACTCAGCAGGTCTGGCAGCATCGGCGGAGAAGAAAAGAGTTGACGTTTCGAGTCCTCATGACCCTTCGTTAGAACTTGATTTCGAGTCCAAGAAAGAGTTGAAATATAAGCTGGTTTAAGGTGTGTGTGTGGGGGGCGGGGGGGGGGGGGGGGGCGGAGAGATAGAGAGAGAGAGAGGTGGTTGTGTAGACAAACAAGCAGTGATAGAAGCAGATCATCAAAAGATGTCAGTGACAATGGTACAATAGAACACATAGGTGTTAAAGTTAAAGTTGGTGATATTATCTAAACGAATGTGCTAATTAAGAATGGATGGTAGGGCACTCAAGGTATAGCTCTAGTGGGGGTGGGGGGAGCATAAAAGATTTTAAAATATTTAAAAATAATGGAAATAGGTGGGAAAAGAAAAATCTATATAATTTATAGGGAAAAAAAAGGGAAAAAGGGGGAAACAGAAAGGGGGTGGGGATGGGGGAGGGAGCTCACGACCTAAAGTTGTTGAACTCAATATTCAGACCGGAAGGCTGTAAGGTGCCTAGTCGGAAGATGAGGTGTTGTTCATTTCTTCAGGTTGCTGAGTGGCTACACACTCCTGTTCCATCCTGCTGGGATTCTTGGGCTCTCCAGGCTCTTTCTGAAGTACCCGGCTTTGTTCCTTTTCCAGCTCAGGAACTCTTTCTTCCTGATATGTCACTGGCCAATCAAGGTTAATTTCCCTCAACCAATTTCGATCTAGAAGGCTTGGTCCTCTGCCTTCCAATACCATCACTGGTAGCTGTGCCGATCAGTGTCTATAATGATCACTCACTCTGGTGATACCTTTTACCTGGGTTTCTTCATCTGCGTACATTTTCAACTTGGCAGATGTTTGTTCCAAATTTAATTGTTTATCACCTTTATTTAAATATCTGAAAGTGTGTTCTTCTATTACGGTGGTAGAAGCGCCCGTGTCTGCTTCCATTTTTAAGGAGTTACCATTCACTTGCACTGTGACAATAATTGGCTTTGTCTTCCCAGCTTTCATGTTGAATAATGAATAAATGTCAGAATTGGTTGTTTCTGGCTCTTCTACACTATACACTTCATTGGACTTCGATTGTTACCTGGAAACCTGTTTAAATCTCGCTTTACAATGTTTCAAGATGTGCCCACTTCTGTGACAAAAATAGTACTCTTTAAGTTGCCAATCGTTAGAAGAATGATTATTTCCAAGTCGATAAAAATTAGTTTTCGATTTTGTTACTAAGCTGTTTCCTCTAAGTATTCGAGGTGGAGTCCTGGCTTTTTGCATCACTTTCAGCAAGTTCCTGCCCAACTAGGAGAACAGCATCATTTTGCACCCCTTGAATCACTTTTGAATCCCTTGCAGCGCTTTCCATTGCAACTGTTTTTTCTGATGCTTTCTTAAAATCAAGATTCACTTCAGCCAGCAATCTTATCTGAACAGCATCCTCTTGCACGCCACATACCAAACAACCCCTGAGCTTATCACTCACGTTTCACTGAAATCACAATATTTCATTAGTTGTTTTAATTTTGCCACATAGGTAGCAATGGATCCCCCAGAGCTCTATTCTGTGAATTGAACCTGAACCTCTGCATTGTGACTGAAGGCTTGTGTTGAAAATGTCCCTTAACAAGGTCTATTAATTCATTGAAAGTCTTTGAATCTGGGGGCACCAGGGGCTGTCAAGCTTCAGATTAAATTGAAGGTCTTGCTCCCACAAATACTCAGGAGAATTGTTCTCCTCTTTCCCTCCCCCATGATTGCATTGTCTTGAAAGAAGAATGCAAGACATTCTATACATTGAGACCAGTTATTTGTAGCTGGTTCAAAGGGATCGATTCTGCCAAACTGTGGCATCTCAGACGAGTAGATCTTCCTTTCTTTTAACAATCTTAAATATAAACGCTGGGCACAGGAAAGTACTGGATCTGATTTACCCTCGTTGACAGTTTGTTATAGAATTGATTTTCCAGGCAACTTTTCTTGGTAGACACATTTAACTTTATTTACAAGACAGCAGCAGCAAGTACATGGGCAGAATTTTTCATTCAGCATGTGGGTGCACGTTTGAACATAAAATAGTGCGTGATGACTTTGGGTGAGTGTCCTGATGTCATCGTGCACTTATGCATGGTGGGCATGCATGGGTGCTGGAGCTGCACCCGCTATTAATTAAGAGTCCAGTTAAGGCCATTAAAAAGTCAATTGACGCTAATTTTTTGTTGCCCGTGCGATTTCATGCTAATCACGCAGGCAAAACGGGCAGGCGGCCAGCCGACAATTTCTAAAACCTCATCTGTAGGTGGGGTTAATAGGGTCAGCAGCATGCCAGTATGCATAATGAGCAGTTTGGTAGATAGTTTTTGCTGCTGGTTGCTCATTGGTACATGGCAGTTTCATCTCTGTTCAGGGCTTCATTGTTAACATTTCCAGGCGTCATTCCAGGGCTTCTTGGTATCTGCAAAGACCCCGGAGAACTCAGACCATGTGGACCCTTCCAGGTCTCAGACAGCCTTTCCTTATCCTGGATTGTGGTCTCTGTTGGTGGCACCTCCTCTGAGGAGGAAGTGAGGGGCACAGAGGAGAGGAGGCCAGGTGTCCCAATGCAGCTCCCAGGGGCAGACCTGTGGGAGGAAACACGCAGGCACAGGGATGCAGGGCCAGCAGTAG
Source organism: Isurus oxyrinchus (assembly GCA_026770705.1). Taxonomy (NCBI): domain Eukaryota; kingdom Metazoa; phylum Chordata; class Chondrichthyes; order Lamniformes; family Lamnidae; genus Isurus; species Isurus oxyrinchus. Next base: position 1,797,200 of record JANJGN010000083.1, on the reverse strand, counting down.
TCCAAGGTGTTAGGGGCCACAGAAGACACCAGTATCCAGCTGCCAGGGTTTACAGGCAGTGATGCAGCTACCTCAATATGTCTGAGGTGCAATGCCTCAAAGAAGACAGTGACCTCCATCTGTCAGATGATTGGGCCTGAGATCAGCACCATCCATGTGGGTGGCCACCCCATGCCAGTGGCTCTGAAGGTCACAGTGGCCCTCAATGTCTATGCCTCTGGCTCTTTTCAGGGGTCATTGGGTGATCTGTGTGGAGTCTCCCAATCAGCTGTCCACAGTTGTATCAATCTGGTGACAGTAGCTCTGTTCAGGCAGATATTGGCTTTCATTCATTCCTGTATGGATGAGGCCAGCCAGGCTGAGCGAGCCAGAGGCTTTGCAACAATTACTGGGTTCCCCCGCATCCAGGGTACTGTTGATTGCACACATGTGCCCATCAAGGAGCCAGCAGGTGAACCGGGTGCCTTCGTTAACAGAAAGTGATTCCATTCCATGAACGTGCAGATAGTGTGTGACCACAGGATGCTAGTTCTAGAAGTCTGTGCAAGGTACCCTGGCAGCTCCCATGACGCTCATATCCTAAGACACTCCCAGTTGCTGAGGCTTTTCAGTGCTCCAACCCGACTGGATGAATGACTGCTGCGTGACAAGGGCTATCCTTTGAAAAGGTGGCTTATGACACTTGTCCGCCACCCAAGAACAGAGGCAGAGCAGTGTTATAACAGGAGTCATGCCTTCACAAGGGTGGTGATAGAGAGCACCATAAGTGTTCTGAAGATGCACTTCCAATGCCTGGACCATTCAGGGGGCGCACTACAATAACCCCAGAGTGGATGTCGCTAATCGTGGTTACATGCTCTGCTCTCCACAATCTGGCACTGGCAAGAAGCGACCTACTGGAGGAAGAGGGTGTTGATGCAGCTACACAGGCCACAGACGATGAATCTAGTATTGAGTCAGAAGAGGAGCACGGTGATGAGAATGCTGAGAGCATGGAGGCAGACCTCTGTAATCTCCAGTGAGGTAGGGACACCAGGGGTGCATTGATTTTTTAATTCAGTCATGGTATATGGGCTTCACTGGGTGGGCCAGCATTTATTGCCCATCCTTAGTTGGCCTTGATAAGCTGGTGGTGAGCTGCCATCTTGAACCGCTGCAGTCCATGTAGTATAGGTACACCCACAGTGCTGTTGGAAAGGGAGTTCCAGGATTTTGACCCAATGACAGTGAAGGAACAGTGATATATTTCCAAGTCAGGTTGGTGAGTGACTTGGAGGGGAACCTCCAGGTGGTGATGTTCCCATCTATCTGCTGCCCTTATCCTTCTAGATGGTAGTGGTTGGGTTTGGAAGGTGCTGTCAAAGGAGCCTTGGTGAATTCCTGCAGCGCATCTTGTAGATGGTACACACTGCTGCTACTGTGCGTCGGTGGTGGAGGGAGTAATTTTTGTGGATTGGTGCCAATCAAGAATGCTGCTTTGTCCTGGATGGTGTCAAGCTTCTTGAGTGTTGTGGGAGCTGCACTCATGCAGCCAAGTGGGGAGTATTCCATCACACTCCTGACTTGTGCCTTGTAGATGGTGGAGTCAAGAGGCGAGTTACTCGTTGCACGATTCCTAGCCTCTGACCTGTTCTTGTAGCCACAATATTCATATGGCTAGTCATAGGAAGGAAGGTCATTGGTGAAGCAGCTGAAGATGGTTGGGCCTAGGACACTACCCTGAGGAACTTCTGCAGTGATGCCCTGGAGCTGAGATGACTGACCTCCAACAACCACAACCATCCTCCTTTGTGCTAGGTATGACTCCAACCAGCAGAGAGCTTTCCCCCTGATTTCCATTGACTCCAGTTTCTGGTCAATGGTAACCCCCAGGATGTTGATAGTTGGGGATTCAGTGATGGCAATGCCATTGAACATCAAGGGACGATGGTTGGATTCTCTCTTGTTGGAGATGGTCATTGCCTGACACTTATGTGGTGTGAATGTTACTTGCCACTTGTCAGCTCAAGCCTGGATATTGTCCAGGTCTTGCTGCATTGGGACATGGACGGCTTCAGTGTCTGAGGAGTCATGAATGGTGCTGAACATTGTGTAATCATTAGCAAGCATCCCTACTCTGATGGAAGGAAGGTCATTGGTGAAGCAGCTGAAGATGGTTGGGCCTAGGACACTACCCTGAGGAACTTCTGCAGTGATGCCCTGGAGCTGAGATGACTGACCTCCAACAACCACAACCATCCTCCTTTGTGCTAGGTATGACTCCAACCAGCAGTGAGCTTTCCCCCTGATTTCCATTGACTCCAGTTTTGCCAGGGCTCCTTGATGCCACACTTGGTTAAATGCAGCCTTGATGTCAAGGACAGTGAATCTCACCTTGGCTTGGGAGTTCAGCTCTTTTGTCCATGTTTGAACCAAGACTGCAATGAGGTCAGGAGCTGAGTGCCCTGGCGGAACCCAAACTGGGCATCAGTGAGCAGGTTAATGTTAAGGAAGTGCTGCTTGATAGCACTATTGATGACCCCTTCCATTACTTTACTGAGGATTGAGAGTAGGCTGATGGGATGGTAATTGGTCGGGTTGGATTTGTCCTGCCTCTTGTATACAGGAAGTACCTGGGCAATTTTCCATATAGCTGGGTAGATGCCACTGCTGTGGTTGTACTGGAACAGCTTGGCTAGGGGTGTGGCAAGTTCTGGAGCACAAGTCTTCAGTACTATTGACAGAATATTTTCAGGGCTCATAGCCTTTGAAGTATCTAGTGCCTTCAGTCATTTCTTGATATCACGTGAAATGATCGAATTCACTGGAGACTGGCATCTGTGATGCTGGGGACATCCGGAGGTGGCGGAGATGGATCACCTGCTCAGCACTTCTGGCTGAAGATTGTAACAAATGCTTCAGCTTTATCTTCGCACTGATGTGCTGGGCTCCTTCATCATTGAGGATGGGGATATTTATGAAGCCTCCTCCTCCAGTGAGTTGTTTAATTGTCCACCATTATTGATGACTGGATGAGGCAGCAGGGCAATGCTTAGGTCTGAACCATTGGTTGTGGGATCACTTAGCCCTGTCTATCACTTCCTGCTTGTGCTGTTTGGCATGGAAGTATTCCTGTGTTATAGAGTGTCACCAGGTTGACACTTCATTTTTAGGTATGCCTGGTGCTGCATCTGGCATGCCCTCCTGCACTCTCCATTGAACCAGGGTTTATTCTCTGGCTTGGTGATAATGGTAGAGTGGGGGATATGCCGGGCCATGAGGTTACAGATTGTGTTTGAGTACAATTCTGCTGCTGCTGATGGCCCACAGCATCTCATGGAGGTCCAGTCTTGAGTTGCTTGATCTGTTCGCAATCTATCCCATTTGGCAAGGTGGTAGTGCCACAAAACATGATGAAGGGTGTCCTCAATGTGAAGGTAGGACTTTGTCTCCATAACGACTATGTGGTGGTCACTCCTACCGATACTGTCATGGACAGAAGCATCTGCGCCAGGCTGGTTGATGAGGATAAGTCAAGTATGCTTTTCCTGCTTGTTGATTCCCTCACCACCTGCCGCATATCCACTCTGGCAGCTACGTCCTTTAGGGCTCAATCTGTAGTGTTGCTACTGAGCCACTCTGGTGATGGACATTGAAGTCCCCCAACCAGAGAAAATTCTACATCCTTGCCACCCTCAGTGCTTCCTGCAAGTGGTGTTCAACATGGAGGAGTACAGATTCATCAGCTGAGGGAGGGCGGTGTGTGGTAATCAGGAGGTTTCCATGTTCATGTTTGACCCAATGCCATGAGACTTCATGACATCTGGAGACAATGTTGAGGACTCCCAAGGCAAGTATCTGCCGAATCTATACCACTGTATCACCATCTCTGCTGGGTCTGTCCTGCCAATGGGACAGGACATACCCAGCGATGGTGATGGTGGTGCCTGGGATGTTACAGTGTAATTGCACATGAACAGTGGAGAGACCTCATCCTGAGTGAGACACAGCCAGAGTGAGTGTGGGTATTGGCAATTTAGTGCACAGTGAGAATTTGGTGCATCAGGGAAGAGATGCTCTTTGCATTTTTTCTTTGCCATCCAACTTCCTAAATCTTCAGAGAGTGGTCTTGCCTTTCTGCAGCAGTAGATGCTATGAGGGAAAGGAATGACTGGTAAGTAGTGAGTAAGGTCGGTGAGTATTTACTACTTTTATCACAGTTTACGGTCTTTTGTGGTTAATACTTTGTATATTCTGTAGTAATGAGGATCAGGAAATAAGAGCCCTAGAGTAATTGATTTAAAAGATTTAATTTAAAGGGATAAGCCATGGCAGGAGAGCTCAAAGCCATGGTGTGCTTTTTGTGCTCCATGTGGGAATCTGGGAACATTTCCAGTGACCGGAACCAGCATGTGTACAAGAAGTGTGTCCAGCTGTAGTTCCTGGAAGCTTGGGTTTCAGACCTGGAACGGCAGCTGGGGACACTGTGGAGCATCTGTGAGTCTAAGAGCATCGTGGATAGTATTAGTTTAGAGAGGTGGTCACACCGCAGCTAAAGGGACTAGAGGAAGGAAGGGAATGGGTGACCACCAGGCAGTCCAAGGGAAACAGGAAGGTATTCAGGAGTCACCTGGGGTCCCACTCGCAAACCAGTATTCCATTCTGGAGGCTAATGACGGTGCTGGTTCCTCCAGGGAATGCAAACAGAGCCAGGCTTCTGGCACCACAAGTAGCCTGTCAGTATAGGAGGGGAGGAAGAGAGGAAATGCAATAGTAATAGGAGATTTTATAGTCAGGGGAACAGACAGACATTACTGTGACCATCAATGTGACTCCAGGATGGTGTGTTGCCTCCCTGGTACCAGGGTCCGGATGTCACTGAATGGCTTCAGGGCATCCTGAAGGGGGAGGGTGATAAGGCAGAGGTCATGGTTTATGTTGGTACCAATGACATAGGTAGAAAAAGGGACGAGGTCTTGCATCAAGAATTCAGGGAGTTAGGCAGTAGACTAAAAAGCAAGACCTCTCCGGTTGTAATCTCTGGACTACTCCCAGTGCCATGTGCTAGCTAGCTCAGAAATAGGAGAATAGTGAAGATGAAGGTGGGACCTGTACAAACGGGACAATCTACATCTGAACCAGAGCGGGGCTAACATCCTTGTGGATGGGTTTACTAATGCTGTTGGAAGGAGTTTAAACTAATTTGGAAGGGTAAGGGACACAGAATGTTAGCAGAATAGGGACACAAAGGGAGTACACCTGCATTAAGTTTCAAGGGAGTAACGCAAAGATGGACGGCCTCTACTTTAATGCCAGGAATACTACAGGTAAAATGGATGAGTTAAGGGTGAGGATTGACACGTGGATTGTGATATAGTAGCCATTACTGAGATGTGGTTGAGGGAGGGGCAGGATTGACAGTTCAACATTCGGGATATAGAATCTTCAGGCGAGACAGGGGAGGGGGTTAAAGGGGAGGAGGCATTGCATTATTAGTTAAGGAGTCAGTTACTGCAGTAAGGAGAGATGATATCTTGGAGGGGGCATCGAATGAAGCTTTGTGGTTAGAGCTTAGGAATAAAAAAGGGGCAGCCACATTGTTAGGTGTTTATTATAGATGCCTGGATAGTCAGCGAGAAATTAAGAAGCAAATATGTGCACAATTTGTGGAGGTGTGTAAAAACAATAACAATAAGGTAATTATATTAGGTGATTTCCACTTTCCCAACATTAATTGGGATAGACATAGTGTTAAGGGCTTGGATGGAGTGGATTTCTTGAAATGTGTACAGGGGAACTTTTTAGGTCAATATGTAGAGGGACCACCAAGGGACGACACGGTGCTGGACTTAATTCTGGGGAATGAAGCTGGACAGGTGGTTGAGGTGGTGGTGGGGATGCATTTTACTGATAGCGATCACAGCATGTGATTGAAACAGTTTAAGTTTGTCATGGACAAAGAAATAGACAAGTTGCAAAAAAATGTTTTGGACTGGGGGAGAGTGGTTTTTAGTAAAATAAGGCAGGATCTGGCCAAGGTAGACTGGGAAAAGCTACTTGAGGGGAAATCTGCAGAGAAGCAGTTGGGGCGTTCAAAAAGGAAATGGAGAGGGTACCGGCCCTCGGGTGATAGGAAGGAGTAACAAGCTCAGAGAACCATGGATGACCAGAGATATTCAAGATACGATGAGAAGGAAAAGAAAGGCTTTTACCAGGTACAAGGGAAGCAAATCAGCGGAGGCTTTGGTAGAGTACAGAAAGTGCAGGGTGGATCTTAAGAAAGCAATTCGGAGAGCAAGGAGGGGATATGAGAAAGCTCTGGCTGGTAAAAGGAGGAAAAATCCCAAGATATTCTATAAGTATATCAATGGGAAGAGGATAACCAGGGAGAGAGTAGGGCCCATTAGGGACAAAGAGGGCAATCTATGGGTAGAGCCAGAGGACATCGCTAGAGTGTTGAACGAATACTTCACATCCGCCTTCACCCAGGAGAATGAGAATGAAGGTATCGAACTCGAGGAGAGAGACTGTGAGGTCCTTGAGCAAATTGATATAGGGAGTGACAAGGTATTGGAGGTGTTGGCAGGCTTAAAAGTGGATAAATCTCCAGGTCCGGATGGTTTGTATCCCAGACTGCTGAGGGAGGCAAGGAAAGAGATTGCAGGGGCTCTAACCCAAAATTTAAATTCCTCTCTGGCCACGGAGGAGGTGCCAGAAGACTGGAGAGCAGCTAATGTGGTTCTGCTATTTAAGAAGGGTGGAACAGATTAGCCAGGGAACTACAGACTAGTGAGTCTCATGTCAGTGATAGGGAAACTATTGGAGAAAATTCTGAAGGAGAGAATCTATCTCCACTTGAAGAGGCAAGGTTTGATCAGGGATAGTCAGCATGGCGTTGTCAGAGGGAGGTCATGCCTAACAAATTTGATTGAATTTTTTTGAAGAGGTGACCAAGTGTGTAGATGAGGGTAGTGCAGTTGATGTAGTTTACATGGGTTTCAGCAAAGCCTTTGACAAGATCCCACATGGGAGACTTATAAAGAAGGCAAAAGCCCATGGGATACAGGGTAATTTGATAAGGTGGATTCAAAATTGGCTTAGTTGTAGGAGACAGAGTGTGATGACAGAAGGATGCTTTAGTAACTGGAAGCCAGTGTCCAGTGATGTACCACAGGGATCTGTGCTGGGTCCCCTATTATTTGTCATTTATATAAACAACATGGATTATGTTGGGGGTAGGATTAGTATGTTTGCGGATGACACAAAGATTGGCCGGGTGGTTAACAGTGATGTTGAGTGTCTTGGGCTACAGTAAGATATAGACGGATGGTCAAATGGGCAGATAATGGCAGATGGAATTTAACCCTGAAAAGTGTGAGGCGATACACTTCGAAAGGTGTAATTTGACAAGGAAGTATTTAATGAACGGCATGACACTAGGAAGTTCTGAGGAACAAAGGGACCTTGGCGTGTGTGTCTATAGATCTCTGAAGGCGGAGGGGCATGTTAGTGCGGTGGTGAAAAAGGCATATGGGACACTTGCCTTTCTCCATCGAGTCACAGATTACAAAAGTAGGGGGGTCATGTTGGAGTTGTACAGAACCTTGGTGAGGCCACAGCTGTAGCACTGTGTGCAGTTCTGGTTGCCACATTATAGGAAGGATGTGATTGCACTGGAGGGGGTGCAGAGATTCACCAGGATGTTGCCTGGGATGAAAGATTTAAGTTATGAAGAGAGGTTGGATAGACTTGGGTTGTGTTCGTTGGAGCAGGGAAGACTGAGTTGGCCACCTGATTGAGATGTACAAGATTATGAATGGCATGACAGGGTGGATAGGGAGCAGCTATTCTCCTTCGTTGAAGGGTCAGTCACAAGGGGACATAAGTTCAAGGTGAGAGGCAGGAGGTTAGGGGGGATGTGAGTGAAAACTTTTTTACCCAGAGGGTAAAAAAAACCCAGAGGTCTGGAATGCGCTGCCTGAGAGAGTGGTGGAGGCGGGTTGCCTCACATCCTTTAAAAAGTACCTGGATGAGCACTTGGCGTGTCATAACATTCAAAGCTATGGGCCACGTGCTGGTAAATGGGATTAGGTAGGTAGGTCAAGTGCTTCTCACGTGTCGGTGCAGACTCGTTAGGCCAAAGAGCCTCTTCTGCATAGTGCTTCTGTGATTCTGTGATCTGTAAGATATGATTCCGTGAGGATGACTATGTCAGGCTGTTGCTTGACTAGTCTGTGAGACAGCTCTCCCAATTTTGGCATTCGCCCCCAGATGTTAGTAAGGAGGACTTTGCAGGCTTGATACAGCTGAGATTGCCATTGTCATTGTTGTTTCCATTGCCTCGTTCGATGCTGGGTGGTCCATCCAGTTTCATTCCATTTTTGTGACTTTGTAGCAGTTTGATACAACTGAGTGGCATGCTAGGCCAATTCAGAGGGCATTAAAGAGTCAACCACATTGCTGTAGGTTTGGAGTCACATATAGGCCAGATCAGGCAGGTTTCCTTCCCTAAATGGCATTAGCAAACCAGATGGGTTTTTACCGCAGTCGACAATGGTTTCATGGTCATCACTAGACTTTAAATTCCAGATTTTTATTGAATTCAAATTCCACCATCTGCCGTAGCGGGATCCGAACCTGGGTCCCCAGAACATCACCCCAGGTCTCTGGATTACTAAATACCAATGCGCCTTTGCCTCCCCTGCGCTCCTTCAGCTAGGCTGACAAATAAAAGCTACCATCTCATGCCAGGGCTGCCGCCTCCATCCCGAATGTCTGAAATGATCCTTTCCTTTGACCCCAAAGGCCACTCAGTGCTTGTGCAGTAAAGTCTTGAGCCACCCATGTCCAGCATTACATACTGGCATATCCTGCACCACATTAAATAAAAAAAGATGAAGCATTCTCAGGCCATTACGACAAAATAAAATTTATCTCATGTTGATAGTCAAAACAAAGTTACAGAACCTTCTCTGGTCTTCAGTCCCAGACCAATTAAAATAAACAAAACATTGCACAACAGAAGATCACCTGTGACCAGTCCCTCTTGTGCTCATGGTGCCTTAAACTTACATTTGCAAGTGCTACATCTTGGTGCTTCTCCCTCACTGGCACTGGCATTGGAGACAGCCTGCTGGCTCTGCTGTCTTGTTGGCCTTGATGACCTTGGTCGTCATCCTCTGGCCAGTGGTGCCTGAGCTGGCCCCACCTGGGAGGGAATGGCCAGTGCCACAGCTGGCATCTCCCCAGTTGCCGCAGCCTCATCAGAATGCCATGGTCAGTGGAGGAAGGATAGTGGAGTTGCTGCTGTCATCCAGAGTGCCCAGAGAGGAGCCCGCAGAGACAACAGACAGCTTGTGCGTTAACGTGAGGTCACTCTGGACCTCCCTGCTCATTATTGTTGGACGGGCACCTAGCTGGGATACTGGGTGCCTCATCCACCTCCCACAGAGGCACTGACCACCTGAGGTCATTGCCTGTGTGAGGGCTTGCAGGTTCGAGCACAATCCCAGGAACCCCTAATTCTGTTCCTGGAGCTGCCTCTCCATGAGAATCACCACTTTCTCTATAGAGGAGGCAGTGCACTTGATCATGAGGGTTACTGCAGTACTGATCCTCCGCATAGACTCCTCCATAACGGAGGCCATGGCACGCATACCCTCATGGACCTCTGCCAGATTCTCCCGCGCATCTCGCTGAACATCCAACATCTGCCACCTAATGGAAAACTCCAGAGGCTCATCATCTGCCTTTGCCTGAACATTGTCTTGGTCTTCAGGAGTCCTCCAACTGCCGGTGCCCTGGGCGCACTCTGCATCCACCTGCACCTCAAGTGAGTGTGAAGTGCCCTCACCACTGTGCACCGATATCCTAGCCGAAGATCTAATGCCCACCAAGGTGCTGGTATCTGCACTGGTGCCCGACTCGGGGAGCAGGTGTGACTCAGGTGCACGTAGAACCTGGTGGGTCTCTGGCGTCAGTGGTGGGTCCTTGGGGTCCTGTGATTGGGTGCGTGATGGCAAACCTAAGGGAGAACAATGACGTGTCATTAGTTTAAACTATCATATTGTCGCTGTGCATGCCAGGCAGCTTGGTGAGACCATGAAGATCTGCATCATGGTGCCATCGTCTTTCAGTGATCAATGTGGACTTCAGTTTTGAGCCTCCCATCAATGAAGAGACTACACAAGAATGTTTGCACCATCCAAAACTCTGACTTCTATGCATTGCGCACTCACCTTTGTCTGACACCCCAGCCTCTCTGCAACTAGTTGATTGAGGTGCGTGCTGGCTCTCCAGCTCCAAGGCATCCTGTTTGTATTTAGTTAGGATTAGGAGTTTAGCGGGGCCTCCGCCGATCCGTGACCTTTCAATGTTGTTATGGGCCATCTTCTCCTGAAAGAAGAGAGGAGCATGGATTACTCTCCACCTGCAGCGCCATTGCAGCTTGGGCAACGCCAGTTGAGGAGCACCTTGCAGGGCACACCCAAGCTGTGCCCCTTGAGCCGCAGGCATTCAGTCCAAGCAGCCAGGGCTCACCCCCTTGGCCAGCTCTGGTGTCATTGACAGATGGCACTAACACCTCTGAGCACCACGGGAGGACTGCCAGCCCTGAACACTTTAACATACTGATCCATGCCAACACATGGTACACACCATTCCTGAGGTCATTAAAAATCTTGAGGCTCTGGACCTTGGGGCATGGCACAACATCATGGCTGCTCACCAGCACTACCACTTCCTTCCTGTGAATATGGCAATCATCTTGTTAAATCCAATTGCTAGTTAAACAGGTGATGGGCATTAATTGTCCCAACTGAATAGAATAAAAAGGTACAGCTGGAACACTGTGTGGAAACTATTGGAAGTGAGGAGTTGTTTTGGAATTAAACCAGCTGTAACCAAGAGACCAGCCTAGATTAATCCTTCTACCACAAACTCTTATTGTGAGTAATTTGGTAGCAGAGGATGAACTTTAAGCTTTGCTGATTGATTACTGTATATGAAGCTTTCTGTCTCATACATCTGAGGGAAAAAAAGTGTACTGTTGATAATGATTTAAGTTATGGAATGATGGAAGAGACAGTGGACAATCACAAGCTTTGATTATCCACCAATATTTCCTGACTCTGAACCTTATCAACAATGGAATGCTGAAGTTGAAATGTGGACCTGGTCTTATTGCTATACCCTGGAAGAAGCAATGTATGGCTTTGGTGTTATCATTACCAGCCAAGAGTAAGATAAGGAGTGAAGTATTTTCAGAGTGGAAAGTGGATGATTTGGATCATGAAGAGGGATTAAACTGATACAATTTTTGGATATGTTCTACAAAAAGGATGAGTTTTTCGAAGTGTATGAAGCTTGGATAACCTTTCATAAGCTTAGGAAATCAGATGATCTGTCCATGGAAGAATATATCATGGATTTTGATAAATGATACTGGAGACTACAGTGATTTGAACTAGAAATTCCAGAATTGGTATTGGCATTTCAATTACTGGACTGTACTTGCATTTCCCATGTTGATAGTCTTTTAGTGCTAACGGGTTCAGCTCTGGGGGAAAGAATCTGTCAGATCAAATGGCTGCTGCCCTAAAAATTTCTGGGGAAACAGTCGTTCCCTGACACTTTTTTTAGCAAATGCGAACAACTATGCTGTGAAACAAAGAATAGAGGATTTGAAGGTGATTGAATTTTGCAGTTGACCAAATATTAGACAAAGGTTCCAATACAAAGATGGGATTAATGACAGGAGGTCTGAAAATGCTTGCAACCCTAGCCAAATTGAGAGTCGGGACAAAATGTGTGCCTGGGATGGTAACTGTAACTCTTTCAAGTACAAACACGTTTCCATCTGTTTCAGATGAAGTTACATTGTTTCATAGTTTGCCATTGTGAGATTTGAACTCTTGATCTTGGGATTACAAGCCCAGTACCATAACCACTTGGCTATTTAGGCCAAGCGGTGGTAACTGTAGATGTTTAAACGCAAAAAATGTGTGGGGAATGGTTAATTGGTGGTTTCAGTGTGATCCCCAGTATCATTAGGCAATGAGCTGCCCACAACGAAGCAATCTTGTTTTTGAAGTGACCCACAAGATGGATTCATCTGAAAATGTCTATGGTGACTGCCATGATGGAATTGTATTGATCACAGAGTTTGAATCCGGTGTTTCAACTGTGCAGTTCTACGGTGTGGCATGGACTGGCTTGACTGCTATCTGGAGTCTCTCGATGAGGCAGACTGGCAGAAGGTCAAAGAGTATGAAAGCTCTACCTGCTTCTGGTTCGGAGATGACAATACATTAACATCTTCCAGATGGGTGGTCCTCCCTTGTAAGATAGCAGGTTATCAATCTGCTTACCAGTACTGATGTGGTTTCTAGCGAGATGCTGCTATTGAGTCGATCTGTGATGAAGGCTCTGATGACATTAGATATGAAGAATAATAGAGCAGTCTATTTAGGGAAAAGTGTGGATCTACATTTTACTCGGTCAGGCCATCACTGAGGAAGCCAGAGATTTCTCATCAAAAAGTTCATGAAGTTGTGTTAACTGCTGAGAATAAGAATTTGGTGGACAAAAAGATCTTTTGGAAATTATAGACAGTTTGCACATCCAGCACCACAGAAACTGAACACTCTGCTTCAAGGTGCAGGAGTGATCCATAACAACTCACTGCTCAGTGTGAAATTTGTCTTAAATATCGCAAGACACCACTGTGAGCCACTAGCCAGGGAGTTTAACGATGCAGTGGCAATGGACTTGAAAGTTTGGGACAAGGTTAGGGGTTTTTTTTTATTGCACTTCATAGATATGGCAACCAGATTTAGTCTAGCCACTGATACATAGTAAAGGCAAAAGGACCATTGTTGATAAGGTCATGGAGAAATGGGTAGGAACCAGATTAGGAATATCAACAAAGATCCTCACAGATAATGGTGGAGATTTCACCAGTGAGGAATTTCACGATATGTGCGAAAATTTAAACATCATAGTTATGCACACTGCAGCTGAGCCAGTTTAGTAATGGTCTTTGTTAAAGAAACCATGCCATAATAGATGACATGTACATAAGATATTAGCTGATCAACCAGATTGTAAATTGCAAACGGCACTAGCATAGGCAGTGCACATAAAGAATTCTTTGCAAATGGTTGGGAGGTACAGTCTATATCAGTTGATGTATGGAAAATATCCAAAGTTACCTTCGGTGTTATCAGTTGCTCCCCCTCCTCTAGCAGGGACTAGCATTAGCTCCATCTTTTCTGCTCATCCAAATGCTTTGCATGCGGACAGAAAAGCTTTCATTAAAGTTGAGGTTTCAGAGAAAATTCAGTGAGCCCTACGGCACCACAAAAGACCATCAAGAATACAGTTTAGGAGACATGGTATATTATAAAAGGAAAGGCCATAAAGAGTGAAAAGGACCTGGTAAGGTTTAGGGAGTGATGGGAAAGTAGTAATTGTGCAACACAGCAATCAAATTGTTAGGGTACATTCTTCACGGTTAATTGGTATTGACTGTACTTTACAGCATCTGAATAGGACATGGAACATGAGGAGGCACGTGCACACATGGGAGTTATAAGGAGCAGACAATGGCAGATAAAGAGTTGACTGACTATGAACAACGTAATACTGAGGTCAATACAGGACAACACTATTCATCCAAAAGGGCAATTACCCAAAGTAGGAACAAAGATAACATACATGCCAGAAGGGACCAGTGTGTAGAGGGATGCCAGCATCATAGGGAGAGCAAGAAAGGCTACTGGTAAATGCAAACATTGGCTAAATGTGCATGATGAAGGACAAGAGAAAAGACCTATCAATTGGCAAACCGAGGTAAAGATGTGAAAACCCAGAAAGCGCAGTATGAGTTCTGAAGTGGATCAGAATGTGATCATGACTCTGAAAAAAGGTCACAGACTTGTGAACGGAGTTCTGTTCGCATGGGAAGACTATCATATAGTTGCAGCCCAGATAGGGAGAGGAATGTGAGTAGAGGCTGTACCTTAACGAGGAGGACTAGAGAGCAAGCTAGCAATCTCAATAGAAGTAGAAGCCCTTATGACAGATGCTAATAAATTGGAAAATAAGCTGATAAAGGAAGTCAAATAGAAAGAGTTAGAAAGTTGGAAGGAATTTGGGGTATATTCTGAAATACCTGATAGAGGACAGCCAGCTTTATCTGTCAGATGGATCTGTACAGAAAAGGTACTCCCAGGCCAAAGCAAGATTAGTAGCCTGAGGCTTTGAAGAGAGATTGGGAGATCAGGGTGTCAGAGTGGACTCACCTACTGCAGGGAAAGATTGAAGATTATTTTAGCTAATTTGGCATCCTATTCCTAGGAGTGCAAATCAATTGATAAAAAGGCTGTGTTTTTACAGGGAGAGAAATTTCAAAGGGAAGCTTTTTTGAAACCATCCAAAGAAGCTGGGGATGGAGAAGAAAAGCTATGGAAATTGAATAAGTGTGTTTATGGGTTGGATGATGCATCAATAGTATGGTATTTTTCTGTGAGGTCTGCCTTGTTGAAAATAGGTTGCATTCAGTTAAAGGCAGACCCCCATGATGTTCTACTCATACCGTAAGGAGAAACTAGCTGGATCTTTATCATGTATGTTGATGATTTCTCATGGGGAGACTCTGTAGAATTTGAACAATGGGTAATTGAGAAAATAAAGAAGGAATTCCAGGTTGGAAGTCAGGCTTCTGGGGCCTTTAAATACATAGACATTAAGCAGAGCAAGTTAGGAGTGCCATTCAATCAACAATATTATTCAGAAAATGTTAATTATATCCCAATAACTTGTGATAGACCCTCACAAAAAGAGGATCCTGCTACCAAGGAAGAAACAGAACAGTTGAGAAGTTTTGATTGGGCAGTTGAACTGGTTGTGCACTCAGACTAGGCCTGACGCTTGTCATGTTGTGTTGGAGCATGATGAAATATGCTATAGTTGAGAGCAAATAAAACACCTGAGCACACATTTCTCAATTTAATTTTAAGTTTCCAGCCTTGGGTGATCCAGAAGATATGAGGTTGGTCATTTTTAGTGATGCTTCACATGCCAATCTTCCAGATGGGTACTCTAGCACAGTGGGGCTTACCATATTCTTGATAGGAAAGAATGATAAATGTTGCCCGCTGGGTTGGGAGGCCAAGAAAATAAAAAGGGTAATGAAAAGCATCTTAGCTGCTGAAACATTAGCCTTAGTAGAAGCATTAGATATGGGAGTTTACTTATCCAATATATTGGCAGAATATTATATAAGGGGCAATATAACAGTTTATCCATAGAATGTTGTGTTGATAACCAGCCTCTTTGGGACAACATTCATTCCATAAAGTGTCACCGGAAATAAGACTACAAATAAACATAACCAGCAGAGAGAGAGAGTGTGTGTGTGTGTCATTATTCAGCTGGGATAATTAGAATAAAAAGGTAACAGCTGGAACACTTCCACAACAGGTGGAAGCTACAAGGAAGTTAACAGTACTGAGGAGTTGTCTTGGTAATAAACCTGCTTTAACCAAGAGACCAGCCTGAATTAATTCTTCCACCACTCTTATTGTGAGTAACACTCAGAACATCTTTTTGTAAGGTGCGGTGGCCCCCTCTTTTCATCCCTGGGGACCATCTCCTGGCAGCCACCTCCTCCAGGCAGTCACCAGAAAACCAGGGGCCAAGTGCCCACCTGACCTGCCCTCCCACCTAGCATCTGCAACTGCATTTTAATCCATAATTTTTAATCTCCTGCTGACAGCACTGAAGCTGTCTTTGTTGCTGGCAGCCTTCCAGAACCTGACTCTGCCAGTTTTAATCCGGCCACCAGCATATTTCTTTTAGCCATTGTGAGATTTGAACTCTTGATACTCTTTCAAGTACAAACCCGTTTCCATCTGTTTCAGATGAAGTTACATTGTTTCACAGTTTTTGCCATTGTGAGATTTGAACTCTTGATCTTGGGGTTCCAAACCCAGTACCATAACCACTTGGCTATTTAGGCCTTAAAAGGAAACTAATGCCTTCTCATCTGTTCCTATTCAGATGAAGTTACATTGTTTCATAGTTTGCCATTGTGAGATTTGAACTCTTGATACTCTTTCGAGTAGGTAATGGTTGATACTCTTTCGAGCACAAACCCGTGTCCATCTGTTTCAGATGAAGTTACATTGTTTCATAGTTTGCCATTGTGAGATTTGAACTCTTGATACTCTTTCGAGTACAAACCCGTTTCCATCTGTTTCAGATGAAGTTACATTGTTTCATAGTTTGCCATTGTGAGATTTGAACTCTTGATACTCTTTCGAGCACAAACCCGTTTCCATCTGTTTCAGATGAAGTTACATTGTTTCATAGTTTGCCATTGCGAGAGTTGAACTCTCGATCTTGGGGTTACAAACCCAGTACCATAACCACTTGGCTATTTAGGCCAAGCCCAAAGAAATGTTTGAGAGACTATTTTCTTAGCAGATGTTCTGCTTCCACTGGCAAGCAGTTGATGTACTTACTTTGAACCCTCTTTCGAGTACAAACACGTTTCCATCTGTTCCTATTCAGATGAAGTTACATTGTTTCACAGTTTACCATTGTGAGATTTGAACTCTTGATCTTGGGGTTACAAACCCAGTACCATAACCACTTGGCTATTTAGGCCAAGCCTAAAGTGTATGATGGCTGTAACTCTTTTTTTGAGTACAAACCTGTTTCCATCTGTTTCAGATGAAGTTACATTGTTTTGCCATTGTGAGATTTGAACTCTTGATTTTCTTTTGAGTACAAACCCATTTTCCATCTGTTCCTATTCAGATGAAGTTACATTGTTTCATAGTTGGCCAGTGTGAGATTTGATCTTTTGATCATTTTAGCCTTTGTAACTCTTTCGAGTACAAACCTATTTCCATCTGTTTCAGATGAAGTTACATTGTTTCATAGTTTGCCATTATGAGATTTGAACTCTTGATCTTAGGGTTACAAACCCAGTACCATAACCACTTGGTCGCCATTGGACCCAGCAGCCCTTAATTGGCCCACCAGTGTGAAATCAGTCGGAGATCGATTGCAGCTGGCGCTCCGTTTCTCAGCTGCTCCCAGGCCTGGCAACTGTGCCTGCATACCGAACTCAAAATCTTGCGCCATGTGTGCATCTAACTAAAGAAGAACTCTCCCCTAAAGTTTCCCTGTGCTGCTAACTTATTGGTTTACACAGATCATGTGATCTTACAACACAGGATTATTCTTAAAGCTACAGTCCTATGTTTATCAGAATTGTAATTATTACAATTACTGAGGAAGCCTTAACATACACTTAGTGTGATCAACTTCAACATCATTTTAAGAAAGGAAAATTATGTTTGACAAATTTTATTAGTTTTTTTGAGGAAGTAGCTATTAGGATGGATAAAGGGGAACTAGTAGATGTAGTTTATCTGGATTTCCAAAAGACATTCGGTAAGGTGCTACACAAGGTAAAAATAAATAGGCAAGATTTTGTTCTTTTAAGGTAAGTGGAGAAAACTTTAGAGATGTGCAGAGCAAGTTTTTTTTATGCAGAGGGTAGTGAGTGTCTGGAATTCACTGCCAGAGGAGATGGTGGAAGCAGGTACGATAGTGGTGTTTAAGAAGCAGCTTGCCAAATACATGAATACGATGGGAATAGAGGGATACGGACCCCAGAAGTGCAAAACGTTTTAGTTTGACAGGCATTATGATCGGTGCAGACTTGGAGGGCTGAAGGGCCTGTTCTTGTGTTGTATTTTTCTTTTTCTTTTAAGATTAGGGCTGATGGTTAGAGGTATATATTAGTATGGATAGAAGATTGGCTAATTGACAGGAAGCAAAAAGTAGGCATAAATGGTGTATTTTCAAGTTTGCAGTCTGTGGCTAGTGGAGTGATGCAAGGATCAGTGCTGGGGCCTCAGCTACTTATTATCTATATTAATGCCTTAGATTATTATCTATATTAATGCCTTAGATTAAGAGACTGAGTAATGTATCTAAGTTTGCTGATGAGACAAAGCTAGATGGGGATATAAACTGAGGAGGACAAGCTGAAAAGAAATGTAGACAAGTTAAATGAATGGAAAACAGGATGGCAATTGGAGTATAATGTGGGTCATAAGAACAGAAAAGCAGATTATTTTTTAAAGGTAGTGAAACTTATCAATGTTGAAGTTCAGAGATATTTGGGTGTACTTGTACAAGGAACACAATAAGCTAGTGTGCAAGTACAGCAAGAATTAGGAAGGCAAATGGCATGTTGGCCTTCATTGCAAGGGGATTGGACTGCAAGAATAAAGAAGTCTTGCTATAATTTTACAGGGCTTTGGTGAGATCACACCTAGAATACTCTGTGCAGCTTGGCATTCCATTTTTAAGGAAGGATATACTTGTATTGGAGGCAGTAGAGTGAGGATTCACTAAATTGGTCCTGGGATGAAATGGTTGTCTTACGATGAGAGGAATAACAAAGATTGGGCCTATATTCGTTGGGAGTTTAGAATGAGAGGTAATTTTATTGACTCATTCAAGATTCTGACATGGTTTGAAAAGTAGACACTGAGATTGTTTTCTGCTGCTTGGGGAATCTAAATTACAGGCACAGGATAAGGGGATAATCATTTGGGATTGAAATGAGAAATTTCTTAAAGGTTGTGAATCTTTGGAATTCCCTACTCTGGAGGGTTGTGGATGCTCCGTCATTGAATATATTTAAGACTGAGTTGGACAAATTTTTGGTGTCTCCGATCAAGGAATATGGAGAACAGGCAGGAAAATGCAATTGAAGCCCAAGGTCAGCCATGATCATTTCACTAGTGGAGCAGGCTCGATGGATCATATGGCCTACTTCTCCTGTTTCTTGTGTCCTTGGTCTTTCCTCCCTTCTCCCCATTTTCATCCCTCTTGTCCTACACAGTGCTCTTCTCCTCCCATTCCACTTCCCTCCTCTCCACATTGATTTTTGCTGGGTTACAGTGTGACTGGCCAGCCAGTACGTGCCACTTTTGGCTGGTGCCAAAAGTTTATTTGCCTATGAAGGGACAGGACAACAAAGCCTGATCCACTCCTCACATGGGCACTTTCCAATGGGGGTTTAAGGGTCATTGAGACAAGAAGCTGTTTGTTTGATTTCCACCTGCAGAGTAGACAGACTGAAACCAGTTCAAATGCCCCGAACACCAGCTCACTCAACAGCGAGCTGAAGCTGGAAACTAATGTCCTGTGCTTAATTACATTGTGTCCTTAACCCAGTTATTGAAGAGAGCTGTGAATTCTCAATGTTTAATGAGAAACCCTCCATCCTGGATTGTTGACATCACATTAAATGATAAGAGCTCATTCAGCGTGATGAATGAAGGGTGATGAATTATTTATGAAGCTGAATTCTAGAAAAACCCAGCCTCCCGCTGGTGATTTTATAATTCCGTAATTGGAGACATGCTAGTTAACTCCTGGATTTAAAAGTGCAGCTGGAAATGTACACATAAATTCGGGATTAAAAAGTAGCACTGTGACCTTTCCTAAAAAGTAGCTGTCTGTGAATTGGTTGGGAGGCCTTTAATAAACCAGAATTTTAACCTTTCCCTTTCACATGTACTTAATTTTGCCTGAAACAACAGTAACAAACAAACCAGAGCAGAAGGTCCTGACACAGGCATGTTCAAGGGAAAGCTCTTAGCCCCGTGTTTGAGCATGAGAAACCTTTCTGAACAGCAATGGGTCCTTACCACAATTTACAGCCATGGGTTCCCAGCTTTAATATTTGTACAATTCTATAATCAAATGTCATGGTATTGAAAAAGGGAATGTGTTAGATTGGCCTGGGAGATGAGGAGTTATGCATTTAAATCCATCCTTTATTTCCTTAGGCAGTCCCTCAGGATTGAGGATGACTTGCTTCTACCCTGATTCGAAGGGAATGAAGATGGTTGATAAGTCCAATGCGGGATCTGCAGACTCTGTCACATGTGTTGTAGATGGTGTTTGAAGTTTGGATACATGATTGTTTGGAGGTTTGTGTGCTCCTCTAATGCCTCGACTTTGCCTCTGCACATTTCTGACAAAATGTCTTGATGTGTTTCTTGCTTTGCTGGATGAGCCTTCTCCATTTTGGTTGGTCACAGTTCAGGAATTCCCATGAGTTGGCAGGGATACTTGACCTCTTTATAGGTGCTTTGAGGACATCTGTAAAGTGTTTCTGCAGTCCTCCTGGAAGTCTCCTGTCACAATCGAGTTCCAAGTAGAGAGCAGTTGCTTCGGGAGCCTGGTGCCAAACATACAAACGACATGTCCCATCCAGCAGAGCTGATTTTGAATGATTAATGCGGGGAAAATTGGCTTGGGAGAGAATACTGTTGTTGGACTGCATTTCTTACCACTGGATTTGGCTGATCTTGTGAAGACACTGCTGTTGGTACTTCCCCAATGCTTTGGGGTGCATGCTGTAGGTTGTTCAATTGTCTCAAGTGTGGGTGTCACTGCTGCCTGATAAACCATGCCCTTAGTCTCAGGTTTGAGATCCTGGTCCTCAAATATTCCTTTCCTCAGTTGGCTAAAGGCTGATCTGGCACATTGGAAGTGATCATAAATTTCATCGTCTATGCCTGCCTTCATCAAAGAGGCTCCCAAGATAAGGAAAATGGTCCACATTTTCCAGAATCTCATCATTTATCTTAATCAATAGGGGAGTTGTTGTGCTGTAAGAACTAATTGGAAGAGAACCTTAGTTTTCTGGGTGTTTAGTGAAAGGTCCACTTTCTCAAATGCTGAGAAGGAGTTAACAATGACCTGCAGCTCAGTTTCTGAATGAGTGCATACACAAGCGTCATCTGCATACTGATCTTAATGAAGATAAACCATTTTCCATCTGAACTGCAGATTATCTCCATTCTTGTGGATAATTTGCTGGAGGTAAGGTGCAGTATTGCAATGAGAAAAATGGAGCAGAGAATTTGTACAATGACAGCCTTATCGATCACAGCTCATTGTGGAGTATGTGAAGGATGGTGACAAATTTCTGAGGGCAGCCAAATTTGAGGAGCCTTCATGGTTGACAGAGTTAAAGGCTTTTGTGAGGTCAAATGGTTATGTACAGCAGTTGGTGCTGTTCCTTGCTGTTTTCTTGAATTTGCCAACAGTGATCATGTCTGTGATGCTGCTCAATGAGTGAAAACTGCACTGCAACTCTGGAAGGAGTTCCTCAGCCACAGGGAGGAGGCAGTGAGAAGCTTCCTTGCAATGATCCTCCCTGTGTCAAATAGTATGAAGAATCCCCTGTAGTTACTGCAATCAGACTTGTCTCTCTTCCTGAGTATAGCCATAATCAGTGTCACTGAGATCACCTGGCTAATGTTGTTCTTACCAGATGAGGGGTATGAGGTTGTGCAGCCATGCCGGGACTCTATCTCTGCTGTATTTCAGAATTTCAGCACAGATTCCATCTGCTCCAGAGGATTCAGTGTCTTTTAACTGTCAAATGGCTTTTTCAACCTCACTCAGGACCAGGCTAGGGCTGAGACCAAGCCAGACGGGATGTTGAGGAATGGAGTTGATGTTCAAATCAAACAGTCTTGGTTCAGGAGATCTTCAAAATTCTTCAAGACTTCTTCAAAACATCTTCAAGATTCTCCAACAAGCACAGACTGTGTCCCCCTGTCCTTGATGAACTCTGCTCCATGCTTGGCTCTCAGCGGGGTGGGCCTTGAGTGCTTGGGCCATAGATTGTCTTGCGTGGTTTCTTCAGCACAGTCATGTCATTGATGTCTGCAAATTGTTGGACCTCCTGCACTCTTTCTACCCACTATTTGTTTTTTATGTTGCATGTTTTATGCCATACCTCTGCCTTAGCCACCTGTAGGGTTGCTGCTTTTCTCTGGAGCTGTGGTGAAGTTCCCAGTCAATGAAAGCTTTGCACTGATGCTTGATTAGGTTCTGTATCTTAGCCATTTTTGTCACATCAGTCACAATGTTTCCTGGTAGACAGACCAAGGACCTCTTTGCAGGTGCTTGCTATGGTGGACTTTAGGTTTGATCAAGCTGGGTACACTGTCTCCTGGTGGCTGCAATTTGGCAGTGAGACTCTGACTGGAAAGGCCATCTTGGTGAGATCATTGAGAACTTTGATCTTAGTTTTCTTGTGATCTTGCTGCTGCTGCCTCCGCAGTTTGGGCGGCAGGCCGATTGGGGGATAGCAGATCAAATTCAGCGGTGACTGGTCCAGCGATCATCAGTACCTGTCATGACATGGGTGATGTGAACATTTCTGCAGTCCCTTGCTTGAATGACGACATAGTTGAGCAAATGCCAGTGATTGGACTGTGGGCTTTTCCATGAGGTCTTTTGCATATTTCGTAGGTGGAACAGTGTTGGTTATGATGAGGTCATGATCTAGGCATTTTGTCAGGAGGAGGACTCTGTTAGAGTTTGCTTTCTTACTCCTTCCTTGCCTTTCACACCCTTCCAGAGATTTGCATCCTCCCTGACTTAATCTCTGAGGATTTATCATGTCTGGGCTAGGGATTACTCAAGGTCTGTGTAGAATCTCTCCTTGGTCTCATCTGTTGGCTCAGGAGTAGGAGTATAAGCACTGATAACAGTGACATAGCCTTGAGTGCTCACCCATCCCCACAGCGGGGAGTCAGAGGTGCCAGACAAGCTTACTTTGGATGCAGGAGCTCGCCCCATGGAAGCATCATTCCTCTATTGGAAGCGCCTTTCAGAAAAAGATGTACCCGCTGCCTTATTCCTTCAATTGGCCTTCTCCTGCATATTGTGTTTCATATAAGGCAGCAATATCGAGGTGCCTGAGTTCCTAAGGTATGATGGCGGTACAGTGCTCGTGATGTCCATCATGGTGGGGTTGTCCATGCGGGCCCTGATATTTCGGATCCCAAAATTCGTTTTGAGTGGAAGATGCCCGTGTGATTTTTTTAATGTGGTGTGGTCATTGCATGCTAACTTCCACACAGTCTTGGCAGAGCAGCACCTTGATCTAATGGCAAAGGCATTGCAAGATGATTGGAGGCTGGGCTTTTGAGACATTAGCACATTCTGTGCATGATCATATTTGTGTCCATATGTAAACTGTGGCCAGGAGCAGACTGAAGCTGAAAAACCAATCAAACCAGTAGCCAGACATATGGCAGAATTTTTCACTCAGCATGTGGGTGCAAGCTTGACCTGCTTAAGTGTGAAATAGTGTGTGGTGACTTTAGGCGAGCACCCCAATATCATCATGCACTCGGGTGATATTTTGGTTGGTGGGTGTATGCGAGAGTTGGCAGTGCACCTGCTGACAATTAAGAGGTCTATTAAGGTAGTAATCAACCAATTTTTCATTGCCCGTCCAATCCTATGGTTGACAGGCTGGTGAATTGGCCAGGCAGCCTTTGCCTTTTTGAGGAAACCTCATCCAAGGCAGGATGAAGTTTCCGATTATTAATTAAAGATAAAAATGTTTGGAGAGAATTTACATGAGCCATATGTTCAGGTGGCTGATCCTGATGCGTGGACATTTTTTTCGGCATTTGAAGATGTTTATTTATGGCTTTCACATTCTTCAGCTCCCTGAGGCAGCTCTCTGCGTTCAGGGAGCTTCCTGTGATTGACCCTCCATGCCCGTGCTGACTTCAGCACATGCCCACCTCCTGCCCCCACCCCAGCAGCAATGAGTATTTCAATGCGCCTGTCAGCATGAAATTGTGGTTGGTTGGTGCCAATCATGGGCGATGGCCCGTTTCCTGACTACACCTGCCCACCGAATTCAAAATCCTGCCTGTAGGCTTAGTATGAAACTGAAATCTTCTGAAGTTAGACTGGCCAAGATGACCCCTGTGGAGTCAGGTCTAGAATCATAACCTCTCCATGGTACAGTGACACAGTTTTTTAAGATTTTCAGAAGATCCAAAGCTTGATCCTCAGTCTGGGTTGCAGTTGAAAGTCTACAATGGCCTTAGAATAGGGAGGGAATAAATATCAGACAGTGCCATGTTCTTGATGTTCCCTTGGGCTGGAAACGTTAACTCGGTTTCTCTCTCCACAGATGCTGCCTGACCTGCCAAGTTTTTCCGGCACTTTCAGTTTTTATTCCATGTTCTTGATCACTTTCCAGAGATTCTTGCGGCAGATAGTTCTGGAGTCCAACAGGTAACAAGATGATGACAATGCAGAAACATTAGCACGAGAGGGGTGAATCTTATACTTATTAAGGTGAAGCATGTCAGTGCAGCATAGGTTAGATATAGAGTAAAACTCCCTATTCACTATCCCAACAAACACTCCCAGGGTAGGTACAGCACTGGTTTGATGTAAAACTCCCTCAGTTTGCACTATCCCAACAAACATTCCCAGGGCAAGTACAGCATAGGGTTACAAACAGTAAAGCTTCCCTTTACATAATTGCAATATCTTCTCTTCAAATACAGAAGGTGAACCCATCTTGCTCCAATTCCCTTTTACACCCCGGACACTAAATTGGTTCTCAGGAAGGAATTGAGAGTCAACTCTGCAGTATGGGTTTGGAGTTATCTGTAAGCTAGGCCAGGTGGTGGTGATAGATTCCCCTCCCTGTCAGTCACATCAGCGATTCAAATTGATTTTTTTTGTGACAAAGTAGCCAAACATTGTCTGCCTTCTCCTTTGATGTTAAACTGGGATCCATGGAAGCAGTTATAAGTTATGCAGCACAGAACCAGGCCCTTCAGCCCACTATGACCATGCCAGCCATCATGCACCTATCTATTCTAATTCCATTTTCCAGCACTTGGCCCATAGCCCTGTGTGCTATGGCATTTTAAGTGCTCATCTAAATACTTCTGAAATGTTTTGAGGATTTCTGTCTCTACCAGCCCCTCAGGCAGTGTGTTCCAAATTCCAACCACCCTCTGGGTGAAAAATGTTTCCTCAAATCCCTTCTATAAACCTCTTCCCCTAACCTTAAATCTATACCCCCTGGTTATTGACACCTCCGCTAAGGGGAAAAGTTTATTCCTATCTACGCCCGCATAATTTTCTATACCTCTATCAGGTACCCTTCAGCCTTCTCTGCTCTAAGGAAAACAACACTAGCCAATCCAGTCTTACTTCATGGCTGAAATGTTCCAGCTCAGTCAACAGCCTGGTGAATCTCCTCTGCACCCTCTCCAGTGCAATCACATCCTTCTGATCATGTGGCGAACAGAACTGCACACAGTACTACAGCTGTGGCCTAATTAGCGTTTTATACAGCTCCATCACTTCCCTGCTCTTATATTCTATGCCTCTGCTAATAAAGGCAAGTATCCCAAGAAGAAAGAGATTCTGCCTGTGGCCATTACCAAAATTCATCCCACAATCAATATCACCAAAAGAGAGCAAGTGATCGTTCATCTCATTTGATGTTTATGGTGCTTTGCTGTGTGGTAATTGATTGGCCATAAAACACTGAGACATGAGGACATAAGTCGCTTTTTAAATGCAAAATCAGCCTGTGTGCTTCATTAAAATTCAAAGTCATTAACATATTTCTGGTGAAATCTCTTCATACAGTGACTGCTCGTGGTCTATAATGATGTAATTAGATCTGATCTTTTAGTGACAAACACCATATTTTGTATGATTTGTCATTCTGCAGTGTTACATCAAGTGAGATTGCAGATGCCACTGTTAGGGGGAAGAAAGTAAGAATTTATGGTAAGGGAGAATTTATTGAAAAGGAATGAATTACTTAAAATCTCCAGGTGACCAGGGCTACCAAGCACATTGGCAGTTAAAGGTTACCAAATGAACCTTGCACAGCCTTAGGGCCTGCAAACAACAGAAAGGCCTTGGGAGCCGGACTGCAGTCAGAGCATTGGCAATAACTAAGATTAAGCATGCTCTTCAACAGATAGGGGAAGAACAGATAGTCTCAGCTTAGATAGGAGGAAGGTCTCTGCCTGGGTGAAAAATAGGGACATATGATGCATGTACCTGTAATGAGATGTCTGTTTAATGTAAACCTATATGTTGACAAGATCGGAATCTGGAAACTGTTCTTGTATGTGACCAATAATGTATAAATATGTTGAACATTTGTAATTTAGCAGAGTGCTATCTCAAGCTGCATTGAGATGGTTCTCCCCTTGTTTATTCGAGCAATTGCATTCGTGACCTGTACCTGAGATTCCTGTGGTCCGTTTGTCAAAGTGTCCACAACACCTCTATAAATATATACTTCGATATTTAACATTTTACAGGCAACTTATCAAGGAAAGTACAGCCTGAAATCTTTTGGGAGTACGGCTCAAAGCAGCTCTCAAATATTAATGCAGAGAGAAAATTCAAAGTTCTGAACCAAGGCTGATGGTTCATATTTGAAATTTTAAAATAACACAATGAAGCTCTCCTCTGCAAAACTTCAGTAAAGTGTAACTAATGGAACATTGTGGGTTGTTGCTTATGATAGCTGAAAGAAATAGTTGCATGGGAGTGTTCAATACAACTATAAAGTAGAAATATTAATGTTTGTGATCCAACATCATTCGCCCCTCCCAGTCTGATTATCTCCAGTGAGGGATTGGGAGATTCTTTGGTAAAAATCTTGTGAAATCTTGGATGTGTTTTGTGTGGTTCATGTGCTTTTGGAATGTCAATCATGAATTTTACAGTACGGATAGAGTACCTTCAGCCCACTTCTCTTGTGCTGGTTCTTTGAAAGAGCTAGGTAATTAGTCTTATTCCCCTGTTTTTTTCCCCCATAGCTCTGCAAATTGTTCAGGTATATTTCTAAGTTATTTTTTTGAAAGTTGGTATTGAAGCTCCATCCACCACCCTTTCAGGTTCTGCAATCACAAGAACTTGCTGATTTAAAAAATACATCATCTCTCCTCTGGATCTTCTGCCAATTATCATATATCTGCACACTTTTGTTACCAACCCATCCACCAGAGGTTGATTAATACCCTTCATAATTTTGAACGCCTCTATTACATCTTCCCTTAACCTTTTCTGCTTTAAGAACAGTCCCAGTTTCTCTCATTTCTCCACATAATAACTATGACTTGTATTTATATAGCACTTTTAAATTGTCATCCTAAGACTTTTGACAGGAGTATTATTGAACAAAGTTTGGCATTCAACCACAAAAGGAGCTATTAAGGCAAATGATCTAAAACTTGGTGAGAAAGCTAAATTTTCAGGAATATTTTAAAGGAAGAAATAATATATCTCGGTTGGTTGTGGGACTGACACTGAGACTGCAACTGAGCATGTGCAGGGGGTGCTCCTCCTCCTATGTTGTAGCACATATAAACACAGCCATATTTAATTGGAGGGGATTTCTGCCCATCTAGTACTGGATGTTGATATTGCAGTCCAATAATTTAGAGACAGTAGAGGGGTTGAAAGAGGTGATGGTGAGGTAGAACTGGGTAGTCAGTATGCATGTGGAAACTGACAGTTTTCTGATGATATTGCCCAGGGGAAGCAAGTAGATGAGAAATAGGAGGGAGTCACAGGTCCTTGGGGGATGGTGTGGAGGAAAAAGAAAGAAAAACCATTGCAAGTGATTCCCTGGCTACAATAGGAAAGATTAAAAATGTAACCAAGTGAGATAAATCTCACTCAGCTTGATGACAGTGGAGTGCCGTTGGAGGAAAATGGAATGAGTTAACCATGTTGAAGACTGCAGACAGGATGAGGAGGGAAAGTTTACCTTTGTCACAGTCACAAAGGATGCCATTTATGGCTTTGATAAGAGCTGTTTTGGTACTGTCACAGGGCAGAAACCTGATTGGAAGGATTCAAACTTGGAGCTCTTGGAAAGCTGGGCATGGATCAAAGAGTTTAAAAAGGAAAGAGCTTTGGGAAAGGATGGTAGTTTGCAAAGACGGTGAAATCAGGGGTTGGTATTTTTGGGAAAAGGTGATGACAAAAGGTTTGAAGAAAACGGTAGCCGTCCAGAGAGAAGCGTGAACAGTATCAGCTAACATCCACATGGACATGGCTTCAGGAGTTAGAAGGTAGTGAAGAGGTAGATTTTCTCCTCCCCCTGAAACTTCCTGCTCTGCTCCATCCACCATACTATTATGAGCTCGCCTTCTGCCTCACATTCTGGCAATCATTGCTCCTCGACAGGCCAGATTGCCTTTTTAACTGTGAATTAAACAGCAAATCTTTGACGTGACACCAAATATGTGTCTCTTTTCCAAATACTCCCTTTTGAAATCCTTAAAGAACACAAACAATTTTTCCCACTTATTTGGCCTGTTAAGTAACCACTTTCACCTTTTTCTGGTCCTTGTTTTCTGCTGTTTCTCCCCATTTTGTCTCCCTTTCCACGCTCTCCTTTCATTCTGTCTCTCTCCTTGTCCTTTCCCTCCCTGTCCTTTCTCCATCATCCTTTTCCTACTGCCCCTTTGCCCTATCACCCTCACCCTTTGCCCCTTCAACTCTTCCCTCTTCTGTTTTCCCCCATCAATGGTTCCCCTTGCCCTTTTCCCTCTCACCCTTTTACCCTTGATCTTTCCCCATCTCCTTTTCCCTCCTTGCTTTTTTCCCACTTGATTGTTGGTTCCTCCCTCAATCATTCCCCTATCGGTTCCATTCACCCTCTTCTTCCCCCCCTCCCTCTGCTATGGGTTTTTGCCTGTTGACAGTGACAGACTGCTTAATTAAGTGTTGGTGTATAGCCATAGCCACATATTTATCTCTAAAAGGAGTACAGTTCTCCTTCCATCCCACTCTGTGCATTAATAATGTGTTAAATATGCCAGCTGTGGTTCAGTTAATAGCAGTCTTGCCTCTGTACCAGACAACTGTTTCCCTTAACAAAAACAGAATTACTTGGAAAAACTCAGCAGGTCTGGCAGCATCGGCGGAGAAGAAAAGAGTTGATGTTTCGAGTCCTCATGACCCTCCGACAGAACTTGAGTTCGAGTCCAAGAAAGAGTTGAAATATAAGCTGGTTTAAGGTGTGTGTGTGGTGGTGGTGGTGGTGGTGGTGGTGGTGGTGGTGGTGGGAGGGGGGGGTGCAGAGAGAGAGAGAAGTGGAGGGGGTTGGTGTGGTTGTAGGGACAAACAAGCATTGATAGAAGCAGATCATCAAAAGATGTCACCAACAATAGAATAAAAGAACACATAGGTGTTAAAGTTGATGATTTCCCTTCACCATTCTAGGATTTGAGCACAAAAATTAAGGCTGATATTCCAATGAAGTACTGAAGGAAACATTTAAAGCGAGGCCCATCTGCCCTCTCAGATACATGTAAAAGATCTATGGCAATATTTTGAAGAAGAGCAGCGGGGGTAATCCCCAGTGTGCAGGCCAATAATTATTCCATAATCATCACAAGGAGTGTTCTATCTGGACATTATCACATTCCTGTTTGTGGGGTGTTGCTGTTCACAAATTGACTGCCTATTTTCTACATTATGTAAGAAGTTAAGAAATAAGAGCAGGAGTAGGCGATTTGGTCCCTCGAGTCTGCTCCACCATTCAATAAGATCAGGACAGATTTCATTGCGGCGTTAACTCCATTTTCCACATTTCCACATGATCTCTGATTCCCTCGTAAGTCAAAATCCTGCATTATTCAGCCTTGAATATATTCAATGGCTAATCCTCTACTGCCTTCTAGGGTAAAACATTCCAAAGAATAACAACCTATTGCGAGAAATTCCTCCTCATCTCTGTTGCAATAGGAAACCCCTTATTTTGAAACTGTGCTCCTCAGTTTAGATTCTCCCACAAGAGGAAACATTCTCTCTCCATCTACCCTGACAAGCCCCTCAGAATCATCCATGTTTCAATCAGATCACCTCCCATTCTTCTAAAACCCAAACAGCAGAATTTTCTGTGCTGCTAGCGTTAGGTGGGGTCAGTGGCATGAGTGGAGAATATGGCGAGAAGGCCAAAAATCGGTTTTACAACATCGTGAAACCAGTTGGAGATCGTCTGCTCAGCCTGTCATTGGTGAGCCGTGTTTCCCACCATTGGACATTGGGAACCTCATTGTAAAACATCTGCATGTCATTAAGTTCTGATGAAGAGTCATTTGGACTCTAAGTGTTAACTGTATTCCTCTCCGCAGATGCTGTCAAACCTGCTGAGTTTTCCCAGGTGTTTTTGTTTTGGATTTCCAGCATCCGCAGTTTTTTGCTTTTATCATTTAAGGCCAGCCCTCTGGAATCATCCTCCCTCCGCATGGGATCATCCGTTCAGATCGCAGCAAAACACACCAGTGCAGAACATGCTATGACAAGTATAACGTGCAGAAGTTGGGTATTATCATCAGGGCCTCGCTCACATTGCAGACATCTGAGTAGCAGATGATGCTGGAGCCCAACAGCAACAGGATCCTGGAGAAACGTCCATGGCGTGCTGGGTGGATTCTCATGGACATGGCTCTGCTGCACTTCGCACGGAAGGTGGAAAGTCATGTTGATGCTCACAATGGATGATAGTCGAGGGTTGGGAGAGGAAGGTCTCGGATTGACTGGGAGAGGAAGAGGTGTCAGTGGTTTGAGGTTGGGAGTGGGGAATGAAGGTATTGGGGGAAGAGGTTGGGGGGGTGGTGGGAGGGGAGGGGAGGGAGCAGGGGGCAAGTGGGTGCAACCCAAGACAAGATGGCAACTGCGGAGATGGGTGTAAGGGGAGTTCAGAGAGGGAAGGGAATCCAGCGGGAGGAAGGATTGTGGACAGGGGAAGGAATCCAGGGACAGGCAGGTGTGCGCAGAGGGGGAGGATGGAGTATGGAGAGGGTAGGGACTAAGGGTGGAGGAAGGAGTTGGAAAGGGTGAAGGAGTAAAGCTGGAGGAAGAAGTGAGGCAAGAGGAAGAGGGAAGACTGGAAGAATCAGAAAGCAGGAGGGACTAAGTGGGGGAGAGTCCGTGGGGTGGCAGGACGGAACAGGGGATAAGGGGTAGCATGGGGAGGGGGAAAGGGGCTCCAGGGTGGAAGGAGGGAAGAGGCTCTGGGGTGGAAGGGTTCCGGAGTGGGGGGGATGGGGTCCAGAGAAGGCAGGGGGAGGGGAATGGGTACAGAGGGTGAAGGGGTTCTGAAGTGGGGGGAGGGGAGGGGAAGGGGTACAGAGGGGGAAGGGGTTCTGAAGTGGGGGGAAGGGGAAGGGGTTCTGAAGTTGTGGGGGGGAGGGTAGGGGGAGGGAAGGGGTCCAGAGAGGGAAGGGGTTCTGAAGTGGGGGGAGGGAGAAGGGGAGGGGAAGGGGTCCAGAGGGGGAAGGGGTTCTGAAGTGGGGGGAGGGGTCCAGAGGGGGAAGGGGTTCTGAAGTGGGGGAAGGTGGAAAGTGTCTGGAGGAGTGGGGTTGGGGGTGTCCAGACAAACGTGCAAGGGATGGTTCTGATGGGTCCATGCCTGCCTCTTGGGGACCGAATGGAGTGTGGGTGTGGTATAAGAGAATGGTGAGGATGACCGAAGTCAAAGTGAGGCGCTAGGGTGGAAGGGTGAGGGTTTGACGGTAGCGGTAGAAGAATGGCGGGGGTAGTTGGTGGGGACTCGGAGGAAGACATGACCCCTGGGAGTGGGAAGGAGGTTGGGGAGGTCAGTGAGAATGGGGGTGTGGTTTTTGGCAAAGAAGGGGACATGCATGTTCACCAAGACATCCCTGAAAGAAAAAGGTTGTGGTTGGTATGTCATGGAGGGGAGGTGGAAGGTGATGCCGGGGGGTGAACTGTGATTGGGGAAAGGAAGTGGGTGACTGGGGGAGGGGGAAGGACAGAGGAGTGAAAGTAAAACCAAATTAGCGCCAAAACAAAAACAGAATTACCTGGAAAAACTCAGCAGGTCTGGCAGCATCGGCGAAGAAAAGAGTTGACGTTTCGAGTCCTCATGACCCTCCGACAGAACTGCAGTTGTGTTGAAGGGTCATGAGGACTCAAAACATCAACTCTTTTCTTCTCTGCCGATGCTGCCAGACCTGCTGAGTTTTTCCAGGTAATTCTGTTTTTGTTTTGGATTTCCAGTATCCGCAGTTTTATGTTTTTATCTCAAATTAGCACCATGCTGTCCAAATTGAAAGCAAAATGAGAGTCATGGTGGGCAAGATCAGTGGATGGGTGGAGATGCAGATCAGCTCAGATGGACAACTGAAAGCAAACCCCAGCAGACAGCATTTAAAATGCTCAAGACATTGAGATGAGTGTGATATGGGAAGGACCTGCGTATGTGGGAGAATATTTGCAAAAAGCTCTGAAAAGCCCTGCCCCACATATATACTTCCCACTCCAGAATCACTTATGTGGGCCTGCTGCTCCCTCTGTGGTGACAGAGTACGAGGTTGAGGGTGTCACAGGCAAAGGGGACTCAGAGGAAGTGGACAGCTTCTGAGGTTCGTGAGTGGATGACCCAGGGGTGTCCAGCTGCCGTCCTGACTCGTCAAGGGGAAGGAGCACCTGGAGGGACATGAGATGGAATCTTATGTTGCCACTGCAGGAACTCACCCATGGCTACCATAATGGAGTGCAGGCCTACGTGTATCTCTGAATTCTGCTGGACCAGAGTCTACATGGCATCTTCAGTCCTACCCATGAGGCCTCCATATGCTCATATGTGAGCACCACTTTTTATCAGAGAGCAGGTGGACGCGGTCCTCCAACTCATGAGCCACTCTGAGGTTTTCCAACAGCTCTGTGATGTTCCCCCACCTTCTGCAGACTCTACAGGGGGAGTTGGAAGGCTGAATCCAGAGGTTTGTCATCTGACTCAGACCTCACAGATGCCTCTTCCCCAGCAGCCCTCGGAGTGCCGGGGAGCTTGGCTGAACCTGCCTCTTCCTGCTGCAGACGTGTTCCCATGTGGTGATGTGTGTGAACTCGAGCCTGCTCTAGATCTAGATCACAATGGGCTGTGTGTCTCTCCGTTGGTGGAGGGTGTGGGTAAGCGCTGTGATGGGTCTTCCAGGCTGCTTATTTCCAGTTCTTCATTGGAGGAGATGTCCTATTGGCTGGAGGTGAGGACGTGGCTGGAGCTGATAGACTGGCTGGCTGAAGGTATTTGTCACTTGGCAGAACTCCCAGTGAACCAAAGTACACATAATTAGTACTTGGCAGAAGAGTCAAAAGTAGGAAAGAGAGCACTCTCAGTTGTATTGAGAGAGGGATGGTGTCGTGCAGGATCCTCAGGCGGGTGTTCACCACCGACCTCACCGACACCAAGGCACAGTCGAAATCTTCACTAGTCAGCACGATGGCACGCTCCTCATAAGTGAATGAGGGGCCTAATTTAGGCCACTCGACTCCCGGTCTGGGACCTCTTCCTGCTGATGTGAACAGGCTTGTCCTGCCAATGGAGAGAGCATGCGCAGGACACATGGCACTGCATAGAATGTTTGTAGAAACTTAAACATAGGAAAATAGGAGCATGAGTAGGTTATTTGGCCCTTCGAGCCTGCTCTGCCATTCAATATGATCATGGCTGATCCCTTATCAATGCCGCACTCCTGCTCTCTCCCCATAACACTTGTTGCCTTTTAGAGCCTGAGGTGGGTGGAGCCGTGGATGGGATGAGGACACGAGCTCAAGAGGGTATAAGCCTGATGGAGATGTGAGGGTGTGTGAGAGTTAGTGGTGTGTCCCTTGAGGTGTGAGATCCCTGTAGATGTGTGATGGGTTTGTGAGTGTGTGAGTTGAGAGTGATGAGAAGAGTGACTTACCCTGGTGGAATGCATAAGACCATTCATCCTGTAGTGGCACTGGGTGGCTGTCCTTTTTTTTTTTTTGCAGGGTATTGGCACTGACCACCGCTGCCACTGGCTCCCATGCTGGATTGGTGGTGCCACTACACCTCCTGCGGCCAGAGTGGGAGTACAGGACACCACGGTGAGCCTCCATTGTGTCCAAAAGGTGCTCGAGGGACACGTCATTGAACCTGGAGGCTGCAGTCATTTTGCCTTTTCTTTGCAGCAGTCGTGGACTGGAAACACAGAGGTGTGCGTGTGGCTGCACTTTAAATATAGCACCTGGCGTGATGAAGCAAAGAGATGATGACGTGGCGGGCAGGGCAGGAGGAATTCCAGAGTTGTTGAAAAAGTATGATGGTATTCTGAGATGAGTTGGGGCAAATCAAAGTTCTACAAACTAAAATATATATGGGCGCTGAAGCAACAGCCCAGTTTTTTAAGGCACGACCTGTGCCTTATGCTGTAAAAGAAAAGGTAGATGTGGAATTGTGTTGTTTAGAGAAGTTGGGAATAATACAGCCAGTTCAATTTTCAGAATGGGCAGCACCCATAGTCCCTATTATGGAAAGAGACCAAACTATTTGCATCTGTGAAGATTATAAATTAAGAGTGAATAAGGCTGTGAAATTAGACAAATACCCAATCCCAAAGATTGAAGGTTTGTATCCTAAACTTGCAGGAGGAAGATCCTAATCTAAATTGGATATGAGTCATGTGTATGAACAGCTCGAGCTGGACAAATTATCAAGTAGTTATGCCACCATAAACACGCACAAGGGCCTGTGCCAATATACACACCTACCCTTTGGAAAATTGCACAGGTGACACACCAAAGAACCATGAAAAGCTTAATTTAAAGACTTCCCCAAGTGATTGTGCACCTGGACAATACCCTAATCACAGGATCCACAGAAACAGAGCATGAGGCAAACCTGGAAGAGATCCTGAAGAGATTTTTGGAGGTTGATGTTTGTTTAAAAAAAAAAGTGCATCTTCCAAGCAATGGAAGTTCCGTATCTGGGCCCAATGATGCCCAAGGGTTGTATCCATTAGAGGAGAAAGTTGGGGCAATCAAGGGAGCACCGTCTCCTACCAGCTCAAGTCTTTTTTGGGCATGGTAAACTATTATGGCCAATTCGTGCCTAATCTATCTACAGTGTTAGCCCCTTTATACTTATTATTGAAGAAGTGCCACAGATGGTCCTGAAATGCACAGCAAGAGGAAGCCTTCACTAGAGTCAAGAAGTTTTTACACTCATTGTGTCTGTTAGTACATTGTGACCCATGTAAGCACTTGATACTCATGATGTGATGCATCTCCCTAAGGAGTGGGAGCGGTGTTGTCACACAAGATGGAGGATGGATCTGAAAGACTGATAGGATATGTATCCAGAACCCTTTCTGCAGCTGAGAAAGATTACTCTCAAATTGAAAAAGAGTGCTAATGTATCGTATTTGGAGTAAAGAAGTTCCATCAATGTTTATACGGTTGACACTTCACCATAGTAGCAGGTCATAAACAACTGTTAGGATTATTTAGTAAGGATGATGCAATCCTACTGATAGAATTCAAAGATGGGCTTTAATTTTGTCAGCATACGAGTATACTTCTATGCACAATCCGGCTGTGGATATAGCAAATGCAGGCTCCCTCACTCACCTCCCTTTGCCCAATAGTGTTACACATGTTCCAGTAGCTCCAGAGGAAGTGCTTCAGTTGAATTTCCTGGACTCCTCACCTGCCTGCATGAGACAGATAAAATTGGATCCTGATTCATCCAATTCTTTAGCAAGAGTCTGTGAACAAGTATTACAAGATGGTCAAATGCACAAGTTCGTGAAGAATTAAAACCATTCTGTGTACATAGATCTGAACTGTGTTGTCAAGATGGTAGCTTATAATGGGGAG
Organism: Isurus oxyrinchus; assembly: GCA_026770705.1. Taxonomy (NCBI): domain Eukaryota; kingdom Metazoa; phylum Chordata; class Chondrichthyes; order Lamniformes; family Lamnidae; genus Isurus; species Isurus oxyrinchus. Next base: position 1,761,647 of record JANJGN010000083.1, on the reverse strand, counting down.
CAAGAGTAGTTATCCCAGTGCAAAGAAGAGAACCATTATTGGAGGAACTTCATTGTGCGCATCCTGGTATTTCAAAAATGAAGAAACTTACACAAAGTTATATCTGGTGGCTAGGTATGGACAACGATATAGAAAAAGTGGTGAAACTCTTGTCTCCAGTGCCAGCAACAGTAGAAGTTGTCCGTTTCAGCTCCACTGCATCTGTGGGAGTGGCCAGGTTGACCCTGGGTTAGACTACATATAGACTATGTCGGCCCATTCCTAGCTTCCATGTTTCTCGTGATTATTGATGCATATTCTAAATGGATGCACATGTTTGTAGTGAGATCACCTACTTCATCTGCAACCATTGAAAACTGCACCAGAGTTTGTGTTCATATTTACCTGAAGTTATTGTGTCAGACAATGGTACTGCTTTCACTAACACTGAATTCCAAAGATTTGTGAACCTAAATGGGATTAAACACATCAGAATGGCACTGTATCACCCTCATCCAATGGGTTAGCAAAAAAAACAGTACAAACCTTTACAGCAGGCATAAAGAAACTATCAGGGGGAACGTTAGAAACTCGAATTTTGAGATTCCTGTTTGGCTATCACACAACTCCTCATGAACCACTGGTTTAACACCTTCAGAATGTTGATGAAGTGTTAACCTAGTATGAGATTGAGTCTAGTATTCCCTAATTTAGAGGGGAAGGTGGAGAGAAACCAGAGGAGTCAAAGTAAATCACGACGTTCACGGTAAAGGTTGAGAGTTCTCAGAGAGAGAGAGAGAGTGACAGTTTTGTACGAAGTTGTGCAACTGGTCTGAGATGGCTTCCTAGTACAATCGTCTCTGAAACAGAACCTTTATCTTATCGAGTAGACATGGAAAACAGGATTTTGAGAAACACATGGATCATCCCAGAAGTCGAGAAACCCGTAACAGCTAATTAATCCATCTGAAAACAAAATCGAAAATTTGACCCCTGAAGTGCCAGGTCGATAAAATATAGACATACCTGATCTCTCTGTTGAAGTAAATAATTCTGAACTGCCATTGTCTAGGGATGTCCCTGAAGCTGCAGTTCCTGTTCAAGTCAATCCAGTGGAAGAACCTCCAGCTGCAAAGTTGCGTCACTTTTCCCGAATCTGAAAACTACCTCAAAGTCTAAATTTATAATAGCGTGACTGTATGTAATAGGGATTAGGATGTTTTTGTAAATAAGGGGGCAAAACAAAATTAAAGGGAGTGGAATCTAGTAATTGTAAGTTAAGCCATTTCTTACTGTTATGGGGATCATGCGACTGTACAGATGAATCAACCCTAAGCACAGTGAATCTTACGGAAAGAGCTTTTTAGCCTTGGTCTTTGAACAAGTGTGTAGCCTCACCAGGAGCCTGTAGATAAAGTTTGCTGTTTCTTACAAGAAACCAGTCCTGCATCCCAAGTTCATCACACTTTTTCCCCTTGATGATCTACTATTATTATTGGGATGCTTCTTGTGTCTTCCAAGTGAAGGCAGGTACAATACAAAGTCTCTACCATTTCCTTGCTTCCCATTATTAATTTCCCTGTTTCAGCCTCAAAGAGACCAATGCAAACTGTACTTTGTTACTTTTTATACACTTCTAGCAGTTTTTATATTTGTTGCTAGTTTGCCCTCTTTTCTAATTTCTCCCTCCCTCTATCTTTTCATGAAATCATTAATTAATCCTGTCTCATTAAAAATTACGAGGTCTAAAATAACCTGTTTCGCTCATGTGAACTCTCCCCCACTCTTTTCTAAAGGTCTAGTTAGATGATTCGCCATGACAATAAACTTAGTGCAGTTCAAGTGAAGGCTGTCCTATTGTGATGCAGCTCCCCATTTCCTCAGTACTGGTGCCAGTGGTCTGTGAATCAAAACCTATTTCTCCCACATTAATCTTTGAGCCACATATTCAATTCTCTGGTCTTATTTATCCAATGCCAATTTGCTCATGCCTCAGATTGTAATCTATAGATTACAACAATGACTGCACTTCCAAAGTACTTCATTGGTTGTAAAGTCCTTTGAGGCATCTGGTAGTCACACTTTTTTTTCAAACATACCTCGAACTATGAATTGGGTTTTCATCCTGGAGGGAGGTAGTGGGAGTCAGAAAATTTTCAAGCTCAGTGTGCCTACCTCGGGAGGAAGAGCCTACAAGTGCAGAGTTATCATTTCTGGGCTTTGGGGGAGGAGGGATGGAGGGGTGGGTTCATGCTGGAGTCAGGGCCGCTGCCCTCTGAAAAAGTTTGGAGGTAGCCACAGGGGCAGCTGAGTGTCAAGGTGGGCTGGTTAAAATACCCACTTCAGTGTTGTTTTACAATTTTATTTAAATTCTTTTATTATTTTACTTAACTTTTATTGAATATTAGGCCCTATAGTTGTCACCCTTTATACCTCCTCTTCTCCATACATTCCCAATGTTCCATTCATGTCAACTCTGTCTCTGACACACTCTCCCATGACTTTTCATATTCTCCATGCCAACCTATATTCCTCTACCTAACCTCATGGCCCCTCATACCCTCCATACCAACTCATGGGACTTCCATGCTTTATTACAGCCCTATAAAAATGTCAATCAACCAGATCTTGAAAGTATCAATAGCAGAAAATACAAGCACTTGACACCACTTTATCTTGTGTAAATGAACACAGACTAATTGAGACAATAGATCTAAGAGAAAAATGTCAAACAATGTTTTCCTTTGTGTGCCACTGTTTCAACAGACTAATGGATGTCTGGGCTCTCAGCATATATGCATAATGAAGCTAGTTTGTATAGGTTGACATGGAGAATATGAGGGGCAGTGGTGTGGGTGAGGATGAGTTGGCATGGGTGAGGAATGGGTAAGACCTTTTGAAGTTATTTTTCAAAAGGTTCCCTCATCCAGACTATAGCTCACGAGACTTGAGAGGCCGTGAGCCACGAGTCTTTGCAAATCTGACCCCACTCTATGAAAATTGCAGGGTGTTAGGAGATGGCTATTTTCGCAATGAAGACGGCCAGGTTGGAAGTGCAGATTACGAGCTTGCGACCAGCACCAGCACCAGCACACATCCTTCTCCCATGCTACCGATAATTGAGGGTGCCAGAAATCCTAGAATCAGGGTCTGTGTGCTATTTTTAAAGGGCCGTGGAATCTCCCCAGCTGTGCGATAATCCAGTTCTATATTCCTGCATCTTAAACTGCTTCCCTACATGTGTTATAGAATATTCCATACTCCCAATGCAGCAAACTGACACAGCGCTGAAGGAGGCCATTGAGCCCATCATGCCAGATTGGCTTCTTGGTGGAGCTATCCAATTAGTCGGACTCCCCTGATTCTTCCCCGTAGTCCTCCAAATATTTTCTTTTCAAGTTTTATCCAATTCCCTTTTGAAAGCTTCTATGCATTAGCTTCTACCACTCTTTAAGGAATTTAATTCCTGATCATGAATTAATTCATGATGGAGAAATGAATAGAAAAATATGCTGATAGGGTTAGAAGAAATAAAGTTGGTGGAGGCTTGAATGGATCATAAATGCTGGCTTAGACCAGTTGGGCTGAAGGTCTATCTTGAAAGTTTATTGAGGTGCAGTTACTCCACCCTTGTTTGCAACCTGAGGATGGGAATCCTTTCCAGCTGAGGGGCAACACCATTGACTGATTTTTAAAAGTCCTGTTCGCTAATATACGGAAGGCACCAAAGCCAGGTACAGGACCCCGCCCGCTGAGAGTGGCTTAACACAGAACAGTGAATGAACATGGGCTTTCCCTGACCTCTGCACAACACATGGGCTCTCACCAACTGAACATTGATGTTGCATTGATACAGGTTTTAAATCTTGTTTCAAAGGACCTAAGCTACATATGGGGCAGGAGGCTTTAACCATGGTTTAAAGTTTACTGAACTTGGGTTTTGATTGTCCTGAATAAACTAGGAGACTGTGTAAACATTTCCTTCTGATTTAACCTGGGGTGGAAACAACAACAACTCAAATTTCTATAGCACCTTTACGGTAGAAAAATGGCCCTATGATGCTTTAGTATGAACATACAAACTAGGAGCAGAAATAAGCTATTTGGTTCCTCGAGCCTGCTCTGCCATTCAATAAGATTATGGTTGATCTGTTCGTGTTTCGAATTCCACATTCCCATCTAACGCTGATAACCTTTCATTCCGTTGTCTAACAAGAACCTATCTACTGCTGCCTTAAAAATATTCAGCGACCCCACCTCCAAAACCTTCTGAGGTAGAGAGTTACAAAGTCGCACAACTCTCTGAGAGAAAAAAAATTCTCCTCATTTCTGTACGAAAAGGGCAACCCTAATTTTAAAACAGTGCCCCATAGTTCTAGACTCATCCACAAGAGGAAACATTAATTCCATGTTGAGCTTGTCAATACCATTCAGGATTTTATATACTTAATCAAGTCATATCTCACTCTTCTAAACTCTAGTGGAAACAGTCTATCTAACCTTCGCTCATAAGACAACCTGCTTATTCTAGGTATCACACTGGTAAACCTCCTTTGAACCACCTCTAACACATCTGCATCCTTCCTTAAATAAGGAAACCAAAACTGGACACCCTATTCCAGATATGGTCTCACCAATGCCCTGTATAACTGAAACATAATGTCCTCACTTTTATGTTCAATTCCTCTTGTAAAGAAGATAGCATTCCATTAGCTTTCTTAACTACTTGCTGTAGCTGCATACTAACTTTTTGTGACTCATGCACTAGAACTTCTAGATCCTGCTGTTTGGAATTCTGCAGCCGTTCTCCATTTAAGTAATACTCTGCTCTTTTATTCTTCCTGCCAAAGTGAACAACTTCAAGTTTTCCCACATTATACTCCATCTGTCAAATTTGTGCCCAATCACTCAAACTACCTACATCTGTATGCAACCTCCTTATGTTCTCTTCACAACATACTTTCCTACCAATCTTTGTGTCATCTGCAAAGTTAGCGACCATGCCTTCACTCCCCTCATCTAACTCATAGATAAATTGTAAAATGTTAAGGCCCCAGCACAGACCCCTGTGAGACTCCACTCATCATATCCTGCCAATCAGAAAAAGACCCACTTATGCATATTCTGTTTTCTGCCAGCCAACCAATTCTCTATCCGTGCTACTACGTTACCCCCTACACTATGAGCTTTTATTTTCCATAATAACCTTTTATGTAGCACCTTATCAATGTCTTCTGGAAATCCAAGTATAGTACATCTACAGGCTCCCCTTTATCCAAAGTGCATGTTACTCCTTCAAAGAATGCCAATAAATTGGTTAAACATGATTTGCCTTTCACAAATCCATGCTGACTCTTCCGATTACCTTAGGTTTCTCAAAGTGCCCAGCTATAACCTCCTTAGTGATTTATTCTAACACCTTCCCCACGACAGACGCCAAGCTAATTGGCCTATAGTTTCCTGTTTTCTGCCTCCTTCCATTCTTGAATAGAGGGGTTATATTTGCTACTTTCCAGTCTGATGGAATCTTTCCAGAACCTAGGGAATTTTGTAAAATTAACACCAATTCATCTACTATCTCATTCGCCACCTCTTTTAAGACCCTAGGATGAAGTCCATCAGAACCCGGAGACTTGTCAGCCCACAGCTCCCTCAGTTTGCTCATTACCACTTCCCTAGTGATTGTAATTTCGCCAAGTTCCCATCTCCCTTCCACCTCCTGATTTACAGCCAATACTGGAATGTTTTTGTATCCTCTAGAGTGAAGACAGAAGCAAAATATTTGTTAATTTCATCTGCCATTTCCCTGTTATCTACTATTAAACTCCCCATCCTCATTCTCTAGAGGACCAACACTCACTTTACTTACTCTTTTCCTTTCTAAATACCTGCAGAAAATCTTGCTCTCCATTTTTACATTTCTAGCCATCTTCCTCTCATATGCTGATTTATTTTTCCTGATTAACCTTATAGTAATTGTCTGCCATCTTTATATTCTGACCAATTACCTGACCTGCCACTCATCTTTGCAGTTAAATGCTTCTTCTTTAAGTTTGATGCTTTCCTTAACTTCTTTAGTTAACCATGGATGGTGGGTCCTCCCCTTAGAATTTTTCTTTATAATAGGAATATACTTATTCTTGAGTATTCTGAAAGATCACCTTAAATGTCTGCCACTGCTTCTCTATTGATCCCTGTATCCCAGTACACTTCAGCTAGCTCAGCTGTCATGCCCATTTAGTTTAAAATACTCACTCACTCTTCTCTCTTTCAAACTGGATGTAAAATTCAATCATATTGTGGTCACTGCTACCTTATTCTGAGGTCATTAATTAATCCTGCCCCATTACACAATACCAAATCTAATATAACCTGCTCTCTCGTTGGTTCCAAAATGTGCTGCTCTAAGAAACTATCTTCAATGCATTCAGTGAACTTCTCATTCAGGATACTACTGCCAATCTGATTTTTCCAGTTTGTGGGTAGAATTTTTCCTACAGCAGGCGGGCACAGAGCTGATCGCTGCCTGCGGTCGGCTGCGCTCCACCATTTTACGAAGTCGGGCTAATTAAGGCCCGCCCAACGTGAATTGCAGCTCTCAAGAACAGCAGGAAAGGGCAGGCGGCAGCAGGAGTCCAATGACTGCCGGGTTCAATGGCGACGCAGCAGTCTATTTAAACATGGCGCAGGCAGCCTTCCAAAGGCTGCCACCGATGTTGCACAGGAGGATGTTCGAGAGCGCTTTTGGAGATCTGGCCAGGTGGGAGGGCATGTCAGCAGGGCAGTGTGCCCTGAGATTTTTGGATGAGTGCCTAGCTGCTCTCCTTGAGGAGGTGGCAGCACGCTGCAACATCCTTGTGCCAAGTGACGGGAGAAGGAGGCCCCCCAACATAATGAAACATGCCTCGGCTGGGGTGGCAAAAATGATCAGCTCCCAAGATGTGATGAGACACACCTGCGTGCTGTGCCACAAGCGAATCAATGACCTCTTGCGATCGAGAAGGGTGAGTACCATGTTGGCATGGGTCACTTAGCACAACAGTTAGGTTGGCCGCCCCTGCGCAACCCCCCCAACAAACTTGCAATTTTGATATTGCATTCATTCATTTATTCACGGAATATGGCCTTCGTTGAGTGGGCCAGCATTTATTGCCCATGCCTAGTTGCCCCTGAAAGGGTGGTGGGGATCTGCCTTCTGCTTCCGCTGCATGTGGTGCAGGTATACCCACAGTGCTGTTTTGGGGGCGAGATCCAGAATCTGGACCTAGGTGCAGTGGCGGAGCGCCGAAACATTTCAAAGTCAGGACGCTGACTGACTTGGAAAGGAACTTCCAGTTGATGGTGATCCCATCTATCTGCTGCTCTTGTGCTTCTAGGTGGTAGTGTTCGTGGGTTTGGAAGGTCTTAGAGTGTGAGTGGCAAATGTGATGGAGGCAGCATCTGGGCAAGGGGGTCAGCCCTAGCTACTTGGAGTGAGTGTATGGCGGCTCCAGGGTCACGAATTGGGTGAGCCCTGTGAGGTATTCCTCAGGTGGGGGTGGTAAGGCTGCAATGGCAAGGCAGGTACAGGGTAGACTCATCAATGCTCCTCTCTCCTTTCAGGAGAAAACCGCACACAATGATGCTGAGCGGCTGTGAACTGGCGGAGGGCAGGCCCACCTACTCGTACTGACCAGAGGCTCTCGAGCTGGAGAGGTGCCATGCAGCCAGGTCTACTGGCTGCAGTGAGGTTGGGGTGCCATTGGGATGTAAGAGTGCCGTGCCCTGAGGTCACAATGTCTATCATTGGAATCATTCCACTGTTGACTGTATATTGATTTCAGCTTCCAACATGGGTTGCCCGTTGATAATGGAAGGAGGAGCGCATCCTGATCTGGGGGCCAGGCATACACATTAACATGTAATGACTTCAACTAATCCACTGTCCTTGCTTTTCCTCTCAGCCTCTCTGGAGCATGCCCACACTCAGGAGGCAGAGGGACCGCCACTGACCCCTGAGGGCTCAGAAGATATAAACGCACCAGCGTCACACCATCTCAGCCAGGCAGGCACCAGCGCAGATACCAGCATCTTGGTGGGGATAAGGTCATTGGCTACTGTCCTGGCTCACGGTGGTGCGGGCACTTCACACTCGCTTGAGGTGCAGGCGGAGGCAGACAGTGCCCAGGGCGCTGGCAGTTAGAGATCTATTGGGGACCAGGAACATGCTCAGTCGGTGGCTGATGATGTGCCTCTAGAGTCGCCCCTGAGGCAGCAGATGCTGTAAGTCCAGCAGGGTGTGTGGGAGGATCTGGCAGAGATACATGAGGGAATGTGTGCCATGGTCTCCGTGATGGAGGAGTCCATGTGGAGCATGTGTAATGCAAAGACCCTCATGGCCGAGTGCAATACCTCCTCCATGGAGAGGCTCCTTCAGGAGAACAATCAGGGCTTCCTGGGGATGCGATCAGACCTGCAAGCCTTCACAAAGGCATTGACCTCAGGTGGTCAGTGTCAGTGTGGGAGATGGATTGGGCACCCAGTATCCCAGCTAGGTGCCCATCCATCAATGGTGAGCAGGGAGGTCCGAAGCGACCTCACGTTGGCACATGAGCTGCCTGTCATCCCTGTGGGCTCCTCTCAGGGCGCTCCAGATGAGGGCAGCAGCTTCTCCACCTCTCTGCCAGTGACCGTGGCATCTAATGAGGCTGTGACGACTGACCACTCCCTCCCAGTTGAGGCCAGCATTATCTCCATCGGCCAGAGGACACCTGCTGAGGTCATCCAGCCCAACAGGACTGCAGAGTGAGTAGGCTATCTCAAATGCCAGTGCCAGAGAGGGGGAAGTACCTAGATGTAGCACCCGCAAATGTAAACATAAATCATTTTCGGCACACCACAGGCTTATCACTAGTGATTTTCTTTTGCTCCCCGTTTCAGTTGTTTTTCAGTAGGTGTGCTGCTCAACACCTTTTAATACACTTTCATTTCTGTATGCAATTATGTAATCATTAAATATTTTAGTTTTCAACAAGCCTCTGGGTGCTTCATTGCTTCTGCATGTGAAGGGGAACCCATGATGTTATAAGTGAGTTGTTTGTCATTGAGCTTTACTGACAAGTCACATAGTTAACCAGGTCAATGTTGCTCTTAGGTATCGAGTATGGAACCTACAGCCCTGGCATATGGTGGAGGTTCATCTTTGGTAGGCTAGCTGAAGAATCAATGGATCAAAGCCTCCCGGGTGTTGCTGCCTCCCTGGAGGTTGCCCGGGTCAGCACCTATCCCCTCAGCATTCTCCTGAGCATCTCATCCTTGGACTCACTACTGGACTCATCATCTGCAGCCAGAGCATTTGCATCTATATCTTCTTCCTCCAATGCTTCCCCCCCATTCGAAGGCCAGATTATGGAGATCGCAGCATGAAACCACTATCAGTGACACACAATCTGGGGGGTATTGCAGTATGTCCCCTGAACGGTCCAGGCATCAGAAGCACATCTTGAGAAGACCAATGATTCTCTCTACCACAGGCCTTGTGGAGGCGTGGCTCCTGTTGCACCGCTGCTCGGCCTTTGTTCTTGGGTGGCGGATGGGCATCAAGAGCCACTTTTGATGGGATAGCCCTTGTCACCCAGCAGCCATCCATCTAGCTGGCTGGAGGACTGAAGATCCCCGGCACCTGGGAGTGTCTGAGGGTGTAGTCATCATGGGAGCTACCTGGGTGCCACGCACAGACTTGCAGGATCTGCATCCTGTGGTCACACACTATCTGCACGTTCATGGAGTGCAATCCCTTCCTCTTGACAAAGGCACCCAGCTCACCCACTGGCATCTTGATGGCCACGTATGCAGTCGATTGCACCCTGGACGCGAGGGAAGACACCAATTGCTGCAAAGCCTCTGGCTTGCTCCACCTGGCTGGCCTCATCTGAGCGGTAGTAATTGAAAGTCAATGCACACCTGAACAGAGCATCTGCCACCAGCTTGACACAAGTGTGGGCAGCTGATTGGGAGACTCCACAAAGATCACCCACCGACCCATGGAAAGAGCCGGAGGCATGAAAATTGAGGGCAGCCGTGACCTTCAGCGCCACTGGCGTAGGGTGTCCACACACATAGTTGAAGCTGACCTCAGGACCTATCATCTGACAGATGGAGGTCACTGTCTCCCTTGAGAGACAGAATCTCCTTCGGCCCTACACCTCAGACATATTGAAGTAGCTGTATTGCTGCCTGTAAACCCTGGCAGCAGGATACTGGTGTCTTCTGCGGCCCCCTTCCTACTTGTACTTCCTGTTGTGCCTGCGCATGTCCTCCCAAAGGCGGCTCCCCTGGAGGCTGCATATGGATTCCTGGCCTCCTCCCCCTTCTGGCCCTCTCTTCCACCTCAGAGGAGGTGCCTCCAGTGGAGAGCACAATCCCCATTCCCAGGGTAAGGGAAGGCTGGCTGAAACCTGCAAGGCCCCAAGAATTATGTTTACTCCAGAGTCCTAACCTGAAGTCTGTTATTTCTGTAAAAGCAGCTCTGAAGAGATTTGAAGTTCTCCTGTTCACACAAACAAGTAGCAGTAAGTTTCTAAGGTAAATGACTAACAGCTTGCATTCACTAACCCACTCAGTCCTCTTATCCCACCCGTGGAAAAACTTTTTAAAAATGTGGCCTACCCGGCTGCCTGTTGTGCCTGTGCGACCCTCTGAAAATCGCAAAGGCTGAGAAAAATTGTTGTTTTACTGCCTCAAGGGCCTTAAGTGGCCCACTAATTAATGGCAGATGCGCCTCAGAACTCATGGAGCACCCTTCCTCTGAAATATTGCGATGGCGTATGGTGACGTCAGGACGCACGCCCGAGTCATTGTAGGTAATTTTACGTTTCGGTGCTTTGGGCCCGCCCCTGGACGCTGACTGTAAGATTCTGCCCTATATGGAGATTAAAATCACCCATGATTATTGCCATCCCTTTTTCACAAGCACCCAATATTTCTTCTTGTACACTTTGTCCTACATTTTGGTTACTGTTAGGGGGGGTTGTAGACCAATAAAGAACATAAGAAACCTCTTGTGATATCAAGAGAAGGAATTAATTTTACCTAGAAATTGTGTCACTTGTGATAATTATCTATGGTCAGTAACCAAAGGACACAGATTTAAGGTCATTTGCAGAAGAGCCAAAGGGGAGGTAAGGGTCTTTTTTTAAAGCAGCTGATTGTTGTGATCTGGAATTCACTGCTTGAAAGATTGGGGGAAGCAGATTGAATCACCCCTTTCAAAATGGAATTAGAATGATACTTGAAGGGGAGAAAATTTATAGGGCAATGGGAAAAGAGCAGGGGAGTGGGACTAAATGGATAGCTCTTTTAAAGAGCTAGCACAGGTATGATAGACTGAATGGGCTCCTGGACTTTATGATTTTATGATTACTATGAGTACTTAAAAAGTATTTAATTGGCTGTAAACTGCTTCAGGGTAATGTGACGTTGTGAAAGACTGTATTAAAGTCTTTCTCCAAGAGAGGTGATATCTCATGATGCACCTAATAGAGGACATGGAGAAGAGAAATTTCACATTCTTGGGCAGAAAATAGTGTGCAATTCATAAAAAAACACACTTGCCTCTCAGGGCCTTGAGCTTCAGCCCAAAGTTGTATTTTTGACAAAGAATTGAACTGCTCCATCTGTAAATCTGGGACGTGGCTTTTCCACTTGTTTGTTCTTCAGAGGTGCCTTTTATTGATTGTTTCTAATCTCAACTCCCTGATTTACAAATTCTGGCCTCAAGACAGTAGCTCTGTTTGTTTCAAGATGATTTAGTCACAAACTGTCAGTAACTCTCACAATAGAAGACACACAAGAGAAATTCATTCCTGCTCTGCCTGGCTATCAGCTCCTCTTCCCACAGGCAAACTCTTTCTTCCATCATAACACTGTGCAATTGCTGGTTAAATCTGTTTACTGGTGGGATTGATCCGGCAATAGGAATCCTGAGCAACCCCAATAATGAGTAATGTGAAAGGCCTTCATTGGCTGCAAGTTGGAAGTGTTGGCTTAGGTTCCCTTTATTGTCCTGGAAATGGACTGGGAATTTGTGCAAGTGTTTGGCCTCTGCCTGGGAATGACTGATTGTGCCAGGTACGGAACTTACTTTGGTGCGTATTGAATTTTAAAACTGTGTCCGCCGTGGCTCAGTGAATAGAACACTTGCCTCTGAGTCCAAACAGTACAGTTTCAAGTCTCAGAGACTTAAGTGCTTAATCTTGGCTGACACAGGTCAGTACTAAGGAAGTGCTGCCCTGGGTGCTGTCTTTCTTGATGAGATAATAAACCAAAGTTTAAAGCAAAATACTGCGGATGCTGGAAATCTGAAACAAAAACAGAAAATGCTGGAAAAACTCAGCATCTGTGGAGAGAGAAACAGAGTTGACGTTCTGAGTCTGTATAACCCTCCTTCAGAGCTAAACAGAAGTAGAATGTGATGAAATTTATACTGTTTAAGGGGGTGGAGCAGGTGAAGCTGGGTAGAAGATGGGGGTGCGATAAGGAGAGGTTGACAAAGATGTCATGGACAAAATGACAAAGGAAGTGTTAATGGTAGTGTAAGGGCTAAACAAGATGCTGATAGTGGCAAAGGTAAGAAAGCAGAATGTGATATTAGCAGAACAAGGGCAAGCAAGCACTCTGAAAAGAACAACATGGAACAAGTAAGAGGTGGCCCCTGTGGGGGTGGGGTAGGGGGAGGGGGCGTGGTGGGGAAAAAGGATTGAAAATGGGATAAAGGGGAGGAGTTAAAAAATGGGGTAAAACAATGAATAAATTAATAAAAATGAAATTAATTAAAAAAATAAAAATAAAAATAAGTGGATAAAAAATAAAAATGAATTTTGAAAAAAAGGGGTAAGAAAGGACTTGAGACGAGATGTCGCGGTCTGAAGTTGTTGAACTCAGTGTTAAGTTGGGAAGGTTGTAAAGTGCCTGATCAGAAGGAGAGGTGCTGTTAGAACCATAGAAAAGTTACAGCACAGAAGGAGGCCATTCAGCCCATCTTGTCCATGCCAGCCCGAGGACACCCAGGATTCTTTCTAATCCCACCTTCCTGCACCTGGACCATAGCCCTGCAGCTTATAGCACTTTAGGTGCAGATCCAGGTTCTTTTTAAAAGACTTTAAAGTTTCTGCCTCTACCACCAACTTGGGCAGTGAATTCCAGACACCCACTTTCCTCTGCATAAAAAAGTTCTTCCTCATGTTCCCCCTACACCTTCTACCACTTATCTTGAATCTATGTCCCCTGGTTCTAGAATTCTCCATCAAGCAAAACAATTTTATCCTGTCCACTCTATCTATTCTTTTGTAATTTTGTACACCTCAATCAAGTCACCTCTCAGCCTTCTTTGCTCTAAGGAAAATAACCCCAACCTATCCAATCTCTCCTCGTAGCTACACTTTTCAAACCCTGGCAACATTCTTGTGAACCTCCTCTGCACTCTCTCCAGAGCTATTACGTCCTTCCTGTAATGTGGTGACCAGAACTGCACACAATACTCCAGTTGTGGCCTCACCAGTGTTTTATACAATTCCAACATTATATCCTTACTTTTCTATTCTATACCTCTGTCAATGAAGGAGAGCATTCCATATGCCTTCTTTACAATCTTGTCTACCTGAACTGCTGCCTTCAGGGACCTGTGTACATGTGTACCAAGATCTCTCACTTCATCTACCCCTCTTAGTATATTCCCACTTATTTTGTAATCCTTGTAACTGTTTCACCTCCCTAAATGTATGGCCTCACACTTCTCTATTTTAAAATCCATCTGCCACTTTACCGCCCACTCCACCAACCCATCTATATAGTTTTGGAGATTATGGCTATCCTCTACTTGGCCAATCTTTGTGTCATCTTCAAATTTCCCAATCGTGCCCCGCATGTTCACATCCAAATCGTTAATATATAACATAAACAACAAGGATCCCAATACCGAGTCTTGTGGAACACCACTTGAGACAACTTTCCATTCGCAAGGGCATCCATCGACCATTACCCTTTGTTTCCTGTTACAAAGTCAACCTTTTACCCAGTTTGCCACATTACCCTGAATCTCATGGGCTTTTACTTTCCTGACCAATCTGTCATGTAGGACCTTGTCAAATGCCTTGCTAAAATCCATGTACACAACATCCACTGAACTACCTTCATAAACCCTTCTTGTCACTTCCTCAAAGAATTCTATCAAATTTGTGAGGCAAGACCTTCCTTTAATAAATCTATGCTGACCATCCCTGACTACCACATGACAGTCAATCCTATCTCTCAGGATTGATTCTACTAATTTGCTCACCACTGATATAAGACTAACTGGCCTATAATTGTTTGGCATTTCCTTTGATCCCTTTTTAAACAATGGAACTACGTTTGCATTTCTCCAGTCCTCCGGTACCTCCCCTGTATCTAGTGAAGATTGGAAAATCATCTTCAGAGCATCTGCTATCTCCCCCCCCGACTTCCTTCAACAGCCTTGGAAACAATCTATCTGGCCCTGGTGACTTATCAATTTTCAAGGATTTCAACCCTTCGAGTACTTCCTCTCTCTTTATGACTATCCCTTCCAATATCTCAAAGTGTTCCTCCTGGACTGCTATATCAACATCCTCCCTTTCCTTTGTAAACATGGAGGCAAAATATTCATTAAAAACCCATCCCACAGCCTCTGCATCTACACACAAGTTTCCATCTTCATCTCTGATAGGTCCTACTTTTTCCTTCACTAACCTTTTAGCATTAATATATTGGTAAAACATCTTTGGGTTATCTTTAGCTTTACTTGCTAATCTTTTTTCATGGCCTCTCTTTGATTTCCTTATTTCCTTTTTTACTTCACCTGCACTTCCTATATTCGTCTAGGCTATTTGCTTTAGTTCTATGTGCCTATTGTACGCTTTCTTTTTAGAACCATAGAACACTACAGCACAGAAAAAACAGGCCAATCGGCCCTTCTAGTCTGTGCCGGAATATTATTCCGCTAGTCTCATTGACCTGCAGCCAGTCCATAACCCTCCAGACCTCCCCCATCCATGTATTTATCCAATTTATTCTTAAAACGTAAGAGTGAGCCCGCAGTTACCACGTCAGATGGCAGCTCGGTCCACACTCCCACCACTCTCTGAGTGAAGAAATTCCCCCTAATGTTCCCCCTGAACCTTTCCCCTTTCACCCTAAAGCCATGTCCTTTCGCGTTTATCGCTCCTAATCTAAGTGGAAAGAGCCTACTCACATATACTCTGTCTATACCCTTCATAATTTTGTAAACTTATATCAAATCTTCCCTCATTCTTCTATGCTCCAAGGAATAAAGTCCTAACCTGTTTAATCTTTCCCCGTAACTCAACTCCTGAAGAACCGGCAACATCCTAGTAAATCTTCGCTGCACTCTTTCAATCTTACTGATATCCTTCCTGTAGTTAGGCGACCAGAACTGCACACAATACTCCAAAGTTGCAAAAAATAAAAACAAAAAAACTGCGGATGCTGGAAATCCAAAACAAAAACAGAATTACCTGGAAAAACTAAGCAGGTCTGGCAGCATCGGCGGAGAAGAAAATAGTTGACGTTTCGAGTCCTTATGACCCTTTGACCGAACTGTCCGTTCGGTCGAAGGGTCATGAGGACTCGAAACGTCAACTCTTTTCTTCTCCGCCGATGCTGCCAGACCTGCTGAGTTTTTCCAGGTTACTCCAAAGTTGCTCTCACCAATGTCTTATACAACCTCACCATAACATCCGAACTTTTATACTCAATACTTTGATTTATGAAGGCCAGTATGCCAAAAGCTTTCTTTACAACATTGTCTACCTGTGACGCCACTTTCAGGGTATTATGTATCTGAACTCCCAGATCCCTTTGTTGCTCCTTACTCCTCAATGCCCTACCATTTACTTTGTATGTCCTACCTTGGTTTGTCCTTCCAAAATGCAACACCTCACACTTTTCTGCATTAAATTCCATCTGCCATTTTCTGGCCCATTTTTCCAGTTGGTCCAGATCCCTCTGCAAGCTTTGAAAGCCTTCCTCGCTGTCCACAATGCCTCCAATCTTAGTGTCATCAGCAAAATTGCTGATCCAATTTACCACATTATCATCCAGATCATTGATATAGACAACAAACAACAATGGTCCAGCACAGATTCCTGAGGCACACCACTAGTCACAGACCTCCAGTCTGAGAAGCAATCATCCACTACCACT
Source organism: Isurus oxyrinchus (assembly GCA_026770705.1). NCBI lineage: Eukaryota > Metazoa > Chordata > Chondrichthyes > Lamniformes > Lamnidae > Isurus > Isurus oxyrinchus. The sequence continues at coordinate 1,745,450 of JANJGN010000083.1, read as the reverse complement.
CTGTCTTCTCCCACACAGCCAATTTTGAATCCAGTTTCCAACCTCTCCATGGATACCAAATGTCTGAACCTTCTGAACTAACCTCCCATGTGGGATCTTGTCAAAGGCCTTACTAAAGTCCATGTAGTCAACATCCACAGCCTTTCACTCATCTACTTTCTTGGTAACCTCCTCGAAAAACTCTACAAGGTTCGTTAAACATGACCTACCACACACAAAGCCATGCTGACTATCCTTAATCAGCCCTTGGCTGTCCAAATAATTGTATATCCGATCTCTCAGAATACCTTCCAATAATTTACCTACTACTGACGTCAGGCTCACAGGCCTGTAATTACATGGTTTACTTTTGGAGCCTTTTTTAAACAACGGAACAACATGAGCAACCCTCCAATCCTCCGGCACCTCATCCATGGCTAAGGACATTTTAAATATTTCTGCCAGGGCCCCTGCAATTTCTACACTAGTCTCCCTCAAGGTCCGAGGGAATATCATGTCAGGCCTGGAGGATTTATCTACCTTTATTCGCTATAAGGCAGCAAGCACCTCCTCCTCTTTAATCTTTATATGTTCCATGACACTACTGCTTGTTTCCCTTCCTTCTTTATACACTATGCCAATTTCCTGAGTAAATACTGATGCAAAAAAACTGCTTAAGATCTTCCCCATCTAGTGAGGCTCTACACATAGACGACCACTCTGATCTTCAAGGGGACCAATTGTGTCCCTTACTATCCTTTTACTCTTAATATACTTGTAGAAACCCTTCGGGTTTACCTTCACATTATCTGCCAAAGCAACCTCATGTCTTCTTTTTGCCTTCCTGATTTTCTTTTTTAGTATTTTCTTACATTTTCTATTCTCTACAAGTACCTCATTTGCTCCTTGTTGCCTATACCTGCTATACACCTCTCTCTTCTTCTTAACCAGATCGCCAATATCCTTTCAAAACCAAGGTTCCCTTTGCCTGTTAACTTTGCCTTTAATCCTGATAGGAACATGCAAACTCTGCGCTCTCAAAATGTCGCCTTTGAATGCCTTCCACTTACTGAACAGATCCTTGCCAGAAAACAACTTATCCCAATCCACTCTTCCTAGATCCTTTCTCATTTCCACAAAATTGGCCTTACTCCAATTTAGAATTTCAACTTGAGGACCAGACCTATCCTTATCCATAATTAACTTAAAACTAATGACATTGTGGTCACTGGACCCAAAATGTTCACCTACATATACTTCTGTCACCTGACCTGTCTGGTTCCCTAATAGGAGATCAAGTATTGCATCCTCTCTCATTGATACCTCTATATATTGATTTAGAAAACTTTCCTGAACACATTTGACAAACTCCAAGCCATCCAGCCCTTTTACATTATGGGAGTCCCAGTCAATATGTGGAAAGTTAAAATCTCCTACCATCACAACTTTCTGTTTCTTACATCGGTCTGCCATCTCTCTACAGATTTGCTCCTCCAATTCTCTTTGACTATTGGGCGGTCTATAATACACCCCTATTAGTGTGGTCACACCTTTCCCGTTCCTCAGCTCCACCCATATGGCCTCTATAGATGAGCCCTCCGGGCTGTCCTGTCTACGCACAGCTGTGATATTTTCCCTGACTAGTAATGCCACTCTTCCCCCTTTCATCCCTCCCCCTCTATTATGTCTGAAACAATGGAAGCCCGGAACATTGAGCTGCCAGTTCTGTCCCTCCTGCAACCAAGTCTCACTAAGCAATAATACTGTAATCCCACGTGCCAATCCACGCCCTAAGCTCATCTACCTTTCTGACAATACTCCTTGCATTGAAATAGATGCATCTGAGAACATTTCTATCCTGTACAAACCTTTGATTTCTGTCTATACATGCATTCCTCACTTGACCTTTATCCTCCTCCACCTCAGTATCTGCTCTAACACTCTGGTTCCCCTCCCTCTGCAAATCTAGTTTAAACCCCCCAGAGCAGCACTAGCAAAACTACCCGCAAGGATGTTAGTCCCCCTCCAGTTCATGTGCAAACCATCCCTTCAGAACAGGTCCCACCTTCCCTGGAACAGAGCCCAATTTTCCAGAAACATGAAGCCCTCCCTCCTGCACCATCTCCTTAGCCACGTATTTAGTTGCATTATCTTCCTATTTCTAGCCTCACTAGCACATGACACGGGTAGCACTCCTGAGATCGCAACCCTGGAGGTCCTGTCCTTCAACTTTGCACCTAACTCCCTAAACTCTCTTTGCAGGACCTCCTCCTCCTTCCTATCCATGTCATTGGTCCCTACATGGACCACGACATCTGGCTGCTCACCCTCCCTCCTGAGAATACTGAGAACTCGATCTGAGATATCGTGGACCCCGGCACCAGGGAGGCAACAAACCATCCGGGATTATCGATCTCTCCCGCAAAACCTCTTATCTGTTCCCCTAACTATCGAATCCCCTATCACTACTGCTCTCCTCTTTTCCCTCCCTCCTTTCTGAGCTGAGGGTCCAGCCTCGGTGCCAGAGACACGACCACTACAACTTGTCCCTGGTAGGTCGTCCCCACCAACAGTATCCAAAACAGTATACCTATTGTTGATGGGAACGGCCACAGGGGTGCTCTGCTATTTCTGTCTATTCCCCTTCCCTCTCCTGACAGTCACCCACCTACCTGCCTCCTGACTTTTATGGGTGACTGTCTCCTTGAAACTCCTGTCTATTACTGCCTCTGCCTCCCGTATGATCCAAAGTTCATCCAGCTCCAGCTCCAGTTCCCTAATTCGTTTTGTCAGGAGCTGTAGCTGGATGCACCTTTTGCAGGTGTAGTCATCAGGGACAATTGTGCTGTCCCAGGCTTCCCACATGCTGCATTCGGAGCACTCGACTGTCCTAACTACTGCCTCCATTACCTACTCCTAATTTAATTAAAGGAACTTACCCGGCCTTACCTCACTAGGAGCAAGCTCGTCCTCAGCCTCTGCTCACCAAAGCCTCTTGAGCCAAAGCCTCAAAGCTCCACTCCTTCACTGGGCCGCTCACACACAGGCCGCTCCTTTTCAGCTTCCCCTCCTTTTATTTTCAATCTCCCCAATTTCTGTTTGATCTTCCCCTGTTTCCTCTAGACAGTCAGGGAGGTCTAGATTTTGCAGCACCACTTTTATTTTTGTAGGATTCATGTCTACTTTGTACAATTAAGATCTCACTTTTTAGTGTTTCCCACTGGTTTTCCACTGTTTTATCCTCCAGCAGTGCTGTCCAGTCCACCTCAGCCAAGTCCCTTCTCATTTCTGCAAAATTTGCCTTCCCCCAGTTCAAGACTTTTACTCCTGCCTTATCTCTGTCCTTTTCCATGGTAATACTAAATCTAACTGAATTGTGATCACTGTCCCTGAAATGGTCACCAACTGTCACTTCACCCACTTGCCCTTCTTTGTTCCCCAAGACTAGGTTTAGAATTGCATCTCTTCTCATTGGATTTGCCACTAATTGGTTGAAAAAATTTTCCTGGACACACTGCATGAACTTTTCTCCCTCAGTGCCCCTTATGTTGTTTGAATCCCAGTTGATATAAGGATAAGTCTCCTACTATAATTGCCCTCTTGTTCTTACAAGCAGAAATTTGCCTACATAATTGTTCTTCTATCTCCCTTTCATTATTTGGGGGTCTGTAGTATACTCCCAGTAGTGTGACAGCCCCTTTTTGTATTTCTAAGCTCAACCCATAAAGCCTCGTTTGTTGACCCATTTAGTATATCATCCCTTCTCACAACTGGAATTGATTCTTTAACCATTAGTGCTACCCCACCCCTCTCCTTTTTTATCTCCTACTCTATTGTGCATGAAGACTCTATTACCAGGGATATTAAGCTGCCAGTTTTGTTCCTCCTTTAGCCAGGTCGCCATTATAGCAATGACATCCTGCTGCCATGTGTCTACCTGTGCCCTTAACTCATCTACCTTGTTCCTTCAGTTTGCGCTGAGCTTCACTGGAACATTGCAACAGGCCAAGGACAGACATGTGGGCATGAGAAAAAGATGGGGTGTTGAAATGGGAAGCAACAGGAAGGTCTGGCTCATGCTTGCAGACAGAATGAAGGTATCCACAAAGCGGTCACCCAGTCTGTGTTTGGTCTCTCCTATGTAGAGGAGACCACATTAGGAGCATCGAATGCAGTTAGCCAAATTGATGGAGGTGCAAGTGAAGTGCTGCTTCACCTGAAAGGAGTATTTGGGCCCTTGGATGGTGAGGAGGGAGGAGATGTTGTATTCATATATTCATCACAATATTCATTACAATATTACATTACAATATTCATTACAAGCCCACCAACTCCCACAGCTACCTCAACTACAGCTCCTCTTACCCTTCTTGTAAGGACTCCATCCCATTCTCTCAGTTCCTTTGCCTCCGTCACGTTTGTTCTAATGATGCCACTTTCCAAGGCAGGTGTTGCACCTTCTGCAATTGCATGGGAAGGTGCCGTAGGAAGGGGATGAGGTGTTGGGGGTAAAGGAGGAGTGGACCAGAGTGTCCCAGAGGGAATGGTCCCTACAGAATGCTGATGGGAGGGTGAGGGGAAGATAGGTTTGGTAGTCATGCTTGAGTTGGCAGAAATGGCGGAGGAAGATCCTTTAAATGCTGATTCTGGCGGGTTGAAAAGTGAGGACAAAGTAGATGCTATCATGGGTCTGGGAGGGAGAGGAAGGTGTGAGGGCAGAGTCTCAGGAGATGGGTCGGACACAGTTGAGGGCCCTATCAACCAGAGTGGGTGGGAAACCTTGGTTAAAGAAGAGGCAAGACATGCCCTGTCAACCACAGTGGGTGGGCCTAACAGCCTCCTCTTCACCATGGACGTCCAATCCCTCTATACCTCCGTCCCCCACCAGAATGGTCTGAGGGCTCTCCACTTCTTCCTTGAACAGAGGCTTGAACAATCCCCATCCACCGCCACTCTCATCCATCTGGCTGAACTTGTTCTCCACCACTTCCAGCATGACGCCACCACCAAACACATCTTCCCATCACACCCCCCCCACCCCCCCCCCCACCCCACCACCCCCCAACCTCCCACCACCCCCTAGGGTTGGCATCAACATTCAGAATGGACCATTCCCTCTGGGACACTCTGGTCCATCACCCCCAACACCTTATCTCCTTCCCACGGCACCTTCCCATGCAATCACAGAAGGTGCAACACCTGCCCCTTTACCTCCTCCCTCCTCACCATCCAAGTGCCTAAACTCTCCTTCCAGGTGAGAACAGCGCTTCACTTGCACCCCCTTTAATTTAGTCTACTGCATTCAATGCTCCCAATGTGGTCTCCTCTATATTAGAGTGACTGGATGACTGCTTTGAGGAACACCTTCAGTCTGTTTGTCAGTATGACCCAGACTTTCCTGCCATTTGCCATTTCAACACACCACACTGCTCTCAAGCCCACATGTTTGTCCTTGGCCTGCTGCAATGTTCCAGTGAAGTCGAATGCAAACTAGAAGAACAGCAACTCATCTTCTGATCAAGCACTTTACAGCCTTCTGGACTTAACATTGAGTTCAACAATTTCAGACTATGAACTCTCATCTCTTCCCCTTTTTTATCCCATTTTTCAAAATTCATTTTTATTTATTATCCTAAAACTATAAAACTATTTTTAGTTTTATTTGTTCATTATTTTATCCCCTTTTTCATTTTCCCCTTTTATCCCATTTTCAATTCTTTTTTCCCAACACTGCTTCCTCCCCCCACTCCACCCCCACAAGGGCCAACTGTGGCTTGTTCCATGTTGTTCTTTTCAGTGTGCTTATCCCTGTTCCACTAATATCACATTCTGCTTTCTTACCTTTGCCACTATCAGCATCTTTTTTAGCCCTCACCACTACCTAATACACTCCCTCCCTTTGTCCTTTTGTGAATGACATCTTTGTCTATCTCTCCTTTGTCCACCTATCACTGGCCTTCTATCCAGCTTCACCTGCTCCACCCCACCTTAAACAGTATAAATTTCATCACATTTCTACTTCTCTTTAGCTCTGTAGAAGGGTCAAATGGACTCAAAATGTCAACTCTATTCCTGTCTCCACAGGTGCTGTCAGGCCTGCTGAATTTTTCCAGCATTTTCTGTTTCTGTGTGATAAACCAAAATGGCCATTTGCACTCCCATGTGGATTTAAAAGATTCCATGGCACTATTCGAAGAAGAGCAGGGGAGTTTTCCCTGCTGTCCTGGCCAATATTAATACCTCATCCAACATCACTAAAACAGACTTGATCATTATTGCATCACTGTTTGTAGGAGATTGTGGTGGTCTAAATTGGCTGCTGCATTTTCCACATTACAATAATGACTACATTTCAAAAGTACTTCATCAACTGTACAAGACTTTGTGATGCCCTGAGATCATAAAAGTTATGATATAAATTTCAGTCTTTTCATTTCCTTTTGAAAGGAGCATTTTGGCCAGGAGGTGATACGATCCCCACTATTTGTGCTGCTGATGTATGTCACAGACAGTCGTCTATGTTGAACAATTGACCCTATTTCTTATTATCACAAGCGTCATTTACAAAGGCATCACTCATTATGTATTAAAAGTGCTAGCTACTCTGGGCAGTTCAAGAAGTACTCATCCTGTACTTACCCATCTACAAGCGCTGGTAGTTGCAGGTAAAGTTGGATCTTCAATTAACTTGAGTCAGCTGTTCACACTTGGCGAAAGGTGTTTAGCTTAGTGTTGAGATTCTGGATGCAAATACTAACAGTCAGGAAAGACAGCTTGCAGGACTCTTGTGTTTTATAACTATGCTGCTTACTTACCTTTTTGTTTTACCAGGAACTGCGTATAGCATATAAATCCTGTAAATACCAACATACCCAATATAAGCGTTGGGGACTGTACTGGCTTTACTAGTGTAGTGGGGTTATATAATAGTCAGCATCACGATGTGATCAGACAATCACAACATTCGGAATTTTCTGGCCCTCCCACCAGTGGGATTTCTGGTCCCGCCGAAGTCAATGGCCTTTAGAATGGCTTGCTGCATTTCCTGGCCCTGCCCCCACTGTTATAGCTGGAAAATCCTGCCCTTTCTGTGGCAGCAACGTTAGGTACATGGTGCACTTCCAGTTGGTTTTAGGTTGTGTGTGTTCTTTTTAACACTTAAATATGTCTTATTCTCATCTTAAGCTTATGTATTCCTATTATATATTATAATAATTATATATTATATATATTATATATTATTATATATGTAGACAGGGTTGTAAAGAAAGCTTTTGGCATAATGGCCTTCATAAATCAAAGTATTGAGTATAGGAGTTGGGATGTTATGGTGATTTGGTATAAGACATTGGTGAGGCCAACTTTGGAGTATTGTGTGCAGTTCTGGTTGCCGAACTACAGGAAGGATATCAGTAAGATTGGGAGAGTGCAGAGAAGATTTACTAGGATGTTGCCGAGTCTTAAGGAGATGAGTTATAGGGAAAGATTAAACAGGTTAGGACTTTATTCCTTGGAGTGTAGAAGAATTTGATAGAAGTTTACAAAATTATGAGGGGTATAGACAGAGTAAATGCGAGTAGGCTCTTTCCACTTAGATTAAGAAAGATAAACACAAGAGGACATGGCTTTAGGGTGAAAGATGAAAGGTTTAGGGGGAACATTAGGGGGAACTTCTTCACTCAGAGAGTGGTGAGAGTGTGGAACGAGCTACCATGTGACATCGTAAATGTGGGCTCACTCTTAAGTTTTAAGAATAAATTGGATAGATACATGGATGGGAGAGGTCTGGAGGGTTATGGACTAGGTGCGGGTCAATGGAACTAGCAGAATAATATTTCGGCACAGACTAGAAGGGCCAAATGGCCTGTTTTCTGTGCTGTAGTGTTCTATGGTTCTAGGTTCTATTCCCTAATAAACTAATGAATGGAAGGAGCATTGCCAGTGGCTTCGGAAATGTGAAGAATGTTCCTGCCAATGCCTGGGTAATATAAACACCTGAGCACCTTGGATGATTCTGAACAGGATAGATGAGGAAAGGTTGTTTCATATTGATAGTATGGGCATCTGCACCATGGGCATCAACTGCCTTTTAGTACCTCATCCAACTGGTCAATACTGAAGTTTGAGCTAAGACAGTGAGCTTGCAGAAGGCGATTTGACTATGCTGGGCATTACAGTCCCACCTGCTCTCGTTCTTCCTCAACTTCCACAGTGCATACAGTGCAACAATCCTTGTGGGGGAGTCATAAACCAAAATAAGGAAAGTTTCTGAATGAGCCCCAAATGAATAAATTATAAACAAGAGCTCACTTTTTGTAACTTTCACTTTAACAATAATCAGAACCAACAGAAATTAAACATGAATTAACAGGCAAATGATACTTCAGATAAAAAGGTAAATTTCACTTTAAATAGTCAATACAAAAAAGATACATTGTACACAAGCCCAAGCACTTGAATCACTCCCCGCAGACACGTGGTACCACGTGCAGTTCCAAGTTCTCTAACCCAACCTCCTGTAAGTAGAATCTTCCTAATTTTCCACTCGACCAATTCAGCCTTTGAGTTGCATTCACCAGCAGGCGTATTCCATCTGAGGTCCCTGGATATGGCTATCACCAACAGGGCATACTGTACATCTATCAACCCTCTCTCATTCTGACCAACCAACAATATCTGGTTCATGATCTGGTCTTCAGACACAAACACTCAGTTCTTTCTCATGCCTGAGTTATTCGCAGCACTTTTTCAGATTCAGTGCCTTTTAGCTTGCTTATATTTTCCCAAGATCTTCTGGGATTCTATTTTTCTTCTTATTGCCAAACAGAAACCCAACTTTTAGGTAGAATGTAGCTGTCTTTTCGACTCTATCTGCTTTCTCTTTGAGTTTGCATCTGGGTGCTGATTGCCTCCACCCCCAGCTCTTGTGCTCATAACTCTCCTTTGTATCTGGCCACACATATTTTGTCTTATCTTCCTTCCTATTGGTACTGCTTCCAAGGGTTGCCAGGTCACATGGGCCAGTATTTTTTATTATCCAAGACAATTACAATTGATCCCTGCACAATTGATGCAACCTCTTAAATTGCTTTTAAGAATGTGTGGAAAGGGCTTTTAAGATTCCACAGACATTTTAGAGAAATAAGAAATTTTCCTTACTGTACTGCTTCCAGTCACATTAGTTTACAGCAGAAATCAGTGTACATCGATCAGGGGCAGGCACCCTAGCTAGTTTCCCTTCTCTAAACTGGTGCTACTTTTCTTGAACCACTGCAGTCCATGTAGTGACGGTCCTCCCAATTGGCTGTCAGGTAGGGAATTCCAGAATCTTGACCAGTGACAATGAAAGATATATTTCCAAAGCAGGATGATGTGTAAATTGGGGGAGGAGGAACTTGCAGGTGGTGGTGTTCCCATGCATCTGCTGCCCTTGTCCTTCTAGGTAGTAGAGATCACGAGTTTGAAAGTTGCTTGGTGAATTGCTGCAGTGCATCCTATAGATGAGGATAGATGGTACACACAGCTGTCACTGTGCACCAGTGGTGGGGGGAGTGAATGTTTAAAATGGTGGATTGGGTGCTGATCAAATGGGCTGTTTGGGATGCTGTGCTTTATGTTTTGTGTGGTCTTTACACATGGAACTGGGGGAGGGAGTGTCTGTTTTTTAGTCATACAAAATAAAATAAAATTGAGCAATAATCTGCCCAGCAAGGAGGAATAGCATAGTCTGCAGTGTGCGATATTTTTAAAACCAGTTTTCCTGACAACCTGTCATGCACTATGCACATCACGCAAGAATCAGTAAGAATGAGAGTCACTAAATTCAAACACAGCAAAACTCCCATACCCAGCTGACATCAGCTTTCAGGATTCCAACTTTGATCGATGAATCTGAAAGATATAAAGAAATACTTGCTTCAGGACTGGGAATTAAACATTACAGAGTATAACATATGTCGAAGGATGGGGAGGAAAACAGGGAGGTGGAGTAGCTGTACTTACTCGGCACAAATAATGCCAGTAGAAAAAAGAGGTGCAGCTACCACTGAGACAAAATAGAATCCATATGGATAGAGATAAAGGATCCATCATGCTCATAGGAATAGTCTACAGACCAGCTAATACAGAAGAGAGGTGGAGGAAGAACTTGGCAGACAAATTAGGGAATTGAGTAAAAAACATGGAATAATAATCATGGGGGATTTCAATTACCCTGATATCAATTGGACAGAAGAGTTTGGTAAAAGAGATAGGGGACTTATTTCAAACCCAATATGTGAAAGCACAACAAGGTTAGCTTCAGAAACAGATTAGTCAGCCCAACCAGTCCATGCTGGTGTTTATGCTCCACTCGACTCCTTCTCATCTTTTCTCATGTAAATCTACCATCAGAACCATCTGTTCCCTTCTCCCTCATGTGTTTGTCTAGTTTCCCATTAAATGCAACTCTGCTATTTCCTTCCAATAATTCATGCTGTAGCGAGTTCCATACTCTTACCATTCTTTGAGTGAAGAAGTTTCTTCTGAATTCTCTATTGGATTTCTTGATGATCACTCTATAAAACCTTCTGTAATTTTAAAAACCTCTATTAGGTCACCCCTTAGCTTATTTTTCAAGAGAGATGAGACCCAGCCTGTCAATCCTTTCCAGGTTTGTGGATCCGTGTGTTTCTGGTACCACCCTTGTAAATCTTCTCTGCACCATCTCCAGGGCCTCTATATCATTTTTATAATATAGTGATCAAAACTACACCGTATTTTAAGTGTGGTCTTACCGAGGTTTGATACGGGTTTAGTATGACTTCATTATTTTTTCAATTCTAACCCTCTAGAAATAAAACCTAGTGCTTGGTTTGCTATTTTTATGGTCTTGCTAACCTGCAATGCAACTTTTAGTGATTGAGATGATGTATTTGTACAATGAGATCCCTTTGTTCTTCTACCCCAACTAGACTTGGATCTTCCAAGTAATAAGTGACCTCCCTATTCCTCCAACCAAAATGCACCACCTCATATTTATCGGTGTTGAATTTCACCGGCCAATTATTTGTCCATTTTGCAAGTTCATTCATGGCCTTTTGTTGCAGTCCTCCTCAGTATTGACTATCTCCCAAGTTGCTGTCATTCACAAATTTAGAAATCGTATTTTAGATCTCAAAATCCAAATCTTTAATGTAAATTGTGAACAGCAGTGCTCCCAGCACTGATCCTTGTGGAACACCGCTTTCTAACTTCTGCCTCTCTGAATAACTAACTTTTTCTCCCAATCTGCTTTCTGTCTTGAAGACAACTTGCAGTCCACTCTGTCACTTGCCCCTGACTCCACATTGTCTGACCTTATTCATTAATCTATTATGGGGTATTTTTTGAAAACCCAGGTTAATTAAATCTACTGCAACAGCATTGTCTAATCTCTCTATTACATCCTCAAAAAATCAATAAGTTTGGTCAAGCAAGATTTTCATTTTAAAACCATACTGACAAGTCATTATTGTATTTCCTATTCCTAGAAGTTTGATTGCAGTGGGTCAAGCCAAGCGTTTCAGACCTTAAGAAGCAGCTGGTGTCACTGTGGCACATTTGTTAGGACGGCTTTGTGGATAGCATTTTTATAGGTGTGGTCACCTTGCAGCTTAACAGTATGCAGGGAGAGGGGGAAATGGGTGACTGCCAGACAATCAAGCAGAAGTAGGCAGAAGTCCTCCAAATCCATCTCACTCTCCAATCAGTATTCATTTCCTAATACCTATGGGAACAATGGTTCATCTGGGCAGTGCAGCCAGAGCCAAGTCCATGACACCACAAGTCGCTCATCTGTACAGTAGGGAAGAGCAATTGTGATAGGTGATTCGACAGTTGGGGCAATAGACCAGCCTTTCTGTGGCTGGAATCATGAATCCATGAAGACAAATGTAGGTCACTTACAGTCAGAAACAGGGGAATTTATAATGGGGAACAAAGAAATGGCTGACCAACTAAATACATACTTTGGTTCTGTCTTCACAGAGGAGGACACAAGTAACATACCAGAAATAAAAGCAAAAAACTGCGGATGCTGGAAATCCAAAACAAAAATAAAATACCTGGAAAAACTCAGCAGGGCTGACAGCATCTGCGGAGAGGAACACAGTTAACGTTTTGAGTCCGTATGACTCTTCAACAGAACTAACTAAAAATAGAAAAGAGGTGAAATATAAGCTGGTTTAAGGGGGGATGTGACAGGTGGAGCTGGATAGAGGGCCAGTGATAGGTGGAGATAGCCAAAAGTTGTCATAGACAAAAGGACAAAGAGACATTGAAGGTGGTGATATTATCTAAAGAATGTGCTAATAGGTGACATTAAGGGTAGAAAGCAGGACGAGCAAGGTACAGATAGCCCTAGTGAGGGTGGGGTGGGGGAAGGGATCGAAATAGGCTAAAAGGTAGAGATAAAACAATGGATGGAAATGCATTTTAAAAACAATGGAAATAGGTGGGAAAAGAAAAACCTATATAAATTATTGGAAAAAAGGGGATTGGAAAGGGGGTGGGGATGGAGGAGAGAGTTCATGATCTAACGTTGTTGAACTCAATATTAAGTCAAGAAGGAAGCCTATTTCGATCCCTTCCCCCCAACCCACCCCTGCTAGGGCTATCTTTACCTTGCTCATCCTGCTTTCTATCCTTAATGTCACCTATTAGCACATTTCTTAGATAATATCACCACATTGTTTGGCTATCTCCACCTATCACTGGCCCTCGATCCAGCTCTACCTGTCCCATCACCCCCGCACCCCCCCCCCCCCACCCACCCCACCAAACCAGCTTATATTTTACCTCTTTTCTATTTTTACTTAGTTCTGCTGAAGAGTCATACGGACTTGAAACGTTAACTGTATTCCTCTCAGCAGATGCTGTCAGACCTGCTGAGTTTTTCCAGGTATTTTTGTTTTTGATTAACATACCAGAAATGTTGGGGAACACAGGGTTTAGTGAGAGGGAGGAACTGAATGAAATCAGTACTAGTAGAGAAACGGTGCTAGAGAAATTGATGATATTGAAGGCCGATAAATCCCCAGGGCCTTATAATCTACATCCCAGAGTACTTAAGGAAATGTCTCTAAAAATAATGGATGCATTAGTGGTCATCTTCTGAGATTCTATAGACTCTGGAATAGTTCCTACAGATTGGAGGGTAGCTAATGTAACCCCACTATTTAAAAAGGGAGGCAGAGAGAAAACAGGGAATTATGGACCAATCAGCCTGATATCGGTAGTGGGGAAAATTCTAGAGTCCATTATAAGAGATTTAATAGCTGAGAACTTGGAAAACAGTGGCAGAATTGGACAGAGTCAGCATGGATATACGAAAGGGAAATCATGCTTGACAAATCTACTGGAATTTTTTGGGAATGTAACTAGTAGAGTTGATGAAGTGGAGCCAGTGGATGTGGTTTGTTTGGACTTTCAGAAGGCTTTCGACAAAGTCCCACATAAGAGATTAGCATGTAAATTTAAAGCACATGGGATTGGGCGTAGTTTATTGAGATGGATAGAAAACTGGTTGGCAGACGGGAAACAAAGAGTAGGAATGAACGGGTCTTTTCCGAATGGCAGGCTGTGACTAGTGGGGCATCATAAGATCGTTGCTGGGACCCCGCTATTCACAATATATATTAATGATTTAGATGAGGGAACTAAATGTACTATCTCCAAATTTGCAGATGATACAAAGCTGGGTGAGTGGGTGAGCTGTGAGGAGGATGCAGAGATGCTTCAGTGTGATTTGGACAAGCTGAGTGAGTGGACAAATGCATGGCAGGTGCAGTATAATGTGGATAAATGTGAAGTTATCCACTTTGGTGGTAAAAACAGGAAGGCAGATTATTATCTGAATGGCTATAAATTGAGAGAGGGGAATGTGCAACAAGACCTGGGTGTCCTTGTACACCGGTCGCTGAAGGTAAGCATGCAGGTGCAGCAGGCGGTAAAGAAGGCAAATGGTTTGATGGCCTTCATAATGAGAGGATTCAAGTACAGGAGCAGGGATGTCTTACTGCAATTATACAGGGCCTTAGTGAGACCACATCTGGAATATTGTGTGCAGTTTTGGTTCTCTTATCTGAGGAAGGATGCTCTTGCTATAGAGGGAGTGCAGCGAAGGTTTACCCAACTGATTCCTGAGGAGAGATTGAGTCAGTTAGGATTATATTCCCTGGAGTTCAGAAGAATGAGGGAGGGATCTCATAGAAACCTACAAAATTCTAACAGGACTAGACAGGGCAGGTGCAGGAAGGATGTTCCCGATGGTGGGGGAGTCCAGAACCAGGGGTCACAGTATGAGGATATGGGGTAGGCCATTTGGGACTGAGATGAGGAGAAATTTCTTCACCCAGAGTGGTGAGCCTGTGGAATTCGCTACCACAGAAAGTAGTTGAGGCTAAAACATTGTATGTTTTCAAGATGGAGTTAGATATAGCTCTTGGGGCAAAAGAGATCAAAGGATATGGGGAGAAAGCGGGAGCAGGCTATTGAGTTGGATGATCAGCCATGATCATAATGAATGGCGGAGCAGGCTCGAAGGGCTGAATGACCTACTCCTCCTCCTATTTTCTATGTTTCTATGTTTCTAATCCAGGATGCTGTATTGCCTCCTGGTGCCAGGGTCAAGAATGTCATTGAACAGCTGAAGAGCACACAAATGGGACAGGGTGAACAGTCAGCAACCAAGGTCCACATTGGTACAAGTGCCATAAGCAGAAAGAAGGATGTGGTCCTGCAGCCAGAATTTAGGGAACTAGGTAGGAAATTAGCAAGCAGACCTCAAATATAGTAGTCTCCAGATTACTCCCAGTACCATACACAAATGAACATAAAAATAGGAGGATAAAGCAGATGAATCTATGGCTAGAAAGATGGTACAGGAGGGAGAGCTTTAGATTCCTCGGATATTGTGACCAGTTCTGGGGGAGATGGGACCTCTTTGACCAGATGGGTTGCACCTAAATAGAGCCAGGATTCAATCCCTTGCCATTGCTATTAAGGAGGGTTTAAACTATCTTGGCAAGGGTGTGGGAACCAGCAGGTAATATCTATTATGGACAGGAGGGGTTTTAATTTAACCAGCCCTGATTACTCCATTTCATCTGTAAATAGAAAAGATGTTTTGATTTTGATTTCCCCCTTTATAAGCAGTGGTGTATTGCCCAATGCCTCAGTTTTGGTGTGATCCAATTTCTATTAATAACTCCAAAGCAAACTCGAGATAGGGTAAACTCAGGGGGGTATTTTATTTGCGAGCACTCAAACTCGAGATGGGAGTGGCAACTGAGTCCCCTTTCTCACTCGTACAATAAAAGAGTGGGGGGGGAGGGATAGAGAAAGAAAGATGTAGAGGGCAAAGACCACAGAATAAAGAATTATTGTTTCACGTGAATCAGAAGTCCAATGCTGAATTCCTTCAGAGAGTACGGCTGGCTGAACTGATGCTGGATAATTCACTTTTCCAGTAGAGTTGACTTCCACAATGAGATCAGCATTCAGAGGTAAATTAGTCTTATAGTCAATGGTACAGAAGTTTAGAAGTCCAGCAGATACAATGTAGATGGGGCCAGGCATTTACCTGAACCAAGCCCTTGTTCTGAGCCGCTGCTTGATAGATGGAAGATGGCAGGCTGATTGTCAATACAACAAGACAGTGTTACAGGTTCCTTCAACTGGGGGTTGGAGTGGCGGGGGTGGTGGGGGGGTGGTGGGGATGGGTGGTCATGTCACAATCATGTTACAACCTGTCCACTTTGGCTTTGACAAAGGATGCATATTCCTTCATCTGGATTTTTGAGATTGTTAATGTTCCGACCGTTCAGAATTTCAAAGGAGGTTGCAGGATCCTTTGACCTAGCAGACAGGTAGACACTAGTGGCTTATGAAAGGTAGATGGTCTTTGTATAACTCCCACTGAATTTGATCTTTGGAGCCACAGGAGTCATTGTCTATCCAGAGATAACAAGGTGTCAGCCTTTCTGATAATGCCAGAAAGGTCCTTTCATTCAAGGTTACAGGCAGACAGCATCAGCCTTTTTAAAGTATTTTGTCCATTTTTTTTAAATCGGAGAGGAATACCAAGGTGCACATAATACCAGGAGAGACAGATAGCACTAGAGTTGGAAATAGTAAGTTTTTAGGTGAGTTCAGGTTAAGGGAGCATCTGATGGGCCACAGGCTAAAGACCCAGCTTCCTTTCCTGCCCCACACATTGCTACCAATCAATGTTGAAGGAACATGGGTGGAATTTTCTGTGCCCATTGGCCTGATGCATCATGGCAGGCGTGAGTGGATAATATTTTGGAAGGCCAAAAATTGGTTTCGTGCCTTCATGAAAAAAGTTTGCAAATGTCTGCTCTGCCCATCAATGGAAGGCTGCATTTCCTGCCGCTGCATGTGGGGGTTAAGGTCCAATAGCTGTTTGGCAATTAAGACTGAAACCAAGTCTGGCTTCTTCAAACAGAGTTTTACTTTTAGTACACAAAAATCTACTGGCAAACTTGTCTCACCTGTTATCCCTTATACTCTTTTGAGCAACCAAATAAACTAAATTAAAGAAAACGAGGGACAAAGTACAAAGCAGCCCCGAAAAGGGGTGCTGCAAAAAGAAAAACTCATCTCAAAGGAAAATTACAACATCAAATTAAAATGTAACTTGAGGGGTCAATAAAGCACCCCAGTCCCCACTGTGCCCACTGGGCAGGGAAGACCTCGATGGTGCTGGCAGACACTGCGTACTCCCTCTCCTGGGACACCCAGCCGCAAATGTAGCCACGGAAGAGGAGCAGACAGTCGGGCCAGACGATCCCCTCAATTACCCGCTGTCTGGACCTGTTTATGGCCAACTTGGCCAGGCCCAGGAGCAGGTTCACGAGGAAGATTCCGCCACCCCCGCCCCACCCCTCTCAGCATCAGGTGCCCATAGATCAAGAGCGTGGGGCTGAAGTGCAAACAAAAGAGAAGTAAAAGTTTTTTCAGGTAACTGAAGAGGGAGTGTAGCCCAGTACAACTAACATACACGTGGTCAAAGGACTCCACAAGACCACAAAAAATTGCCGGTGTCTTGGGTGTCCATGAACCAACACAACCTGTGGTGCAGCACCCTCCACTCCAGGTACCCGAGTGTAAAGGGGAGGAACCCCCCATAGAAAGCCCCCCACTGGGGACTGCCGCTGGACGGCAACAAGGCACGTCTGGGCAGCAGGCGAGGGAAAGGAAGTGAAGGGTGTGCAGCAGCCCATATAGGAAACACCTTCGCACCATGCTAAAGGATTCAAAGGGCATATCCGTGAGGTGGCTCAGGTTGCGGGGCACCAGCTCCTGAGGGAGGGTTCAGGGCTGAGGGCCAATGTAGAATTCCATCCGAATAGCGTTGCGCTCGGACGGATGACCAGTCTGACGTTGGGGCCGAGCACAACCATCCTTAGGTCTTCAATGGCATTGGCTGCGAGCTGGACGTCCACAGGTGCGCGATGCACCAACTCCTGTGGTAGCATCCAGCCCTTTCCTCTGCCATCCAGCATGTCCCCGATCCTGGTCACCCCGGCAACCACAGCCCTCCTCTCCGCCAGCCAATGAAAGTGGCGGAGGTGCAGATTCCTGAGCAGCGGCTCTGTGATGATAGTCGCTACTCATGATGCAGCTCTCCGCCTTTAGGAGGTGACCATGTTCCAGACTTTGATCAGGTCCTGGTAAAAGACGGGCAATGCCTGCAAGGAGCCACCAAGGCCCCTTCAGTCTATAAACAGGAGCTGTACCTCATAATTCAGGCCATGCACCTGGTGAAAGAAATACGTCGCCAGAGCACACCATCTTGGAGAGGACTCAACGTAAAGGTGTCGCTGCAGGACCTGAAGGTAGAAAGTCATCACCTGGGTGCATTGGCAAACCAGCGCCTGACTGCCCTCCCTAAGCGGGACACTCAAAATCTCAGCAACGACCCAGTGCAGCCTTTTGTCCCAGAAGTCAATGAGCATTCTCTGGATTTTTGTGACAAAGTCCAGGGAAGGGGTCAAAGTGACCAGCCAGTACCACAACATGGTGGCAATCAGCTGGTTTATGACCAGAGCTCGACCCCAGTAAGACAGCATTCGGAGCAGTCCTGTCCAGCACCGCAGGCGAGCGGTGACTTTGGCCTCCAGCTCCTGCCTATTAATTCTCATGTATCTCATATTAATCCTGAATGTTAGACTACAACATAAATATTATAAAGCATTTTATCTTTTTGACCTTGTATCACAAAATTTTTTTTTCTTTGTTCAAACCCGTGGAATCTTGTGGTTTTATTTTCTTAGCAAGTGTCATGAATCTCAAATTTTGTCGACTTTAAACAAAATGTTCTTCGTCTCTAACCGGATCTTACCAAAAGCTTGGGGGTCTGGTCAAGGATCTTAACAGATATGTGGATTTTAAGAAAGCATTCAACAAAGGTGAACATAAAAGGTGGGTTAACAGAATTCAGGTTCTTAGAATAGGAGGGTCAGCGTCAAATTAGATTAAAAAGTTGGCTCATGGACTGAAAATAGACAGTCATCGTTTGTCATACTTGGAGAATATAGGACAGTGGTGTTCCACAACAGTCATAAGAACATAAGAAATAGCAACAGGAGAAAACCATACAGCCCATTGAGCCTGCTCTGCTATGCTCACGACTGATCTTGGGCTTCATCTTCCTTTAGCTCCCACGTCGCTTAATTCCCTGAGTGACCAAAAATCGCTCTCAGCCTTAAATAAATAATGGCACATCCACAACCCTCTGAGGTAGAGAATTCCAAAAGTTCACAAAATTTCTCCTCATCTCAGTCCTAAATGATTGGACCCTTATCCTGAAACTGTGACCTCTTGATCCAGATTCCACAGCCAGAGGAAACAATGGGTGGAATTTTCCCGTGCCATTGGCATTTGGCATCATGGTAGGAGTGAGCAGACAATATGGTGAGAAGGCCAAAAATTGATGTCACAACTTTATGAAACCAGCTTGTGATTATCGGCTCCGCCTGTCAATGACGGGCCGCCTTTCCCGTTGCTGGATGTCGGGAATTTTATTTTCATACATCTGCATATTATTATAAGTCCTGCTCGCTGGAATCATCCTTCCATGCTGGATCATGCTGCGTGATTGCACTCTACTTACAAGACCAGCCGCAGGCTGCATGGCTATGGCTTGCTTGGGGAAGGGGGAGAAGTGGCCTCAGGCAAGGGGAGAGGCTGCAGGGCGAGAACTGTACTGGGGAAAGGGGTTATCCCAGGGTGTGCGTGGGACACATATTGATCTGTGCAAGTGGCCTCAAAAGGGTGAGGGCTGAAGAGACAGTCTCCAGTGGAGATGAGGCCAGATGGAGATGTGAGGCTGTGTGAGAGCAAGTGAGAGGTGATGTCCCTTGAGCTGGCAGTGAGTGATATGCTAGTGAATGTGTGATGGGCTTGTGAGTGTGCGAGTTTAGAGTGATGAGATGGTTGGCTTACCCTGGCAGCACAGATGAGATCATTCATCCTATTTCTGCACTGGATGGCGAACCTTTTCTGTGCAATGTTGACACTGACCACCTCTGTCACCACCTCCCAAGCTGGAGTGTTGATACTGATGGGCCTCCTCTAGCCAGGGCGAGGGTAGAGGATATCGTGGCGGGCTCCAATTGTGTCCAGGAGGCATCCCAGGGATGCATCACTGAATCAGGGGGCTGCAGTCTTCTTGCCTATGTGCCTCTGTGCAACAGTCCTCAGCTGGAAGCACTGAGAGGTGTGTGCGCGGCTGCACTTTAAATATGATGCCTCGCATCAAGAAGTGGCGAGGTGATGACATGGTGGGAGAATTGAAGGCCACTGTCAGTGAAACGGTGTGTTTCCCAGGAATGCATGATTAGTGAGGCAGGATTGGGACCATACGATGTGAAAACCCGCCAATGCAGCCAGCAGGTAAAGCGACTTTTTTCCTGCCAGCTACCGCACTTAGTGCAAATCTAGGATGATTCTGCCAAATGGGCGGAATTTTACGTGCCCACTGGCATTGGGCATGTTCGGCAGCGTGAGCGGAGAATATGGTGAGAAGACCCAATTTGCAATTGTCTGTTCAGCCTATCAATGGTGGGCCATGTTTGCCACCATCGGAAATTGGGAACCTCATTGTAATACATCTGCATATCATTATAAGGCCAGCCTGCCAGAATCATTCCCCAGCACTGCTGGATCATCCACCCACGTTGGTGTAATTGCACATCGATGTGTTACACAACAGCATATATAAGGCGTGCACTTGGCAGGCTGCACATTGAGGGGAACTCAGAGGTGAGTGCACAGCAACGTTGTGCATCGCTTGCGAGGGTTGTCAGTTGGACTTCAAGGTTGAGGCAACTTTTTGGGTGGAGGGAGAGGGGGCAAGGGCTGCCCTGCTGTTGAGGTGCATTGGAGAGGGGGACAAGGGCTGCTGTGCGGTTGAAGCACATTGGGGAGGTTGGGCAAGGGCTGCTGTGCGGTTGAAGGTGGTGCACAAGCATGTGTGGGGTGTGGGGCAGGGAAGCAGCCATGCACTAGGGAAACCTTGTATAAAGTGACCATTACTCTGGAGCTGAGATAGTTCCAGCACAGCCACATTGACATGCGAGGAGTCAGGACTCTAATTTATCTGCCCACTCAAGCAAAGGCCTGAAAGTGGCACTAAGTGCTCCAGAGCTTTACACCCCTCAGGCTCAGACTGCAAATTAATGAGCGTTTTAGTGGACTGCAGAACAGTTGGATGACTGCGCACATTGTTAAATCTCCTTGCTAAAGCTGGCCATGGGGCAGTCACTGTTGGAGGCGCTCAAAGCCCCGTGCAATGTCATCATCCTGGTTTGGACCAGCCTCCACCACCATGAACCATTCAAGCTAACAGGGTGGCCTTGCAGTGTGGGTTAGGAGAATGCCTGTGCCTGAGCTGAGAGCACAGCATGTAGTGCAGTGGGCAAAGCTGCTGCCAGTCACTCAGGTGGAGTGGGGCAGAGGTAGGTGGGGCTTTGGGCAGCCATGCAGTGCACTAAACTCTGGCCATCCAAGTGGTTGCCAACACTCTCTGGGATGCTTTAAGGGGATTTCAGACTTAAGCAAGAGAGGTTCTTAGTACAGCCAAGCTAACCCACGCATCTCTCTCTTTCATCCTGCAGAAGGAATACATCAGAAGCATGGAGCCTGGTGAACTAACTGAATGCATCATGGCATACAGAAAGTGAAGATCATGGAGAAGAGTGCAATGGAGGCATCAGGCATCAGGCATCAGATGGAGGAGCAGCACTCTCTGGATGAAGGGCCAGCTGGGGCTCCCGCACATGCCACTAAAGAGCCACAGTGAGCTGTCACTGGTTGGTGCCTAGCTAGACTGAGGATCTATAGACACTGCCTTTCATTTTTGCAGATGACCGTGAACCAGTGTTGCTGAGGACAGCGCATGTCTAGGAAACTGGTCAGTCACATCTGCCAGCTACTGCAGGATTTGCTGCCACGGAGACTTGGATGGCATCCACTGCCAGTGGCCATGGAAGTGACTGTGGCACTCAGTTTTTATGCCAGTGACCCCTGTGGGATATCACGTCTCCAGCCACAAATGCATCCTAAAGTCATGGAAGCCATCTTCCTGAGGGCACACAAGTTTGTGCATTTTGCCTGGGACAAGGAGAGCCAGGATGAAAGAGCAATTGGATTTGCCCAGATCTCGGGTTTCCCACAGGTGCTGGTTGTGATGGATTGCACTCAGCCTCCGTTGCAAGAATGGCTCAAGCATGTCAACTGCAAAGGCTTCCATTCGCTGAATGTACCACTAGTGTGCACCCACCACAAACACATCCTGCAGGTCTGCGTATGGTTTCCAGGAAGTGTCCATGACTCCTGCCTTCTCAGTCGGTCGCAGATCCCTGACATTTTCCAAGGTCCACTGAGGCTGTAGGGATGGCTCATCGGGGACAGGGGCCCGCACAGGACGAGGCTGATGACACCCATGCGGCGGCCTCAGACTGCAGGAGCGCAAAGGCATAGTGAGGCTCATGCTGCAACTCGCACCTTGGTGGAGCAGACCATCAGGATGCTGAAAATGAGGTTCCGGTGCTGATGACAGGTGCCAGGTATAAAATAAAATTGAAAACCAAGCTGAATGTAAAAGGTTCAGAGGAGAGATGAAGATGCAAGTAAGAGAAGCAAAGAAGATGAGTCATATCAAGTCGAATCATGTCTTGATGAGTCATGTTGTGTCACGCTGAGCCGAGTCAAGTCCTGTCGAGTCGTGTCCAGTTATGTCATGTTGAGCCTTGTCATGTCAAGTCATTTCGACTCATGTCATGTTGAATCTTGTCGAATCTTGTGGAGTTATGTAATTTCGATTCATGTCATGTCATATCATGTAGTGTCATGTCGAGTCATGTCGAGTTGAGTCATGTCGAGTCGACTCATGTTGAGTCGCCTCATGTTGAGCGATGTCGTGTTGAGTCGAGTCATGTAATGTCATGCCAAGTCATGTCGGGTCATGTTGAGCCATGTCATGTCAAGTCATTTCGACTCATGTCATGTCGAGTCATGTTGAATCTTATGGAGTCATGTAATTTCAATTCATGTCATGTCATATCATATAGTGTCATGTTGAGTCATGTCGATTCATGTCGAGTGGAGTCATGACGAGTCGAGTCATATCAAGTTGAGTCATGTTGAGTCGAGTCATGTCGAGTCGACTCGAGTCAAGTGGAGTCATATCGAGTCATGTCGATTCATGCTGACTGATGTCATGTCGAATCATGTTGAGTCTTGTCATGTCGGGTTTTATCTTGTTGAGTCATTTCATGTCGAGTCATGACATGCTGACTCATGTCGAGTGATGTCATGTCATGTCAAGTCATGTCATGTCGAGTCATGTCACGTCGAGTCATGCCGTGTCATGTTGAGCCGAGTAATGTCCAGTCGAGTCATGTCGTGTCATGTCAAGTCAAGTCAGGTTGAGTCATGTCGCTTCATGTCAAGTCATCTCGAGTCGTGAAGAGTCATGTCGAGTCATATTGTGTCATCTCGTGTCACATCGTGTCAAGAACAAAGAACAAGCCTGCGCCGATCATATTGCCTGTCAAACTAAAACATTTTGCACAGCCAGGGTCCATATCCCTCTATTCCCATCCTATTCATGTATTTTTCAAGCTGCCTTTTAAACATCATTATGGTACCTGCTTCCACCACCTCCTCTGGCAGCGAATTCCAAACACTCATTACCCTCTGTGTAAAAAACTTGCCCCGCACATCTCCTCTAAAGTTTTCTCCTCTCACCTTAAATCTATGTCTCCTAGTAATTGAATCTTCCACCCTGGGAAAAAGCTTCTGACTGTCTACTCTGTTCATGCAAGTCATAAATTTGTAAACTTCTGTCAAGTCGCCCCTCAATCTCTGTTGCTCTAGTGAGAACAATCAGAGTTTCTACAACCTCTCGTCATAGCTAATAACCTCCAGACCAGGCAGCATCCTGGTAAATCTCCTCTGTACCCTCTCCAATGCCTCCATATCCTTCTGGTAATGTAGCGATCAGAATTCCATGCAATATTCCAAGTGTGGCCTAACCAAGGTTCTATACAGCTGCAGCATGACTTCCCAGCTTTTATACTCAATACCCCTGCCAATGAAGGCAAGCATGCATTATGCCTTCCTGACTACCTTATCCACCTGCCTTGCCACTTTCAGTGACCTGTGGACCTGTACACCCAAATCCCTCTGCCCATCAATGCACTTACGTGTTCTGCCATTTACTGTATAATTCATGCCTGTATTAGACCTTCCAAAATGCATTACCTCGCATCTGTCTGGATTAAACTCCATCTGCCATTTCTCCGCCCAATTCTCCAACCGATCTATATCCCATTGTATCCTTTGACAATCCTCTTCACTATCTGCAACTCCTCCAAACTTAGTGTCATCTGCAAACTTACTAATTAGCCCAGTTACATTTTCCTCCAAATCATTTATGTATTCCACAAACAGCAAAGGTCCCAGCACTGATCCCTGCGGAACTCCACTAGTCACAACTCTCCATTCAGAAAAGCACCCTTCCACTACTACCCTCTGTCTTCTATGATCAAGCCAATTCTGTATCCATCTTCCCAGCTCGCCTCTGATCCTGTGCGACTTTACCTTCTGTACCAGTCTGCCATGAGGGACCTTGTCAAAGGCCTTACTGAAATCCATGTATATAACATCCACTGCCCTTCCATCATTGATCATCTTTGTCACTTCCTTGAAAAACTCGATCAAGTTAGTGAAACATGACCTCCCCTTCACAAAACCACGCTGCCTTTCACTAATATGCCCATTTGCTTCCAAATGGTAGTAAATCCTGTCATGAAGAATCTTCTCCAATAATTTCCCTGACGTAAGGCTCACTGGCCTGTAATTTCCTGGATTATCCATGCTACCCTTCTTAAACAATGGAACAATATTCGCCACTCTCCAGACTTCTGGGACCTCACCCATAGCCAGTGAGTATGCAAAGATTTCTGTCAAGGCCCCAGCAATCTCCTCCCTTGCCTCCCTCAGTACTCTGTCGAGTCTTGTCATGTCAGGTTTTGACTTGTCGAGTCATGACATGTCGAGTTCTGTCGAGTCATGTCATGTCGAGTCATGCCGTGACATGTCATGTCATGTGGAGTCATGCTGAGTTACGTCATGTCGAGTCATGACATGCCGAGCTATGTCGAGTCATGTCATGTCGAGTTGAGTTGAGTAATGCCCAGATGAATCATGTCGTGTCATGTCGAATTGAACCATGTCAAGTCATGTCGTGTCATGTCAAGTCGAGTCAGGTCGATTCATGTCACATCATGTCGAGGCAACTCGAGTCGTGTCGAGTCTTGTCGAGTCATATCATGTCATGTCATATCACGTTGAGACTTGTTGAGTTGAGTCATGTTGCGTCATGTCGAATCATGTTGTGTCGAGTCAAGTCATGTCGAGACGAATCATGTTGAGTCAAGTCAAGTCATGTCGGTTCATGTCAAGACATGCCAAGTCATGTAGAGTCATGTCTGGTCATGTCAAGTCATGTTGAGTCATGTCGTGTCATATCAAGTTGAGTCATGTCGAGTCGAGTCGGTTCATGTCTCATCGAGTGATGTCAAGTGAAGTCATGACGAATAATGTCGAGTCGAGACAAGTCAGGTCGTGTTGATTCATGTTGAGCCAAATCATGTATTGTGGAGTGATGTCTTGTTGAGTCATCTCGAGTTGTGTCATCATGTCGAGTCATATTGTGTCATTCTGTGTCATGTCGAGTGTTGTCAAGTCATGTTGAGTCATGTCGATTCATGTCATGTCGAGTCATGTCTTGTCGAGTCACGTCATGTCATGCACGTTAAGTCATGTCGAGTTGAGTCATGTCGAGTCGACTAATGTTGAGTTGAGTCATGTCGAGTGAGTCGAGTTATGTCGAATTGAGTCATGTTGAGACAAATCATGTCTAGTCATATCAAGTCATGTCAAGTCATGTCATGTCGAGTCATGTCATGATGAATCACGTTAAGACATGTCGAGTCATGTAATGTGTTGAGTCATGCCATGTCGAGTCATGTTGTGTCATGTCTAGACATGTCAAGTTGAATAATGTCGAATCATGTCATGTCGAGTCATGTCATGTCCAGTCACCTCATGTCAAGTCATGATGTATCATATCGAGTCAAGTAATTTCGAGTCATGTCATGTCATGTCGAGTCATATGATGTCTAGTCATGTCATGATGAGTTATGTTAAGACATGTCGAGTCATGTCACGTCGAATCATGTCTTGATGACACAAGTTAAGAGATGTTGAGTCATGTTGTGTCATGTCATGTTGAGTCATATCATGGCGAATTGTGTCAAGCCATGTTGTGTCATGTCATGTCGAGTCATGTCACGTCGATTCACCTCATGTCGAGTCATGAAGTGTCATGTCGAGTCATGTCATGTCCAGTCATGTGATGATGAGTAACGTTAAGACATGTCGTGTCATGTCATGTTGAGTCATATTGGCTCGAGCCATATCGAGTCATGACAAGTCATGCCGTGTCATGTTGAGTCATGTTATGTTGACTCATAGAGTTATGTCATTTCGACTCATGTCGAGTCAAGTCAAGTTGTGTAATGTTGTGTCGAGTCATGACATGTTGAGTCATGTCATGTCGAGTCACCTTATGTTGAGTCATGATGTGTCATGTCGAGTCATGTCATGTTGACTCATTTCATGTCCAGTCATATCATGCTGATTAACATTAAGACATGTGTCATTTCATGTCAGGTCGATTCATGTCAGTTTGAGCCATGTCGAGTCATGACAAGTCATGTCGAGTCATGTCAAGTCGTGTAATGTTGTGTCAAGTCATGTCATATTGAGTCACCTCATGTCAAGTTCTGATATGTCATATCGAGTCAAGTAATTTCGATTCATGTCATGTCGAGTCATGTTGTGTCGTGTCTAGTGATGTCAAGTCAAATAATGTTGAATCATGTCATGTCGAGTCATGATGTGTCATATTGTGTCAAGTAATTTCGAGTCATGTCATGTTATGTCATGTCGAGTCATATCATGTCCAGTCATGTCATGATGAGTAACGTTAAGACATGTCGAGTCATGTCATGTCGAGTCATGTCATGATGAGTCAAGTTAAGACATGTAGAGACATATAAAATCATGTCATGTCGAGTGATGTCATGGCAAATTATGTCGAATCATGTGTCATGTCATGTCATGTCGAGTCTTGTCATGTCGAGTCACCTCATGTTCAGTCATGTCATGTTGATTCCTACAGTGTCATGTCATTTCGACTCATGTCGAGTCATGTCAAGTCGTGTAATGTTGTGTCGAGTCATGTCATGTGAAGTCATGTCATATCGAGTCACCTCATGTCGAGGCATAATGTGTCATATCGTTTCAAATTATTTCGGTTCATGTCATGTCGAGTCATGTCGACTCATGTTGTGTCATGTCTAGTCATGGCATGTCAAATCGTGCTATGTTGAATCATTTCGATTCATGTCAAGTCATGTCATGTCGAGCCTTGTCATGTCAAGTCATATGGTGTCATGTCATGTTGACTCATGTCGAGTCATGTGTCGAGTCATGTCATGTCGAGTCATGTCAAATCGAGTCACCTCATGTCAAGTGATGATGTGTCATATCTAGTCAAGTAATTTTGATGCATTTCGTGTTGAGTCATGTTGTATCATGGTGATAAATGACATGTCGAATTATGTCGAATCATGCTCAGTCATGTCAAGTCATGTAATGTTGTGTCAAATCATGTCATGTTGAGTCATGTCATGTCTAGTCACCTCATGTCGAGGCATGATGTATCATATCGAGTCAAGAAGTTTTGAGTCATGTCATGTCGGGTCCAATCATGTCCGGTCATGACATGATGAGTAACGTTAAGACATCTCAAGTCATCATGTCGAGTCATGTCATGATAAGTCAAGACATGTTGAGTCATGTAAAGTCATGTCATGTCGAGTCATGTCATGTCGACTCTTGTCGAGTCACGTTGAGTCATGTCAAGTCATGTAATGTTGTGTTGAGTCATGACATGAGTCATGTGTCGTGTCTAGTCATGTCAAGTTGAATAGTGTCGAATCATGTCATGTCGAGTCATGCCATGTTGAGTCCCTTCATGTCGAGTCATGATGTGTCATATTGAGTCAAGTAATTTCGAGTCATATCATGTCATGTCATGTCGAGTCATATCATGTCGTCATGTCATGATGAATAAAATTAAGACATGTTGAGTCATGTGAAATCATGTTACGTCGAGTGATGTCATGGCGAATTATGTCGTATCATGTTGTGTCATGTCACGTCATGTCGAGTCATGATGTGTCATATCGAGTCAAGTAATTTCGATTCATGTCATGTTGAGTCATACTGTGTCATGTCTAGTCATGTCATGTCGAGTCATGTCATGATGAATCACGTTAAGACATGTCGAGTCATGTTGAGTCATGTCAAGTCATGTAATGTTGTGTCGAGTCATGCCATGTCGAGTCATGTTGTGTCATGTCTAGACATGTCAAGTCGAATAATGTCGAATCATGTCATGTTGAGTCATGTCATGTCCAGTCACCTCATGTCGAGTCATGATGTGTCATAGAGAGTCAAGTAAGTTCGAGTCAGGTCATGTCATGTCGAGTCATATGATGTCCAGTCATGTCATGATGAGTTACGTTAATACATGTCGAGTGATGTCATGTCGAGTCATGTCTTGATGACACACGTTAAGAGATGTTGCGTCATGTTGTGTCATGTCATGTTGAGTCATATCATGGCGAATTATGTCGAGTCATGTTGTGTCATGTCATGTCGAGTCATGTCATGTCGATTCACCTCATGTCGAGTCATGAAGTGTCATATCGAGTCATGTCATGTCCAGTCATGTGATGACAAGTAACGTTAAGACATGTCGTGTCATGTCATGTTGAGTCATATTGGCTCGAGCCATATCGAGTCATGACAAGTCATGCCGTGTCATGTTGAGTCATGTCACGTTGACTCATACAGAGTTATGCCATTTCGACTCATGTCGAGTCATGTCAAGTCGTGTAATGTTGTGTCGAGTCATGACATGTTGAGTCATGTCATGTCGAGTCACCTCATGTTGAGTCATGATGTGTCATATCGAGTCATGTCATGTTGAGTCATTTCATGTCCAGTCATATCATGCTGATTAACATTAAGACATGTGTCATTTCATGTCAGGTCGATTCATGTCAGTTTGAGCCATGTCAAGTCATGACAAGTCATGTCGAGTCATGTCATGTTGTGTCAAGTCATGTCATATCGAGTCACCTCATGTCAAGTTATGATATGTCATATCGAGTCAAGTAATTTCGATTCATGTCATGTCGAGTCATGTTGTGTCGTGTCTAGTCATGTCAAGTCAAATAATGTCGAATCATGTCATGTTGAGTCATGCCATGTCGAGTCACCTCATGTCGAGTCATGATGTGTCAAATTGAGTCAAGTAATTTCGAGTCATGTCATGTTATGTCATGTCGAGTCATATCATGTCGAGTCATGTCATGATGAGTAAAGTTAAGACATGTCGAGTCATGTAAAATCATGTCATGTTGAGTGATGTCATGGCGAATTATGTCGAATCATGTCATGTCATGTCATGACATGTCGAATCATATCATGTCCAGTCATGTCATGATGAGTAATGTTAAGATATGTTGAGTCATGTCATGTCATGTCGGGTCATGCCGAGTCATGTCTGGTCATGTCAAGTTCAGTCATGTTGAGTCAAGTCGAGTTGAGTCATGTCTTGTCAAATGATGACGAGTCAAGTCATGATGAGTAATGTCGAGTCTGGTTGAGTCATGTCATGTCGAGTCATGTCGAGCCAAGTCATGTCGATGCAATTCTTATATCATTGAGTTATGTCTTGTTGAGTCATGTCGAGTCATGTTGAGTCATGTCGCGTCATGACAAGTTATGTTGAGTCAAGTCGAGTCATGTCGAGTTGAGTCATGTCAAGTCGATTCATGTCGAGTTGATTCATGTTGAGTCTAGTCATTTTGATACGAGTCACGTCGAGTCAACACATGTTGAGTCGACTTATGTCGAGCCATGTCTTTTTGAGTCGAGTCATGTCGAGTCATGTTGTGTCAAGTGGAGTCATATTGAGTCATGTCGACTCATACCAAGTTGTGTCATGTCGAGTCTTGTCATGCTGGGTGTTGTCTTGTCGAGTCATTTAATGTCATGTCATGTGATATGTACTCATGTCAAGTCATATCATGTCGAGATATGTCATGTTGAGTCATGTCATGTATCATGACATGTTAGTTATGATGAGTCATGTCATGTTGAGTCAAGTCATGTCATGTCATGTCGAATCATGTTGAGTTGAGTCATGTTGAGTCGAGTCATGCCAAGTCACAGATGTTGAGTCCTGTCATGTCGTGTCATGTCGAGTCGAATCAAGTCCAGTCATGTGGAGTCATGGTGAGTCAAGTCATGTCGAGCTGAGTCATGTCCAGTAGAGTCATGTTGTGGCATGTTGAGTCGTCATGTCGCTTCATGTCGAGTCATGTAGCATCATGCCGAGTCATTTTGTATCATATCTTGTCATGTTGTGTGATGTCAAGTCATGTGGAGTCATGGCATGTCGAGTCCTGTTGAGTCATATCGAGAAATTTCGAATTATGTTGTGTTATGTCATGTTATGTTGAGCCATGTCAAGTCATGTCCAGTCGAGTTACGTTGAGTCATGTTGAGTCATGTTGTGTCATGTCTAGTCATGTCATGTCGAGTCATGTCATGATGAGTTACGTTAAGACATGTCAAGTCATGTTATGTCGAGTCATGTCATGTCGCGTTATGTTGAATCATGTGTCAGGTCACCTCATGTCGAGTCATGATATGTCATATTGAGTCATATGTCTAGTCATGTCGAGTCATGTTGTGTCATGTCTAGTCATGTCATGTCAAGTCATGTCATGATGAGTCACAGTAAGAAATGTCAAGTCATTTCATGTTGAGTCATGTCATGTCAAGTCACCTCATGTCTAGTCATGATGTGTCATATAGAGTCAAGTAATTTCGAGTCATGTCATGTCATGTTGAGTCATGTCAAGATGAGTAACATTAAGAAATGTCGAGTCATGTCATATCGAGTCATTTCAAGACGAGAAACATTAAGAAATGTCGAGTCATGTCATATCGAGTCACCTCATGTCAAGTCATATCAAGTCAAGTAATTTCGATTCATGTCATGTCGAATCAAGTTGAGTCATGTCAAGTCATGTAACGCTGTGTCGAGTCTTGACATGTCGAGATATGTTGAGTCATGTCTACTCATGTGATGTCGATTCATGATGTGTCATATTGAGTCATGTCACATTGAGTCATTTCATGTCCAGTCATATCATGATGATTAACGTTAAGACATGTGTCATGTCATATCGAGTCATGTTGGCTCGTGCCATGTCGAGTCATGACAAGTCATGCTGTGGCATGTAGAGTCATGTCATGTTGACTCATACAGTGTCATGTCATTTCGACTCATGTCGAGTCATGTCAAGTCATGTAATGTTGTGTCGAGTCATGTCATATCGAGTCAACTCATGTCGAGTCATGATGTGTCATATTGAGTCAAGAAATTTTGATTCATGTCATGTCGAGTCATGTTGTGTCATGTCCAGTCATGTCATGTTGAGTCATGTCGTGATGAGTCACGTTAAGACATGTCAAGTCATGTCATGTCGAGTCACGTCGTGTCTCATTATGTCAAATCATGTGGTGTCATGTCAAGTTATGTAACGTTGTGTCGAGTCATGTCATGTTGAGTCATGTTATAACGAGTCACCTCATGTCGAATCATGATGTGTCATATCGAGTCAAGTAATTTCGATTCATGTCATATCGAGTCATGTTGAGTCATGTTATGTCATGTCTAGTCATGTCATGTCGAGTCATGTCATGATGAGTCACGTTAAGACATGTCAAGTTATGTCATGTCGAGTCACGTCATGTCAAATCATATGGTGTCATGTCATGTTGACTCATGTCGAGTGACGTTGTGTTGAGTCATACCATGTCAAGTCATGTCATATCGTGTCACGTCATGTCGAGTCATGATGTGTCATATCGAGTCAAGTAATTTCGATTCATGTCATGTTGAGTCATACTGTGTCATGTCTAGTCATGTCATGTCGAGTCATGTCATGATGAATCAAGTTAAGACATGTCGAGTCATGTAATGTGTCGAGTCATGCCATGTCGAGTCATGTTGTGTCATGTCTAGACATGTCAAGTCGAATAATGTCGAATCATGTCATGTCGAGTCATGATGTATCATATCGAGTCAAGTAATTTCGAGTCATGTCATGTCATGTCGAGTCATATGTCCAGTCATGTCATGATGAGTTACATTAAGACATGTCGAGTCATGTCACGTCGAGTCATGTCTTGATGACACAAGTTAAGAGATGTTGAGTCATGTTGTGTCATGTCATGTTGAGTCATATCATGGCGAATTATGTCGAGTCATGTTGTGTCATGTCATGTCGAGTCATGTCATGTCGATTCACCTCATGTCGAGTCATGAAGTGTCATGTCGAGTCATGTCATGTCCAGTCATGTGATGATGAGTAACGTTAAGACATGTTGTGTCATGTCATGTTGAGTCATATTGGCTCGAGCCATATCGAGTCATGACAAGTCATGCCGTGTCATGTTGAGTCATGTCATGTTGACTCATAGAGTTATGTCATTTCGACACATGTCGAGTCAAGTCAAGTCGTGTAATGTTGTGTCGAGTCATGACATGTTGAGTCATGTCATGTCGAGTCATGTTGTGTCATGGCTAGTCGTGTCAAGTCAAATAGAGTCGAATCATGTCATGTCGAGTCATGCCATGTCGAGTCACCTCATGTCGAGTCATGATGTGTCATATTGAGTCAAGTAATTTCGAGTCATGTCATGTTATGTCATGTCGAGTCATATCATGTCGAGTCATGTCATGATGAGTAAAGTTAAGACATGTCGAGTCATGTAAAATCATGTCATGTTGAGTGATGTCATGGTGAATTATGTCGAATCATGTCATGTCATGTCATGTCATGACATGTCGAATCATATCATGTATGAGTAACGTTAAGACATGTCGAGTCATGTCATGTCGAGTCATGTCATGATGAGTCAAGTTAAGACATGTAGAGACATATAAAATCATGTCATGTCGAGTGATGTCATGGCAAATTATGTCGAATCATATTGTGTCATGTCATGTCATGTCGAGTCATGTCATGTCGAGTCACCTCATGTTGAGTCATGATGTGTCTTGTTGAGTCATGTCATGTTGATTCCTACAGTGTCATGTCATTTCGACTCATGTCGAGTCATGTCAAGTCATGTAATGTTGTGTCGAGTCATGTCGTGTGAAGTCATGTCATATCGAGTCACCTCATGTCGAGGCATAATGTGTCATAACATTTCAAATTATTTCGATTCATGTCATGTCGAGTCATGTCGACTCATGTTGTGTCATGTCTAGTCATGGCATGTCAAATCGTGCTATGTTGAATCATGTCGATTCATGTCATGTCGAGCCTTGTCATGTCAAGTCATATGGTGTCATGTCATGTTGACTCATGTCGAGTCATGTGTCGAGTCATGTCATGTCGAGTCATGTCAAATCGAGTCACCTCATGTCAAGTCATGATGTGTCATATCTAGTCAAGTAATTTTGATGCATTTCATGTCGAGTCATGTTGTGTCATGGTGAGAAATGTCATGTCGAATTATGTCGAATCATGCTCAGTCATGTCAAGTCATGTAATGTGTCAAATCATGTCATGTTGAGTCATGTCATGTCTAGTCACCTCATGTCGAGGCATGATGTATCATATCGAGTCAAGAAGTTTTGATTCATGTCATGTCGGGTCCTATCATGTCCCGTCATGACATGATGAGTAACGTTAAGACATCTCAAGTCATGTCATGTCGAGTCATGTCATGATAAGTCAAGACATGTTGAGTCATGTAAAGTCATGTCATGTCGAGTCATGTCATGTCGACTCTTGTCGAGTCATGTTGAGTCATGTCAAGTCATGTAATGTTGTGTTGAGTCTTGACATGTCGAGTCATGTGTCGTGTCTAGTCATGTCAAGTTGAATAATGTTGAATCATGTCATGTCGAGTCATGCCATGTTGAATCCCTTCATGTCGAGTCATGATGTGTCATAATGAGTCAAGTAATTTCGAGTCATATCATGTCATGTCATGTCGAGTCATATCATGTCATGTCATGATGAATAAAATTAAGACATGTTGAGTCATGTGAAATCATGTTATGTCGAGTGATGTCATGGCGAATTATGTCGTATCATGTTGTGTCATGTCATGTCATGTCGAGTCATGTCATATCGTGTCACGTCATGTCGAGTCATGATGTGTCATATCGAGACAAGTAATTTCGATTCATGTCATGTTGAGTCATACTGTGTCATGTCTAGTCATGTCTTGTCGAGTCATGTCATGATGAATCACGTTAAGACATGTCGAGTCATGTCATGTTGTTTCATGTTGAGTCATGTCGAGTCATGTTGAGTCATGTCAAGTCATGTAATGTTGTGTCGAGTCATGCCATGTCGAGTCATATTGTGTCATGTCTAGACATGTCAAGTCGAATAATGTTTAATCATGTCATGTCGAGTCATGTCATGCCCAGTCACCTCATGTCGAGTCATGATGTATCATATCGAGTCAAGTAATTTCGAGTCATGTCAAGTCGTGTAATGTTGTGTCGAGCCATGACATGTTGAGTCATGCCATGTCGAGTTACCTCATGTTGAGTCATGATGTGTCATATCGAGTCATGTCATGTTGAGTCATTTCATGTCCAGTCATATCATGCTGATTAACATTAAGACATGTGTCATTTCATGTCAGGTTGATTCATGTCAGTTTGAGCCATGTCGAGTCATGACAAGTCATGTCGAGTCATGTCAAGTCGTGTAATGTTGTGTCAAGTCATGTCATATCGAGTCACCTCATGTCAAGTTATGATATGTCATATCGAGTCAAGTAATTTCGATTCATGTCATGTCTAGTCATGTCAAGTCAAATAATGTCGAATCATGTCATGTCGAGTCATGCCATGTCGAGTCACCTCATGTTGAGTCATGATGTGTCATATTGAGTCAAGTAATTTCGAGTCATGTCATGTTATGTCATGTCAAGTCATATCATGTCGAGTCATGTCATGATGAGTAACGTTAAGACATGTCGAGTCATGTCATGTCGAGTCATGTCATGATGAGTCAAGTTAAGACATGTAGAGACATATAAAATCATGTCATGTCGAGTGATGTCATGGCAAATTATGTCGAATCATGTTGTGTCATGTCATGTCATGTCGAGTCATGTCATGTCGAGTCACCTCATGTTGAGTCATGATGTGTCATGTTGAGTCATGTCATGTTGATTCCGACAGGGTCATGTCATTTCGACTCATGTCGAGTCATGTCAAGTCGTGTAATGTTGTGTCGAGTCATGTCATGTGAAGTCATGTCATATTGAGTCACCTCATGTCGAAGCATAATGTGTCATATCGAGTCAAATTATTTTGATTCATGTCATGTCGAGTCATGTCGACTCATGTGTCATGTCCAGTCATGGCATGTCGAGTCATGTCATATCGTGATATGTTGAATCATGTCGATTCATGTCAAGTCATGTCACGTCGAGCCTTGTCATGTCAGGTCATATGGTGTCATGTCATGTTGACTCATGTCGAGTCATGTGTCGAGTCATGTCATGTCGAGTCATGTCAAATCGAGTCACCTCATGTCAAGTCATGGTGTGTCATATCCAGTCAAGTAATTTTGATGCATTTCATGTCGAGTCATGTCATGTTGACTCTTGTCGAGTCATGTTGAGTCATGTCAAGTCATGTAATGTTGTGTTGAGTCTTGACATGTCGAGTCATGTGTCGTGTCTAGTCATGTCAAGTTGAATAATGTTGAATCATGTCATGTCGAGTCATGCCATGTTGAATCCCTTCATGTCGAGTCATGATGTGTCATAATGAGTCAAGTAATTTCGAGTCATATCATGTCATGTCATGTCGAGTCATATCATGTCATGTCATGATGAATAAAATTAAGACATGTTGAGTCATGTGAAATCATGTTATGTCGAGTGATGTCATGGCGAATTATGTCGTATCATGTTGAGTCATACTGTGTCATGTCTAGTCATGTCTTGTCGAGTCATGTCATGATGAATCACGTTAAGACATGTCGAGTCATGTCATGTTGATTCATGTCGAGTCATGTCGAGTCATGTTGAGTCATGTCAAGTCATGTAATGTTGTGTCGAGTCATGCCATGTCGAGTCATATTGTGTCATGTCTAGACATGTCAAGTCGAATAATGTTTAATCATGTCATGTCGAGTCATGTCATGCCCAGTCACCTCATGTCGAGTCATGATGTATCATATCGAGTCAAGTAATTTCGAGTCATGTCAAGTCGTGTAATGTTGTGTCGAGCCATGACATGTTGAGTCATGCCATGTCGAGTTACCTCATGTTGAGTCATGATGTGTCATATCGAGTCATGTCATGTTGAGTCATTTCATGTCCAGTCATATCATGCTGATTAACATTAAGACATGTGTCATTTCATGTCAGGTTGATTCATGTCAGTTTGAGCCATGTCGAGTCATGACAAGTCATGTCGAGTCATGTCAAGTCGTGTAATGTTGTGTCAAGTCATGTCATATCGAGTCACCTCATGTCAAGTTATGATATGTCATATCGAGTCAAGTAATTTCGATTCATGTCATGTCTAGTCATGTCAAGTCAAATAATGTCGAATCATGTCATGTCGAGTCATGCCATGTCGAGTCACCTCATGTTGAGTCATGATGTGTCATATTGAGTCAAGTAATTTCGAGTCATGTCATGTTATG
Organism: Isurus oxyrinchus; assembly: GCA_026770705.1. Lineage (NCBI taxonomy): Eukaryota > Metazoa > Chordata > Chondrichthyes > Lamniformes > Lamnidae > Isurus > Isurus oxyrinchus. The sequence goes on along the minus strand of JANJGN010000083.1, from coordinate 1,709,010 downwards.
TCATGTCAAGTCATATCATGTCGAGTCATGTCATGATGAGTAACGTTAAGACATGTCGAGTCATGTCATGTCGAGTCATGTCATGATGAGTCAAGTTAAGACATGTAGAGACATATAAAATCATGTCATGTCGAGTGATGTCATGGCAAATTATGTCGAATCATGTTGTGTCATGTCATGTCATGTCGAGTCATGTCATGTCGAGTCACCTCATGTTGAGTCATGATGTGTCATGTTGAGTCATGTCATGTTGATTCCGACAGGGTCATGTCATTTCGACTCATGTCGAGTCATGTCAAGTCGTGTAATGTTGTGTCGAGTCATGTCATGTGAAGTCATGTCATATTGAGTCACCTCATGTCGAAGCATAATGTGTCATATCGAGTCAAATTATTTTGATTCATGTCATGTCGAGTCATGTCGACTCATGTGTCATGTCCAGTCATGGCATGTCGAGTCATGTCATATCGTGATATGTTGAATCATGTCGATTCATGTCAAGTCATGTCACGTCGAGCCTTGTCATGTCAGGTCATATGGTGTCATGTCATGTTGACTCATGTCGAGTCATGTGTCGAGTCATGTCATGTCGAGTCATGTCAAATCGAGTCACCTCATGTCAAGTCATGGTGTGTCATATCCAGTCAAGTAATTTTGATGCATTTCATGTCGAGTCATGTTGTGTCATGGTGAGAAATGTCATGTCGAATTATGTCGAATCATGCTCAGTCATGTCAAGTCATGTAATGTTGTGTCAAATCATGTCATGTTGAGTCATGTCATGTCTAGTCACCTCATGTCGAGGCATGATGTATCATATCGAGTCAAGAAGTTTTGATTCATGTCATGTCGGGTCCTATCATGTCCCGTCATGACATGATGAGTAACGTTGAGACATCTCAAGTCGTCATGTCGAGTCATGTCATGATAAGTCAAGACATGTTGAGTCATGTAAAGTCATGTCATGTCGAGTCATGTCATGTTGACTCTTGTCGAGTCATGTTGAGTCATGTCAAGTCATGTAATGTTGTGTTGAGTCTTGACATGTCGAGTCATGTGTCGTGTCTAGTCATGTCAACTTGAATAATGTTGAATCATGTCATGTCGAGTCATGCCATGTTGAATCCCTTCATGTCGAGTCATGATGTGTCATAATGAGTCAAGTAATTTCGAGTCATATCATGTCATGTCATGTCGAGTCATATCATGTCATGTCATGATGAATAAAATTAAGACATGTTGAGTCATGTGAAATCATGTTATGTCGAGTGATGTCATGGCGAATTATGTCGTATCATGTTGAGTCATACTGTGTCATGTCTAGTCATGTCTTGTCGAGTCATGTCATGATGAATCACGTTAAGACATGTCGAGTCATGTCATGTTGATTCATGTCGAGTCATGTCGAGTCATGTTGAGTCATGTCAAGTCATGTAATGTTGTGTCGAGTCATGCCATGTCGAGTCATATTGTGTCATGTCTAGACATGTCAAGTCGAATAATGTTTAATCATGTCATGTCGAGTCATGTCATGCCCAGTCACCTCATGTCGAGTCATGATGTATCATATCGAGTCAAGTAATTTCGAGTCATGTCAAGTCGTGTAATGTTGTGTCGAGCCATGACATGTTGAGTCATGCCATGTCGAGTTACCTCATGTTGAGTCATGATGTGTCATATCGAGTCATGTCATGTTGAGTCATTTCATGTCCAGTCATATCATGCTGATTAATATTAAGACATGTGTCATTTCATGTCAGGTTGATTCATGTCAGTTTGAGCCATGTCGAGTCATGACAAGTCATGTCGAGTCATGTCAAGTCGTGTAATGTTGTGTCAAGTCATGTCATATCGAGTCACCTCATGTCAAGTTATGACATGTCATATCGAGTCAAGTAATTTCGGTTCATGTCATGTCGAGTCATGTTGTGTCATGTCTAGTCATGTCAAGTCAAATAATGTCGAATCATGTCATGTCGAGTCATGCCATGTCGAGTCACCTCATGTTGAGTCATGATGTGTCATATTGAGTCAAGTAATTTCGAGTCCTGTCATGTTATGTCATGTCAAGTCATATCATGTCGAGTCATGTCATGATGAGTAACATTAAGACATGTCGAGTCATGTCATGTCGAGTCATGTCATGATGAGTCAAGTTAAGACATGTAGAGACATATAAAATCATGTCATGTCGAGTGATGTCATGGCAAATTATGTCGAATCATGTTGTGTCATGTCATGTCATGTTGAGTCATGTCATGTCGAGTCACCTCATGTTGAGTCATGATGTGTCTTGTTGAGTCATGTCATGTTGATTCCGACAGGGTCATGTCATTTCGACTCATGTCGAGTCATGTCAAGTCGTGTAATGTTGTGTCGAGTCATGTCATGTGAAGTCATGTCATATTGAGTCACCTCATGTCGAGGCATAATGTGTCAGATCGAGTCAAATTATTTTGATTCATGTCATGTCGAGTCATGTCGACTCATGTGTCATGTCCAGTCATGGCATGTCGAGTCATGTCATATCGTGATATGTTGAATCATGTCGATTCATGTCAAGTCATGTCACGACGAGCCTTGTCATGTCAGGTCATATGGTGTCATGTCATGTTGACTCATGTCGAGTCATGTGTCGAGTCATGTCATGTCGAGTCATGTCAAATCGAGTCACCTCATGTCAAGTCATGGTGTGTCATATCCAGTCAAGTAATTTTGATGCATTTCATGTCGAGTCATGTTGTGTCATGGTGAGAAATGTCATGTCGAATTATGTCGAATCATGCTCAGTCATGTCAAGTCATGTAATGTTGTGTCAAATCATGTCATGTTGAGTCATGTCATGTCTAGTCACCTCATGTCGAGGCATGATGTATCATATCGAGTCAAGAAGTTTTGATTCATGTCATGTCGGGTCCTATCATGTCCCGTCATGACATGATGAGTAACGTTGAGACAACTCAAGTCGTCATGTCGAGTCATGTCATGATAAGTCAAGACATGTTGAGTCATGTAAAGTCATGTCATGTCGAGTCATGTCATGTTGACTCTTGTCGAGTCATGTTGAGTCATGTCAAGTCATGTAATGTTGTGTTGAGTCTTGACATGTCGAGTCATGTGTCATGTCGAGTCATGTCATGTTGACTCTTGTCGAGTCATGTTGAGTCATGTCAAGTCATGTAATGTTGTGTTGAGTCTTGACATGTCGAGTCATGTGTCGTGTCTAGTCATGTCAAGTTGAATAATGTTGAATCATGTCATGTCGAGTCATGCCATGTTGAATCCCTTCATGTCGAGTCATGATGTGTCATAATGAGTCAAGTAATTTCGAGTCATATCATGTCATGTCATGTCGAGTCATATCATGTCATGTCATGATGAATAAAATTAAGACATGTTGAGTCATGTGAAATCATGTTATGTCGAGTGATGTCATGGCGAATTATGTCGTATCATGTGTCATGTCATGACATGTCGAGTCATGTCATATCGTGTCACGTCATGTCGAGTCATGATGTGTCATATCGAGACAAGTAATTTTGATTCATGTCATGTTGAGTCATACTGTGTCATGTCTAGTCATGTCTTGTCGAGTCATGTCATGATGAATCACGTTAAGACATGTCGAGTCATGTCATGTTGATTCATGTCGAGTCATGTCGAGTCATGTTGAGTCATGTCAAGTCATGTAATGTTGTGTCGAGTCATGCCATGTCGAGTCATATTGTGTCATGTCTAGACATGTCAAGTCGAATAATGTTTAATCATGTCATGTCGAGTCATGTCATGCCCAGTCACCTCATGTCGAGTCATGATGTATCATATCGAGTCAAGTAATTTCGAGTCATGTCAAGTCGTGTAATGTTGTGTCGAGCCATGACATGTTGAGTCATGCCATGTCGAGTTACCTCATGTTGAGTCATGATGTGTCATATCGAGTCATGTCATGTTGAGTCATTTCATGTCCAGTCATATCATGCTGATTAACATTAAGACATGTGTCATTTCATGTCAGGTTGATTCATGTCAGTTTGAGCCATGTCGAGTCATGACAAGTCATGTCGAGTCATGTCAAGTCGTGTAATGTTGTGTCAAGTCATGTCATATCGAGTCACCTCATGTCAAGTTATGATATGTCATATCGAGTCAAGTAATTTCGATTCATGTCATGTCGAGTCATGTTGTGTCATGTCTAGTCATGTCAAGTCAAATAATGTCGAATCATGTCATGTCGAGTCATGCCATGTCGAGTCACCTCATGTTGAGTCATGATGTGTCATATTGAGTCAAGTAATTTCGAATCATGTCATGTTATGTCATGTCAAGTCATATCATGTCGAGTCATGTCATGATGAGTAACATTAAGACATGTCGAGTCATGTCATGTCGAGTCATGTCATGATGAGTCAAGTTAAGACATGTAGAGACATATAAAATCATGTCATGTCGAGTGATGTCATGGCAAATTATGTCGAATCATGTTGTGTCATGTCATGTCATGTCGAGTCATGTCATGTCGAGTCACCTCATGTTGAGTCATGATGTGTCATGTTGAGTCATGTCATGTTGATTCCGACAGGGTCATGTCATTTCGACTCATGTCGAGTCATGTCAAGTCGTGTAATGTTGTGTCGAGTCATGTCATGTGAAGTCATGTCATATTGAGTCACCTCATGTCGAGGCATAATGTGTCATATCGAGTCAAATTATTTCGATTCATGTCATGTCGAGTCATGTCGACTCATGTGTCATGTCCAGTCATGGCATGTCGAGTCATGTCATATCGTGATATGTTGAATCATGTCGATTCATGTCAAGTCATGTCACGTCGAGCCTTGTCATGTCAGGTCATATGGTGTCATGTCATGTTGACTCATGTCGAGTCATGTGTCAAGTCATGTCATGTCGAGTCATGTCAAATCGAGTCACCTCATGTCAAGTCATGGTGTGTCATATCCAGTCAAGTAATTTTGATGCATTTCATGTCGAGTCATGTTGTGTCATGGTGAGAAATGTCATGTCGAATTATGTCGAATCATGCTCAGTCATGTCAAGTCATGTAATGTTGTGTCAAATCATGTCATGTTGAGTCATGTCATGTCTAGTCACCTCATGTCGAGGCATGATGTATCATATCGAGTCAAGAAGTTTTGAGTCATGTCATGTCGGGTCCTATCATGTCCAGTCATGACATGATGAGTAACGTTGAGACATCTCAAGTCATGTCATGTCGAGTCATGTCATGATAATTCAAGTTAAGACTTGTTGAGTCATGTAAAGTCATGTCATGTTGAGTCATGTCAAGTCATGTAATGTTGTGTTGAGTCATGACATGTCGAGTCATGTGTCATGTCTAGTCATGTCAAGTTGAATAATGTCGAATCATGTCATGTCGAGTCATGCCATGTCGAGTCCCCTCATGTCGAGTCATGATGTGTCATATTGAGTCAAGTAATTTCGAGTCATATCATGTCATGTCATGTCGAGTCATATCATGTTGTCATGTCATGATGAGTAACATTAAGACATGTTGAGTCATGTGAAATCATGTTATGTCGAGTGATGTCATGGCGAATAATGTCATATCATGTGTCATGTCATGTCATGTCGAGTCATGTCATGTCATGTCATGTCGAGTCATATTATGTCCAGTCATGTCATGATGAGTAACGATAAGACATGTCGAGTCATGTCATGTCGAGTCATGTCATGATGAGTCAAGTTAAGACATGTCAAGACATATAAAATCATGTCATGTCGAGTGATGTCATGGCGAATTATATCGAACCATGTTGTGTCATGTCACGTCATGTCAAGTCATGTCATGTCGAGTCATCTCATGTCGAGTCATGATGTGTCATATCAAGACAAGTTATTTCGATTCATGTCATGTTGTTTCATGTCGAGTCATGTTGTGTCATGTCTAGTCACGGCATGTCGAGTCATGTTGTGATAAGTCATGTTAAGACATGTCAAGTCATGCCATGTTGAGTCATGTCATGGTGAATTATGTCGAATCATGTGGTGTCATGTCATGTCATGTTGTGTCATGTCATGTCGCGTCACTTCATGTCGAGTCTTGATGTGTCATTTCGAGTCAAGAAATTAAGAGTCATGTCATGTCATGTCGAGTCCTATCACATCCAGTATGTCATGATGAGTAACACTAATACATGTCAAGTCATGTCATATCGAGTCACCTCATGTCGAGTCATGATGTGTTGTATTGAGTCAAGTAATTTCGATTCATGTCATGGCGAGCCATGTAAAGTAATGTCATGTCGAGTCATGTCATGTTTACTCATGTCGAGTGATGTTAAGTCATGTCAAGTAAGGTAATGTTGTGTCGAGTCATGACATGTCGAGTCATGTCATGTTGATTCACCGCATGTGAAGTCATGATGTGTCATATCGCGTCATGTCATGTTGAGTCATTTCCTGTCCAGTCATATCATGATGATTAACGTTAAGACATGTTGTGTCATGTCATGTCGAGTCATGTCGGCTCGAGCCATGTCGAGTCATGACTAGTCATGCTGTGTCATGTTGAGTCATGTCATTTTGACTCATAAAGTGTCATGTCATTTCGATTCATGTCGAGTCATGTCAAGTCGTGTAATATTGTGTCGAGTCAAGTCATGTCGAGTCATGTCATATCGAGTCACCTCATGTCGAGTCATGATGTGTCATATCGAGTCAAGTTATTTCGATTCATGTCATGTCGAGTGATGTCGCATCATGTTGTGTCATGTCTAGTCATGTCATATCGAGTTATGTCATAATGAGTCACGTTAAGACATGTGAAGACATGTAATGTCGAGTCACATCATGTCGTGTTATGTCAAATTATGTCAAGTCATGTCAAGTCCAGTAATGTTGTGTCGAGTAATGTCATGTCGAGTCATGTCATATGGAGTCACCTCATGTTGAGTCATGATGTGTCATATTGAGTCAAGTAATTTTGATTCGTGTCATGTCGAGTTATGTCAACTCATGTTTAGTCATGTCATGTTGAGTCATGACGGCTTGAGCCATGTCGAGTCATGACAAGTCATGCTGTGTCATGTTGAGTCATATTATGTCCCGTCATGTCATGATGAGTAACGATAAGACATGTCGAGTCATGTCATTTCGATTCATGTCATGATGAGTCAAGTTAAGTCATGTCGAGTCATATAAAATCATGTCATGTCAAGTGATGTCATGGCGAATTATATCGAACCATGTTGTGTCATGTCATGTCATGTCGAGTCATGTCATGTCCAGTCACCTCATGTTGAGGCATGATGTGTCATATCGAGTCAAGAAATTTTGAGTCATGTCATGTCGGGTGCTATCATGTCCAGTCATGACATGATGAGTAACGTTAAGACATGTCAAGTCATGTCATGTCGAGTCATGTCATGATAAGTCAACTTAAAACATGTCACGTCATGTAAAGTCATCATGTCGAGTCATGTCACGTCGACTATTGTTGAGTCATGTTCAATCATGTCAAGTCATGTAATGTTGTGTCAAATCATGTCATGTCGAGTCATGTCATGTCTAGTCACCTCATGTCGAGGCATGATGCGTCATATCGAGTCAAGAAGTTTTGAGTCAAGTCATGTCGGGTTCTATCATATCCAGTCATGACATGATGAGTAACGTTAAGACATGTCAAGTCATGTCATGTTGAGTCATGACACGATAAGTCAAGTTAAGACATGTTGAGTCATGTAAAGTCATGTCATGTCGAGTCATGTCATGTTGACTCTTGTCGAGTCATGTTGAGTCATGTCATGTCATGTAATGTTGTGTTGAGTCATGACATGTCGAGTCATGTGTCATGTCTAGTCATGTCAAGTTGAATAATGTCAAATCATGTCATGTCGAGTCGTGCTATGTCGAGTCCCCTCATGTCGAGTCATGATGTGTCATATTGAGTCAAGTAATTTCGAGTCATATCATGTCATGTCATGTCGAGTCATATCATGTCCAGTCATGTCATGATGAGTAACATTAAGACATGTTGAGTCATGTGAATTCATGTCATGTCGAGTGATGTCATGGCGAATTATGTCATATCATATTGTGTCATGTCATGTCATGTCGAGTCATATCATGTCATGTCATGTCGAGACATATTATGTCCAGTCATGTCATAATGAGTAACGATAAGACATGTCGAGTCATGTCATGTCGAGTCATGTCATGATGAGTCAAGTTAAGACATTTCGAGTCATATAAAATCATGTCATGTCGAGTGCTGTCATGGCGAATTATATCGAACTATGTTGTTTCATGTCACGTCATGTCGAGTCACCTCATGACGAGTCATGATGTGTCATATCGAGTCATGGCATGTCGAGTCATGTCATGATGAGTCATGTTAAGACATGTCACGTCATGACATGTTGTGTCATGTCATGGTGAATTATGTCGAATCGTGTCATGTCATGTCATGTCATGTCATGTCGCGTCACCTCATGCCGCGTCTTGATCTGTCATATCGAGTCAAGAAATTAAGAGTCATGGCATGTCGAGTCCTATCACATCCAGTATGTCATGATGAGTAACATTAATACATGTCAAGTCATGTCATATCCAGTCACCTCATATCGAGTCATGATGTGTTATATTGAGTCAAGTAATTTCGATTCATGTCATGTCGAGCCATGTAAATTCATGTCATGTCGACTCATGTCGAGTGATGTTGAGTTATGTCAAGTAATGTAATGTTGTGTCGAGTCATGACATGTCGAGTCATGTTGTGTCATGTCATGTTGAATAATATCGAATCATGTCATGTCGAGTCATGTCATGTCGAGTCACCTCATGTCGAGTCATAATGTATCATATTGAGTCAAGTAATGTTATGTCGAGTAATATCCTGTCCAGTCATGTCATGATGAGTCATGTTAATACATGTCGAGTCATGTCATGTTGAGTCATGTCATGGTGAACTATGTCGAATCATGTGGTGTCATGTCATTTTGTCATGTCGAGTCACCTCATGTCGAGTCATGATGTGTCATATCAACCAAGAAATTTTGAGTCATGTCATGTCGTTTCCTATCACATCCAGTATGTCATGATGAGTAACATTAATACATGTCAAGTCATGTCATATCAAGTCACCTCATGTCGAATCATGATGCATTGTATTGAGTCAAGTAATTTCGATTCATGTCACGTCGAGCCATGTCGAGTGATGTTGAGTCATGTCAAGTAATGTAATGTTGTGCTGAGTCATGACATGTCGAGTCATGTCATGTTGAGTCACCGCATGTGAAGTCATGATGTGTCATATCGAGTCATGTCATGTTGAGTCATTTCCTGTCCAGTCATATCATGATGATTAACATTAAGACATGTCGTGTCGTGTCATGTCGAGTCATATAATGTCATTGTAATGTCGAGTCATATTATGTCCAGTCATGTCATGATGAGTAACGATAAGACATGTCGAGTCCTGTTATGTCGAGTCATGTCATGATGAGTCAAGTTAAGACATGTCGAGTCATATAAAATCATGTCATGTCGAGTGCTGTCATGGTGAATTATATCGAACCATGTTGTGTCATGTCACGTCATGTCAAGTCACGTCATGTCGTGTCACCGCATGTCGAGTCATGATGTGTCATATCGAGTCATGGCATATCAAGTCATGTCATGTTGAGTCATGTCATGGTGAATTATGTCGAATCATGTGGTGTCATGTCATGTCATTTTGTGTCATGTCATGTCGAGTGACATCATATCGAGTCATGATGTGTTATATTGAGTCAAGTAATTTCGATTCATGTCATGTCGAGTCCTATCACATTCAGTATGTCATGATGAGTAACATTAATACATGTCAAGTCATGTCATATTGAGTCACCTCATATCGAGTCATGATGTGTTATATTGAGTCAAGTAATTTCGATTCATGTCATGTCGAGCCATGTAAATTCATGTCATGTTGAGTAATGTCATGTCGACTCATGTCGAGTGATGTTGAGTCATGTCAAGTAATGTAATGTTGTGACGAGTCATGATATGTCGAGTCATGTTGTGTCATGTCATGTTAAATAATGTCGAATCATGTCATGTCGAGTCATGTCATGTTGAGTCACCTCATTTCGAGTCATAACGTATCATATCGAGTCAAGTAATGTTATGTCGAGTAACATCCTGTCCAGTCATGTCATGATGAGTAACGTTAATACATATCAAGTCATGTCATGTTGAGTCATGTCATGGTGAATTATGTCGAATCATGTGGTGTCATGTCATTTTGTGTCATTTTGTGTCATGTCTTGTCGAGTCACCTCATGTCGAGACATGATGTGTCATATCAACCAAGAAATTTTGAGTCATGTCATGTCGAGTCCTATCACATCCAGTATGTCATGATAAGTAACGTTAAGACATGTCAAGTCATGTCATGTCGAGTCATGTCATGATAAGTCAAGTTAAGACATGTCGAGTCATGTAAAGTCATCATGTCGAGTCAGGTCACGTCGACTATTGTTGAGTCCTGTTCAATCATGTCAAGTCATTTAATGTTGTGACAAATCATGTCATGTCGAGTCATGTCATGTCCAGTCACCTCATGTCAAGGCATGATGTGTCATATCGAGTCAAGAAGTTTTGAGTCATGTCATGTCGGGTCCTATCATGTCCAGTCATGACATGATGAGTAACGTTGACATGTCAAGTCATGTCATGTTGAGTCATGTCATGATAAGTCAAGTTAAGACATGTTGAGTTATGTAAAGTCATGTCATGTCGAGTCATGTCATGTCGACTCTTGTCGAGTCATGTCAAGTCATGTAATGTGTTGAGTCATGACATGTCGAGTCATGTGTCATATCTAGTCATGTCAAGTTGAATAATGTCGAATCATGTCATGTCGAGTCATGCCATGTCGAGTCCCCTCATGTCGAGTCATGATGTGTCATATAGAGTCAAGTAATTTCGAGTCATATCATGTCATGTCATGTCGAGTCATATCATGTCCAGTCATGTCATGATGAGTAACATTAAGACATGTTGAGTCATGTGAAATCATGTCATGTCGAGTGATGTCAAAGCGAATTATGTCGTATCATGTTGTGTCATATCATGTCATGTCGAGACATATTATGTCCAGTCATGTCATGATGAGTAATGATAAGACATGTCGAGTCATGTCATGTCGGGTCATGTCATGATGAGTCAAGTTAAGACATGTCGAGTCATATAAAATCATGTCATGTCGAGTGCTGTCATGGTGAATTGTATCAAACCATGTTATGTCATGTCACGCCATGTCAAGTCACGTCATGTCAAGTCACATCATGTCGAGTCACCTCATTTCGAGTCATGATGTGTCATATCGAGTCATGGAATGTCGAGTCATGTCATGATGAGTCATGTTAAGACATGTCAAGTCATGTCATGTTGAGTCATGTCATTGTGAATTATGTCGAATCATGTGGTGTCATGTCATTTTGTGTCATGTCATGTCGAGTCACCTCATGTCGAGTCATGATGTGTCATATCAACCAAGAAATTTTGAGTCATGTCATGTCGAGTCCTATCACTACCAGTATGTCATGATCAGTAACATTAATACATGTCAAGTCATGTCATATCGAGTCACCTCATGTCGAGTCATGATGTGTTGTATTGAGTCAAGTAATTTTGATTCATGTCATGTCGAGCCATGTCGAGTGGTGTTGAGTCATGTCAAGTAATGTAATGTTGTGCTGAGTCATGACATGTCGAGTCATGTCATGTTGAGTCACCGCATGTGAAGTCATGATGTGTCATATCGAGTCATGTCATGTTGAGTCATTTCCTGTCCAGTCATATCATGATGATTAACGTTAAGACATGTCGTGTCTTGTCATGTCGAGTTATGTCGGCTCGAGCCATGTCGAGTCATGACAAGTCATGCCGTGTTATGTTGAGTCATGTCATTTTGACTCATACAGTGTCATGTCATTTCGATTCATGTCGAGTCATGTCAAGTCATGTAATGTGTCGAGTCTAGTCATGTCGAGTCATGTCATATCGAGTCAACTCATGTCGAGTCATGGATGTGTCATATCGAGTCAAGTAATTTCAATTCATGTCATGTCGAGTCAGGTCGAGTCATGTTGTGTCATGTCTAGTCATGTCATATCGAGTCATGTCATGATGAGTCACGTTAAGACATGTGAAGTTATGTAATGTCGAGTCACATCGTGTCGTGTTATGTCAAATCATGTCAAGTCATGTCAAGTCCTGTAATGTTGTGCTGAGTCATGTCATGTCGAGTCATGTCATATCGATTCATCTCATGTTGAGTCATGATGTGTGATATTGAGTCAAGTAATTTTGATTCGTGTCATGTCGAGTTATGTCAACTCATGTTTAGTCACGTCATGTTGAATCGTGACGGCTTGAGCCATGTCGAGTCATGACAAGTCATGCCGTGTCATGTTGAGTCATGTCATGTTGGCTCATACAGTGTCATGTCATTTCATCTCATGTTGAGTCAGGTCAAGTTTTGTAATGTTGTCGAGACATGCCATGTCGAGTCATGTCATATCGAGGCAACTCATGTCGAGTCATAATATATCATGTCGAGTCAAGTAATTTCGACTCATGTCATGCTGAGCCATGTAAAGTTATGTCATGTCGCGTCATGTCATGTCGACTCATGTCGAGTCATGTTGAGTCTTGTCAAGTGACGTAATATTGTGTTGAATCATGACATGTCTAGTCATGTTGTGTCATGTCTAGTCATGTCTTGTCGAATAATGTTGAATCATGTCATGTCAAGTCATGTCATGTCGAGTCACCTCCTGTCGAGTCATGATGTGTCATATCGAGTCAAGTAATGTTATGTCAAGTCATATCATGTCGAGTCATGTCATGATGAGTAATGTTAATACATTTCGAGTCATGTCATGTTGAGTCACCACATGTGAAGTCATGATGTGCCATATCGAGTCATGTCATGTTGAGTCATTTCCTGTCCAGTCATTTCATGATGATTAACGTTAAGACATGTTGTGTCATGTCATGTCGAGTCATATCATGTCATGTCATGTCGAGACATATTATGTCCAGTCATGTCATGATGAGTAACGATAAGACATGTCGAGTCATGTCATGCCGAGTCATGTCATGATAAGTCAAGTTAAGACATGTCGAGTCATGTAAAGTCATCATGTCGAGTCATGTCACGTCGACTATTGTGGAGTCCTGTTCAATCATGTCAAGTCATGTAAGGTTGTGTCAAATCATGTCATGTCGAGTCATGTCATGTCCAGTCACCTCATGTCGAGGCATGATGTGTCATATCGAGTCAAGAAGTTTTGAGTCATGTCATGTTGGGTCCTATCATGTCCAGTCATGAGATGATGAGTAACGTTAAGACATGTCAAGTCATGTCATGCTGAGTCATGTCATGATAAGTCAAGTTAAGACATGTTGAGTCATGTAAAGTCATGTCATGTCGAGTCACGTCATGTCGACTCTTGTTGAGTCATGTTGAGTCATGTCAAGTCATGTAATCTGTTGAGTCATGACATGTCAAGTCATGTGTCATATCTAGTCATGTCAAGTTGAATAATGTCGAATCATGTCATGTCGAGTCACGCAATGTCGAGTCACCTCATGTCGAGTCATGATGTGTCATATAGAGTCAAGTAATTTCGAGTCATATCATGTCATGTCATGTCGAGTCATATCATGTCCAGTCATGTCATGATGAGTAACATTAAGACATGTTGAGTCATGTGAAATCACGTCATGTCGAGTGATGTCATAGCGAATTATGTCGTATCATGTCGAGTCATATCATGTCATGTCATGTCGAGACATATTATGTCTAGTCATGTCATGATGAGTAACGATAAGACATGTCGAGTCATGTCATGCCGAGGCATGTCATGATAAGTCAAGTTAAGACATGTCGAGTCATGTAAAGTCATCATGTCGAGTCATGTCACGTCGACTATTGTTGAGTCCTGTTCAATCATGTCAAGTCATGTAATGTTGTGTCAAACCATGTCATGTCGAGTCATGTCATGTCCAGTCACCTCATGTCGAGGCATGATGCGTCATATCGAGTCAAGAAGTTTTGAGTCATGTCATGTCGGGTCCTATCATGTCCAGTCATGACATGATGAGTAACTTTAAGACATGTCAAGTCATGTCATGTTGAGTCATGTCATGATAAGTCAAGTTAAGACATGTTGAGTCATGTAAAGTCATGTCATGTCGAGTCATGTCATGTCGACTCTTGTCGAGTCATGTTGAGTCATGTCAAGTCATGTAATGTGTTGAGTCATGACATGTCGACTCATGTGTCATATCTAGTCATGTCAAGTTGAATAATGTCGAATCATGTCATGTCAAGTCACGCCATGTCAAGTCCCCTCATGTCGAGTCATGATGTGTCATATAGAGTCAAGTAATTTCGAGTCATATCATGTCATGTCATGTCGAGTCATATCATGTCCAGTCATGTCATGATGAGTAACATTAAGACATGTTGAGTCATGTGAAATCATGTCATGTCGAGTGATGTCATAGCGAATTATGTCGTATCATGTTGTGTCATATCGAGTCATGTCATGTCGAGACATATTATGTCCAGTCATGTCATAATGAGTAACGATAAGACATGTCAAGTCATGGCATGTCGAGTCATGTCATGATGAGTCAAGTTAAGACATGTCGAGTCATATAAAATCATGTCATGTCGAGTGCTGTCATGGCGAATTATATCGAACCATGTTGTGTCATGTCACGTCATGTCAAGTCACGTCATGTCGAGTCACCTCATGTCGAGTCATGATGTGTCATATCGAGTCATGGCATGTCGAGTCATGTCATGATGAGTCATGTTAAGACATGTCAAGTCATGTCATGTTGAGTCATGTCATGGTGAATTATGTCGAATCATGTGGTGTCATGTCATTTTGTGTCATGTCATGTCGAGTCACCTCATGTCGAGTCTTGATGTGTCATATCAACCAAGAAATTTTGAGTCATGTCATGTCGAGTCCTATCACATCCTGTATGTCATGATGAGTAACATTCATACATGTCAAGTCATGTCATATCAAGTCACCTCATGTCGAGTCATGGATGTTTCATAGCGAGTCAAGTAATTTCGATTCATGTCATGTCGAGTCAGGTTGAGTCATGTTGTGTCATGTCTAGTCATGTCATATCGAGTCATGTCATGATGAGTCACGTTAAGACATGTGAAGTTATGTAATGTCGAGTCACATCATGTCGTGTTATGTCAAATCATGTCAAGTCATGTCAAGTCCTGTAATGTTGTGTTGAGTCATGTCATGTCGAGTCATGTCATATCGATTCAGCTCATGTTGAGTCATGATGTGTGATATTGAGTCAAGTAATTTTGATTCGTGTCGTGTCGAGTTATGTTAACTCATGTTTAGTCACGTCATGTTGAATCATGATGGCTTGAGCCATGTCGAGTCATGACAAGTCATGCCGTGTCATGTTGAGTCATGTCATGTTGGCTCATACAGTGTCATGTCATTTCATCTCATGTCGAGTCAGGTCAAGTTTTGTAATGTTGTCGAGACATGCCATGTCGAGTCATGTCATATCGAGGCAGCTCATGTCGAGTCATAATATGTCATATCGAGTCAAGTAATTTCGATTCATGTCATGTTGAGCCATGTAAAGTTATGTCATGTCGCGTCATGTCATGTCGACTCATGTCGAGTCTTGTTGAGTCATGTCAAGTGACGTAATATTGTGTCGAATCATGACATGTCTAGTCATGTTGTGTCATGTCTAGTCATGTCATGTCGAATAATTTTGAATCATGCCATGTCAAGTCATGTCATGTCGAGTCACCTCATGTCGAGTCATGATGTGTCATATCGAGTCAAATAATGTTATGTTGAGTCATATCATGTTGAGTCATGTCACGTTGAGTCACCGTATGTGAAGTCATGATGTGTCATATCGAGTCATGTCATGTTGAGTCATTTCCTGTCCAGTCATATCATGATGATTAACGTTAAGACATGTCGTGTCATGTCATGTCGAGTCATGTCGGCTCGAGCCATATCGAGTCATGACAAGTCATGCCGTGTCATGTTGAGTCATGTCATTTTGAAGCATACAGTGTCATGTCATTTCAATTCATGTCGAGTCATGTCAAGTCGTGTGATGTTGTGTCGAGTCATGTCGTGTTGAGTCATGTCATATCGAGTCACCTCATGTTGAGTCATGATGTGTCATATTGAGTCAAGAAATTTTGATTCGTGTCATGTTGAGTTATGTCAACTCATGTTTAGTCATGTCATGTCGAGTCATGACGGCTTGAGCCATGTTGAGTCATGACAAGTCATGCCGTGTCATGTTGAGTCATATTATGTCCAGTCATGTCATGATGAGTAACGATAAGACATGTCGAGTCATGTCATGTCGTGTCATGTCATGATGAGTCAAATTAAGACATGTCGATTCATTTAAAATTATGTCATGTCGAGTGATGTCATGGCCAATTATATCGAACCATGTTGTGTCATGTCACGTCATGTCGAGTCATGTCATGTCCAGTCACCTCATGTTGAGGCATGATGTGTCATATCGAGTCAAGAAATTTTGAGTCATGTCATGTTGGGTCCTGTCATGTCCAGTCATGACATGATGAGTAACTTTAAGACATGTCAAGTCATGTCATGCCGAGTCATGTCATGATAAGTCAAGTTAAGACATGTCGAGTCATGTAAAGTCATCATGTCGAGTCATGTCACGTCGACTATTGTTGAGTCATGTTCAGTCGTGTCAAGTCATGTAATGTTGTGTCAAATCATGTCATGTCGAGTCATGTCATGTCCAGTCACCTCATATCGAGTCATGATGTGTTATATTGAGTCAAGTAATTTCGATTCATGTCATGTCGAGCCATGTAAATTCATGTCATGTCGACTCATGTCGAGTGATGTTGAGTTATGTCAAGTAATGTAATGTTGTGTCGAGTCATGACATGTCGAGTCATGTTGTGTCATGTCATGTTGAATAATATCGAATCATGTCATGTCGAGTCATGTCATGTCGAGTCACCTCATGTCGAGTCATAATGTATCATATTGAGTCAAGTAATGTTATGTCGAGTAATATCCTGTCCAGTCATGTCATGATGAGTCATGTTAATACATGTCGAGTCATGTCATGTTGAGTCATGTCATGGTGAACTATGTCGAATCATGTGGTGTCATGTCATTTTGTGTCATGTCATGTCGAGTCACCTCATGTCGAGTCATGATGTGTCATATCAACCAAGAAATTTTGAGTCATGTCATGTCGTTTCCTATCACATCCAGTATGTCATGATGAGTAACATTAATACATGTCAAGTCATGTCATATCAAGTCACCTCATGTCGAATCATGATGCATTGTATTGAGTCAAGTAATTTCGATTCATGTCACGTCGAGCCATGTCGAGTGATGTTGAGTCATGTCAAGTAATGTAATGTTGTGCTGAGTCATGACATGTCGAGTCATGTCATGTTGAGTCACCGCATGTGAAGTCATGATGTGTCATATCGAGTCATGTCATGTTGAGTCATTTCCTGTCCAGTCATATCATGATGATTAACATTAAGACATGTCGTGTCGTGTCATGTCGAGTCATATAATGTCATTGTAATGTCGAGTCATATTATGTCCAGTCATGTCATGATGAGTAACGATAAGACATGTCGAGTCCTGTTATGTCGAGTCATGTCATGATGAGTCAAGTTAAGACATGTCGAGTCATATAAAATCATGTCATGTCGAGTGCTGTCATGGCGAATTATATCGAACCATGTTGTGTCATGTCACGTCATGTCAAGTCACGTCATGTCGTGTCACCGCATGTCGAGTCATGATGTGTCATATCGAGTCATGGCATATCAAGTCATGTCATGTTGAGTCATGTCATGGTGAATTATGTCGAATCATGTGGTGTCATGTCATGTCATTTTGTGTCATGTCATGTCGAGTGACATCATATCGAGTCATGATGTGTTATATTGAGTCAAGTAATTTCGATTCATGTCATGTCGAGTCCTATCACATTCAGTATGTCATGATGAGTAACATTAATACATGTCAAGTCATGTCATATTGAGTCACCTCATATCGAGTCATGATGTGTTATATTGAGTCAAGTAATTTCGATTCATGTCATGTCGAGCCATGTAAATTCATGTCATGTTGAGTAATGTCATGTCGACTCATGTCGAGTGATGTTGAGTCATGTCAAGTAATGTAATGTTGTGACGAGTCATGATATGTCGAGTCATGTTGTGTCATGTCATGTTAAATAATGTCGAATCATGTCATGTCGAGTCATGTCATGTTGAGTCACCTCATTTCGAGTCATAACGTATCATATCGAGTCAAGTAATGTTATGTCGAGTAACATCCTGTCCAGTCATGTCATGATGAGTAACGTTAATACATATCAAGTCATGTCATGTTGAGTCATGTCATGGTGAATTATGTCGAATCATGTGGTGTCATGTCATTTTGTGTCATTTTGTGTCATGTCTTGTCGAGTCACCTCATGTCGAGACATGATGTGTCATATCAACCAAGAAATTTTGAGTCATGTCATGTCGAGTCCTATCACATCCAGTATGTCATGATAAGTAACGTTAAGACATGTCAAGTCATGTCATGTCGAGTCATGTCATGATAAGTCAAGTTAAGACATGTCGAGTCATGTAAAGTCATCATGTCGAGTCAGGTCACGTCGACTATTGTTGAGTCCTGTTCAATCATGTCAAGTCATTTAATGTTGTGACAAATCATGTCATGTCGAGTCATGTCATGTCCAGTCACCTCATGTCAAGGCATGATGTGTCATATCGAGTCAAGAAGTTTTGAGTCATGTCATGTCGGGTCCTATCATGTCCAGTCATGACATGATGAGTAACGTTGACATGTCAAGTCATGTCATGTTGAGTCATGTCATGATAAGTCAAGTTAAGACATGTTGAGTTATGTAAAGTCATGTCATGTCGAGTCATGTCATGTCGACTCTTGTCGAGTCATGTCAAGTCATGTAATGTGTTGAGTCATGACATGTCGAGTCATGTGTCATATCTAGTCATGTCAAGTTGAATAATGTCGAATCATGTCATGTCGAGTCATGCCATGTCGAGTCCCCTCATGTCGAGTCATGATGTGTCATATAGAGTCAAGTAATTTCGAGTCATATCATGTCATGTCATGTCGAGTCATATCATGTCCAGTCATGTCATGATGAGTAACATTAAGACATGTTGAGTCATGTGAAATCATGTCATGTCGAGTGATGTCAAAGCGAATTATGTCATATCATGTTGTGTCATATCATGTCATGTCGAGACATATTATGTCCAGTCATGTCATGATGAGTAACGATAAGACATGTCGAGTCATGTCATGTCGGGTCATGTCATGATGAGTCAAGTTAAGACATGTCGAGTCATATAAAATCATGTCATGGCGAGTGCTGTCATGGTGAATTGTATCAAACCATGTTATGTCATGTCACGCCATGTCAAGTCACGTCATGTCAAGTCACATCATGTCGAGTCACCTCATTTCGAGTCATGATGTGTCATATCGAGTCATGGAATGTCGAGTCATGTCATGATGAGTCATGTTAAGACATGTCAAGTCATGTCATGTTGAGTCATGTCATTGTGAATTATGTCGAATCATGTGGTGTCATGTCATTTTGTGTCATGTCATGTCGAGTCACCTCATGTCGAGTCATGATGTGTCATATCAACCAAGAAATTTTGAGTCATGTCATGTCGAGTCCTATCACTACCAGTATGTCATGATCAGTAACATTAATACATGTCAAGTCATGTCATATCGAGTCACCTCATGTCGAGTCATGATGTGTTGTATTGAGTCAAGTAATTTTGATTCATGTCATGTCGAGCCATGTCGAGTGGTGTTGAGTCATGTCAAGTAATGTAATGTTGTGCTGAGTCATGACATGTCGAGTCATGTCATGTTGAGTCACCGCATGTGAAGTCATGATGTGTCATATCGAGTCATGTCATGTTGAGTCATTTCCTGTCCAGTCATATCATGATGATTAACGTTAAGACATGTCGTGTCTTGTCATGTCGAGTTATGTCGGCTCGAGCCATGTCGAGTCATGACAAGTCATGCCGTGTTATGTTGAGTCATGTCATTTTGACTCATACAGTGTCATGTCATTTCGATTCATGTCGAGTCATGTCAAGTCATGTAATGTGTCGAGTCTAGTCATGTCGAGTCATGTCATATCGAGTCAACTCATGTCGAGTCATGGATGTGTCATATCGAGTCAAGTAATTTCAATTCATGTCATGTCGAGTCAGGTCGAGTCATGTTGTGTCATGTCTAGTCATGTCATATCGAGTCATGTCATGATGAGTCACGTTAAGACATGTGAAGTTATGTAATGTCGAGTCACATCGTGTCGTGTTATGTCAAATCATGTCAAGTCATGTCAAGTCCTGTAATGTTGTGCTGAGTCATGTCATGTCGAGTCATGTCATATCGATTCATCTCATGTTGAGTCATGATGTGTGATATTGAGTCAAGTAATTTTGATTCGTGTCATGTCGAGTTATGTCAACTCATGTTTAGTCACGTCATGTTGAATCATGACGGCTTGAGCCATGTCGAGTCATGACAAGTCATGCCGTGTCATGTTGAGTCATGTCATGTTGGCTCATACAGTGTCATGTCATTTCATCTCATGTTGAGTCAGGTCAAGTTTTGTAATGTTGTCGAGACATGCCATGTCGAGTCATGTCATATCGAGGCAACTCATGTCGAGTCATAATATATCATGTCGAGTCAAGTAATTTCGATTCATGTCATGCTGAGCCATGTAAAGTTATGTCATGTCACGTCATGTCATGTCGACTCATGTCGAGTCATGTTGAGTCATGTCAAGTGACGTAATATTGTGTCGAATCATGACATGTCTAGTCATGTTGTGTCATGTCTAGTCATGTCTTGTCGAATAATGTTGAATCATGTCATGTCAAGTCATATCATGTTGAGTCACCTCCTGTCGAGTCATGATGTGTCATATCGAGTCAAGTAATTTTATATCAAGTCATATCATGTCGAGTCATGTCATGATGAGTAATGTTAATACATTTCGAGTCATGTCATGTTGAGTCACCACATGTGAAGTCATGATGTGCCATATCGAGTCATGTCATGTTGAGTCATTTCCTGTCCAGTCATTTCATGATGATTAACGTTAAGACATGTCGTGTCATGTCATGTCGAGTCATATCATGTCATGTCATGTCGAGACATATTATGTCCAGTCATGTCATGATGAGTAACGATAAGACATGTCGAGTCATGTCATGCCGAGTCATGTCATGATAAGTCAAGTTAAGACATGTCGAGTCATGTAAAGTCATCATGTCGAGTCATGTCACGTCGACTATTGTTGAGTCCTGTTCAATCATGTCAAGTCATGTAATGTTGTGTCAAATCATGTCATGTCGAGTCATGTCATGTCCAGTCACCTCATGTCGAGGCATGATGTGTCATATCGAGTCAAGAAGTTTTGAGTCATGTCATGTTGGGTCCTATCATGTCCAGTCATGAGATGATGAGTAACGTTAAGACATGTCAAGTCATGTCATGCTGAGTCATGTCATGATAAGTCAAGTTAAGACATGTTGAGTCATGTAAAGTCATGTCATGTCGAGTCATGTCATGTCGACTCTTGTTGAGTCATGTTGAGTCATGTCAAGTCATGTAATCTGTTGAGTCATGACATGTCAAGTCATGTGTCATATCTAGTCATGTCAAGTTGAATAATGTCGAATCATGTCATGTCGAGTCACGCAATGTCGAGTCACCTCATGTCGAGTCATGATGTGTCATATAGAGTCAAGTAATTTCGAGTCATATCATGTCATGTCATGTCGAGTCATATCATGTCCAGTCATGTCATGATGAGTAACATTAAGACATGTTGAGTCATGTGAAATCACGTCATGTCGAGTGATGTCATAGCGAATTATGTCGTATCATGTCGAGTCATATCATGTCATGTCATGTCGAGACATATTATGTCTAGTCATGTCATGATGAGTAACGATAAGACATGTCGAGTCATGTCATGCCGAGGCATGTCATGATAAGTCAAGTTAAGACATGTCGAGTCATGTAAAGTCATCATGTCGAGTCATGTCACGTCGACTATTGTTGAGTCCTGTTCAATCATGTCAAGTCATGTAATGTTGTGTCAAACCATGTCATGTCGAGTCATGTCATGTCCAGTCACCTCATGTCGAGGCATGATGCGTCATATCGAGTCAAGAAGTTTTGAGTCATGTCATGTCGGGTCCTATCATGTCCAGTCATGACATGATGAGTAACTTTAAGACATGTCAAGTCATGTCATGTTGAGTCATGTCATGATAAGTCAAGTTAAGACATGTTGAGTCATGTAAAGTCATGTCATGTCGAGTCATGTCATGTTGACTCTTGTCGAGTCATGTTGAGTCATGTCAAGTCATGTAATGTGTTGAGTCATGACATGTCGACTCATGTGTCATATCTAGTCATGTCAAGTTGAATAATGTCGAATCATGTCATGTCAAGTCACGCCATGTCAAGTCCCCTCATGTCGAGTCATGATGTGTCATATAGAGTCAAGTAATTTTGAGTCATATCATGTCATGTCATGTCGAGTCATATCATGTCCAGTCATGTCATGATGAGTAACATTAAGACATGTTGAGTCATGTGAAATCATGTCATGTCGAGTGATGTCATAGCGAATTATGTCGTATCATGTTGTGTCATATCGAGTCATGTCATGTCGAGACATATTATGTCCAGTCATGTCATAATGAGTAACGATAAGACATGTCAAGTCATGGCATGTCGAGTCATGTCATGATGAGTCAAGTTAAGACATGTCGAGTCATATAAAATCATGTCATGTCGAGTGCTGTCATGGCGAATTATATCGAACCATGTTGTGTCATGTCACGTCATGTCAAGTCACGTCATGTCGAGTCACCTCATGTCGAGTCATGATGTGTCATATCGAGTCATGGCATGTCGAGTCATGTCATGATGAGTCATGTTAAGACATGTCAAGTCATGTCATGTTGAGTCATGTCATGGTGAATTATGTCGAATCATGTGGTGTCATGTCATTTTGTGTCATGTCATGTCGAGTCACCTCATGTCGAGTCTTGATGTGTCATATCAACCAAGAAATTTTGAGTCATGTCATGTCGAGTCCTATCACATCCTGTATGTCATGATGAGTAACATTCATACATGTCAAGTCATGTCATATCAAGTCACCTCATGTCGAGTCATGGATGTTTCATAGCGAGTCAAGTAATTTCGATTCATGTCATGTCGAGTCAGGTTGAGTCATGTTGTGTCATGTCTAGTCATGTCATATCGAGTCATGTCATGATGAGTCACGTTAAGACATGTGAAGTTATGTAATGTCGAGTCACATCATGTCGTGTTATGTCAAATCATGTCAAGTCATGTCAAGTCCTGTAATGTTGTGTTGAGTCATGTCATGTCGAGTCATGTCATATCGATTCAGCTCATGTTGAGTCATGATGTGTGATATTGAGTCAAGTAATTTTGATTCGTGTCGTGTCGAGTTATGTTAACTCATGTTTAGTCACGTCATGTTGAATCATGATGGCTTGAGCCATGTCGAGTCATGACAAGTCATGCCGTGTCATGTTGAGTCATGTCATGTTGGCTCATACAGTGTCATGTCATTTCATCTCATGTCGAGTCAGGTCAAGTTTTGTAATGTTGTCGAGACATGCCATGTCGAGTCATGTCATATCGAGGCAGCTCATGTCGAGTCATAATATGTCATATCGAGTCAAGTAATTTCGATTCATGTCATGTTGAGCCATGTAAAGTTATGTCATGTCGCGTCATGT
The DNA here is from genome assembly GCA_026770705.1 of Isurus oxyrinchus. Classification (NCBI taxonomy): domain Eukaryota; kingdom Metazoa; phylum Chordata; class Chondrichthyes; order Lamniformes; family Lamnidae; genus Isurus; species Isurus oxyrinchus. The sequence continues at coordinate 1,685,066 of JANJGN010000083.1, read as the reverse complement.
CATGTCGACTCATGTCGAGTCTTGTTGAGTCATGTCAAGTGACGTAATATTGTGTCGAATCATGACATGTCTAGTCATGTTGTGTCATGTCTAGTCATGTCATGTCGAATAATTTTGAATCATGCCATGTCAAGTCATGTCATGTCGAGTCACCTCATGTCGAGTCATGATGTGTCATATCGAGTCAAATAATGTTATGTTGAGTCATATCATGTTGAGTCATGTCACGTTGAGTCACCGTATGTGAAGTCATGATGTGTCATATCGAGTCATGTCATGTTGAGTCATTTCCTGTCCAGTCATATCATGATGATTAACGTTAAGACATGTCGTGTCATGTCATGTCGAGTCATGTCGGCTCGAGCCATATCGAGTCATGACAAGTCATGCCGTGTCATGTTGAGTCATGTCATTTTGAAGCATACAGTGTCATGTCATTTCAATTCATGTCGAGTCATGTCAAGTCGTGTGATGTTGTGTCGAGTCATGTCGTGTTGAGTCATGTCATATCGAGTCACCTCATGTTGAGTCATGATGTGTCATATTGAGTCAAGAAATTTTGATTCGTGTCATGTTGAGTTATGTCAACTCATGTTTAGTCATGTCATGTCGAGTCATGACGGCTTGAGCCATGTTGAGTCATGACAAGTCATGCCGTGTCATGTTGAGTCATATTATGTCCAGTCATGTCATGATGAGTAACGATAAGACATGTCGAGTCATGTCATGTCGTGTCATGTCATGATGAGTCAAATTAAGACATGTCGATTCATTTAAAATCATGTCATGTCGAGTGATGTCATGGCCAATTATATCGAACCATGTTGTGTCATGTCACGTCATGTCGAGTCATGTCATGTCCAGTCACCTCATGTTGAGGCATGATGTGTCATATCGAGTCAAGAAATTTTGAGTCATGTCATGTTGGGTCCTGTCATGTCCAGTCATGACATGATGAGTAACTTTAAGACATGTCAAGTCATGTCATGCCGAGTCATGTCATGATAAGTCAAGTTAAGACATGTCGAGTCATGTAAAGTCATCATGTCGAGTCATGTCACGTCGACTATTGTTGAGTCATGTTCAGTCGTGTCAAGTCATGTAATGTTGTGTCAAATCATGTCATGTCGAGTCATGTCATGTCCAGTCACCTCATATCGAGTCATGATGTGTTATATTGAGTCAAGTAATTTCGATTCATGTCATGTCGAGCCATGTAAATTCATGTCATGTCGACTCATGTCGAGTGATGTTGAGTTATGTCAAGTAATGTAATGTTGTGTCGAGTCATGACATGTCGAGTCATGTTGTGTCATGTCATGTTGAATAATATCGAATCATGTCATGTCAAGTCATGTCATGTCGAGTCACCTCATGTCGAGTCATAATGTATCATATTGAGTCAAGTAATGTTATGTCGAGTAATATCCTGTCCAGTCATGTCATGATGAGTCATGTTAATACATGTCGAGTCATGTCATGTTGAGTCATGTCATGGTGAACTATGTCGAATCATGTGGTGTCATGTCATTTTGTGTCATGTCATGTCGAGTCACCTCATGTCGAGTCATGATGTGTCATATCAACCAAGAAATTTTGAGTCATGTCATGTCGTTTCCTATCACATCCAGTATGTCATGATGAGTAACATTAATACATGTCAAGTCATGTCATATCAAGTCACCTCATGTCGAATCATGATGCATTGTATTGAGTCAAGTAATTTCGATTCATGTCACGTCGAGCCATGTCGAGTGATGTTGAGTCATGTCAAGTAATGTAATGTTGTGCTGAGTCATGACATGTCGAGTCATGTCATGTTGAGTCACCGCATGTGAAGTCATGATGTGTCATATCGAGTCATGTCATGTTGAGTCATTTCCTGTCCAGTCATATCATGATGATTAACATTAAGACATGTCGTGTCGTGTCATGTCGAGTCATATAATGTCATTGTAATGTCGAGTCATATTATGTCCAGTCATGTCATGATGAGTAACGATAAGACATGTCGAGTCCTGTTATGTCGAGTCATGTCATGATGAGTCAAGTTAAGACATGTCGAGTCATATAAAATCATGTCATGTCGAGTGCTGTCATGGCGAATTATATCGAACCATGTTGTGTCATGTCACGTCATGTCAAGTCACGTCATGTCGTGTCACCGCATGTCGAGTCATGATGTGTCATATCGAGTCATGGCATATCAAGTCATGTCATGTTGAGTCATGTCATGGTGAATTATGTCGAATCATGTGGTGTCATGTCATGTCATTTTGTGTCATGTCATGTCGAGTGACATCATATCGAGTCATGATGTGTTATATTGAGTCAAGTAATTTCGATTCATGTCATGTCGAGTCCTATCACATTCAGTATGTCATGATGAGTAACATTAATACATGTCAAGTCATGTCATATTGAGTCACCTCATATCGAGTCATGATGTGTTATATTGAGTCAAGTAATTTCGATTCATGTCATGTCGAGCCATGTAAATTCATGTCATGTTGAGTAATGTCATGTCGACTCATGTCGAGTGATGTTGAGTCATGTCAAGTAATGTAATGTTGTGACGAGTCATGATATGTCGAGTCATGTTGTGTCATGTCATGTTAAATAATGTCGAATCATGTCATGTCGAGTCATGTCATGTTGAGTCACCTCATTTCGAGTCATAACGTATCATATCGAGTCAAGTAATGTTATGTCGAGTAACATCCTGTCCAGTCATGTCATGATGAGTAACGTTAATACATATCAAGTCATGTCATGTTGAGTCATGTCATGGTGAATTATGTCGAATCATGTGGTGTCATGTCATTTTGTGTCATTTTGTGTCATGTCTTGTCGAGTCACCTCATGTCGAGACATGATGTGTCATATCAACCAAGAAATTTTGAGTCATGTCATGTCGAGTCCTATCACATCCAGTATGTCATGATAAGTAACGTTAAGACATGTCAAGTCATGTCATGTCGAGTCATGTCATGATAAGTCAAGTTAAGACATGTCGAGTCATGTAAAGTCATCATGTCGAGTCAGGTCACGTCGACTATTGTTGAGTCCTGTTGAATCATATCAAGTCATTTAATGTTGTGACAAATCATGTCATGCCGAGTCATGTCATGTCCAGTCACCTCATGTCAAGGCATGATGTGTCATATCGAGTCAAGAAGTTTTGAGTCATGTCATGTCGGGTCCTATCATGTCCAGTCATGACATGATGAGTAACGTTGACATGTCAAGTCATGTCATGTTGAGTCATGTCATGATAAGTCAAGTTAAGACATGTTGAGTTATGTAAAGTCATGTCATGTCGAGTCATGTCATGTCGACTCTTGTCGAGTCATGTCAAGTCATGTAATGTGTTGAGTCATGACATGTCGAGTCATGTGTCATATCTAGTCATGTCAAGTTGAATAATGTCGAATCATGTCATGTCGAGTCATGCCATGTCGAGTCCCCTCATGTCGAGTCATGATGTGTCATATAGAGTCAAGTAATTTCGAGTCATATCATGTCATGTCATGTCGAGTCATATCATGTCCAGTCATGTCATGATGAGTAACATTAAGACATGTTGAGTCATGTGAAATCATGTCATGTCGAGTGATGTCAAAGCGAATTATGTCGTATCATGTTGTGTCATATCATGTCATGTCGAGACATATTATGTCCAGTCATGTCATGATGAGTAACGATAAGACATGTCGAGTCATGTCATGTCGGGTCATGTCATGATGAGTCAAGTTAAGACATGTCGAGTCATATAAAATCATGTCATGGCGAGTGCTGTCATGGTGAATTGTATCAAACCATGTTATGTCATGTCACGCCATGTCAAGTCACGTCATGTCAAGTCACATCATGTCGAGTCACCTCATTTCGAGTCATGATGTGTCATATCGAGTCATGGAATGTCGAGTCATGTCATGATGAGTCATGTTAAGACATGTCAAGTCATGTCATGTTGAGTCATGTCATTGTGAATTATGTCGAATCACGTGGTGTCATGTCATTTTGTGTCATGTCATGTCGAGTCACCTCATGTCGAGTCATGATGTGTCATATCAACCAAGAAATTTTGAGTCATGTCATGTCGAGTCCTATCACTACCAGTATGTCATGATCAGTAACATTAATACATGTCAAGTCATGTCATATCGAGTCACCTCATGTCGAGTCATGATGTGTTGTATTGAGTCAAGTAATTTTGATTCATGTCATGTCGAGCCATGTCGAGTGGTGTTGAGTCATGTCAAGTAATGTAATGTTGTGCTGAGTCATGACATGTCGAGTCATGTCATGTTGAGTCACCGCATGTGAAGTCATGATGTGTCATATCGAGTCATGTCATGTTGAGTCATTTCCTGTCCAGTCATATCATGATGATTAACGTTAAGACATGTCGTGTCTTGTCATGTCGAGTTATGTCGGCTCGAGCCATGTCGAGTCATGACAAGTCATGCCGTGTTATGTTGAGTCATGTCATTTTGACTCATACAGTGTCATGTCATTTCGATTCATGTCGAGTCATGTCAAGTCATGTAATGTGTCGAGTCTAGTCATGTCGAGTCATGTCATATCGAGTCAACTCATGTCGAGTCATGGATGTGTCATATCGAGTCATGTAATTTCAATTCATGTCATGTCGAGTCAGGTCGAGTCATGTTGTGTCATGTCTAGTCATGTCATATCGAGTCATGTCATGATGAGTCACGTTAAGACATGTGAAGTTATGTAATGTCGAGTCACATCGTGTCGTGTTATGTCAAATCATGTCAAGTCATGTCAAGTCCTGTAATGTTGTGCTGAGTCATGTCATGTCGAGTCATGTCATATCGATTCATCTCATGTTGAGTCATGATGTGTGATGTCATGATGAGTAATGTTAAGATATGTTGAGTCATGTCATGTCATGTCGGGTCATGCCGAGTCATGTCTGGTCATGTCAAGTTCAGTCATGTTGAGTCAAGTCGAGTTGAGTCATGTCTTGTCAAATGATGACGAGTCAAGTCATGATGAGTAATGTCGAGTCTGGTTGAGTCATGTCATGTCGAGTCATGTCGAGCCAAGTCATGTCGATGCAATTCTTATATCATTGAGTTATGTCTTGTTGAGTCATGTCGAGTCATGTTGAGTCATGTCGCGTCATGACAAGTTATGTCGAGTCAAGTCGAGTCATGTCGAGTTGAGTCATGTCAAGTCGATTCATGTCGAGTTGATTCATGTTGAGTCTAGTCATTTTGATACGAGTCACGTCGAGTCAACACATGTTGAGTCGACTTATGTCGAGCCATGTCTTTTTGAGTCGAGTCATGTCGAGTCATGTTGTGTCAAGTGGAGTCATATTGAGTCATGTCGACTCATACCAAGTTGTGTCATGTCGAGTCTTGTCATGCTGGGTGTTGTCTTGTCGAGTCATTTAATGTCATGTCATGTGATATGTACTCATGTCAAGTCATATCATGTCGAGATATGTCATGTCGAGTCATGTCATGTATCATGACATGTTAGTTATGATGAGTCATGTCATGTTGAGTCAAGTCATGTCATGTCATGTCGAATCATGTTGAGTTGAGTCATGTTGAGTCGAGTCATGCCAAGTCACAGATGTTGAGTCCTGTCATGTCGTGTCATGTCGAGTCGAATCAAGTCCAGTCATGTGGAGTCATGGTGAGTCAAGTCATGTCGAGCTGAGTCATGTCCAGTAGAGTCATGTTGTGGCATGTTGAGTCGTCATGTCGCTTCATGTCGAGTCATGTAGCATCATGCCGAGTCATTTTGTATCATATCTTGTCATGTTGTGTGATGTCAAGTCATGTGGAGTCATGGCATGTCGAGTCCTGTTGAGTCATATCGAGAAATTTCGAATTATGTTGTGTTATGTCATGTTATGTTGAGCCATGTCAAGTCATGTCCAGTCGAGTTACGTTGAGTCATGTTGAGTCATGTTGTGTCATGTCTAGTCATGTCATGTCGAGTCATGTCATGATGAGTTACGTTAAGACATGTCAAGTCATGTTATGTCGAGTCATGTCATGTCGCGTTATGTTGAATCATGTGTCAGGTCACCTCATGTCGAGTCATGATATGTCATATTGAGTCATATGTCTAGTCATGTCGAGTCATGTTGTGTCATGTCTAGTCATGTCATGTCAAGTCATGTCATGATGAGTCACAGTAAGAAATGTCAAGTCATTTCATGTTGAGTCATGTCATGTCAAGTCACCTCATGTCTAGTCATGATGTGTCATATAGAGTCAAGTAATTTCGAGTCATGTCATGTCATGTTGAGTCATGTCAAGATGAGTAACATTAAGAAATGTCGAGTCATGTCATATCGAGTCATTTCAAGACGAGAAACATTAAGAAATGTCGAGTCATGTCATATCGAGTCACCTCATGTCGAGGCATAATGTGTCATAACATTTCAAATTATTTCGATTCATGTCATGTCGAGTCATGTCGACTCATGTTGTGTCATGTCTAGTCATGGCATGTCAAATCGTGCTATGTTGAATCATGTCGATTCATGTCATGTCGAGCCTTGTCATGTCAAGTCATATGGTGTCATGTCATGTTGACTCATGTCGAGTCATGTGTCGAGTCATGTCATGTCGAGTCATGTCAAATCGAGTCACCTCATGTCAAGTCATGATGTGTCATATCTAGTCAAGTAATTTTGATGCATTTCATGTCGAGTCATGTTGTGTCATGGTGAGAAATGTCATGTCGAATTATGTCGAATCATGCTCAGTCATGTCAAGTCATGTAATGTGTCAAATCATGTCATGTTGAGTCATGTCATGTCTAGTCACCTCATGTCGAGGCATGATGTATCATATCGAGTCAAGAAGTTTTGATTCATGTCATGTCGGGTCCTATCATGTCCCGTCATGACATGATGAGTAACGTTAAGACATCTCAAGTCATGTCATGTCGAGTCATGTCATGATAAGTCAAGACATGTTGAGTCATGTAAAGTCATGTCATGTCGAGTCATGTCATGTCGACTCTTGTCGAGTCATGTTGAGTCATGTCAAGTCATGTAATGTTGTGTTGAGTCTTGACATGTCGAGTCATGTGTCGTGTCTAGTCATGTCAAGTTGAATAATGTTGAATCATGTCATGTCGAGTCATGCCATGTTGAATCCCTTCATGTCGAGTCATGATGTGTCATAATGAGTCAAGTAATTTCGAGTCATATCATGTCATGTCATGTCGAGTCATATCATGTCATGTCATGATGAATAAAATTAAGACATGTTGAGTCATGTGAAATCATGTTATGTCGAGTGATGTCATGGCGAATTATGTCGTATCATGTTGTGTCATGTCATGTCATGTCGAGTCATGTCATATCGTGTCACGTCATGTCGAGTCATGATGTGTCATATCGAGACAAGTAATTTCGATTCATGTCATGTTGAGTCATACTGTGTCATGTCTAGTCATGTCTTGTCGAGTCATGTCATGATGAATCACGTTAAGACATGTCGAGTCATGTCATGTTGATTCATGTTGAGTCATGTCGAGTCATGTTGAGTCATGTCAAGTCATGTAATGTTGTGTCGAGTCATGCCATGTCGAGTCATATTGTGTCATGTCTAGACATGTCAAGTCGAATAATGTTTAATCATGTCATGTCGAGTCATGTCATGCCCAGTCACCTCATGTCGAGTCATGATGTATCATATCGAGTCAAGTAATTTCGAGTCATGTCAAGTCGTGTAATGTTGTGTCGAGCCATGACATGTTGAGTCATGCCATGTCGAGTTACCTCATGTTGAGTCATGATGTGTCATATCGAGTCATGTCATGTTGAGTCATTTCATGTCCAGTCATATCATGCTGATTAACATTAAGACATGTGTCATTTCATGTCAGGTTGATTCATGTCAGTTTGAGCCATGTCGAGTCATGACAAGTCATGTCGAGTCATGTCAAGTCGTGTAATGTTGTGTCAAGTCATGTCATATCGAGTCACCTCATGTCAAGTTATGATATGTCATATCGAGTCAAGTAATTTCGATTCATGTCATGTCTAGTCATGTCAAGTCAAATAATGTCGAATCATGTCATGTCGAGTCATGCCATGTCGAGTCACCTCATGTTGAGTCATGATGTGTCATATTGAGTCAAGTAATTTCGAGTCATGTCATGTTATGTCATGTCAAGTCATATCATGTCGAGTCATGTCATGATGAGTAACGTTAAGACATGTCGAGTCATGTCATGTCGAGTCATGTCATGATGAGTCAAGTTAAGACATGTAGAGACATATAAAATCATGTCATGTCGAGTGATGTCATGGCAAATTATGTCGAATCATGTTGTGTCATGTCATGTCATGTCGAGTCATGTCATGTCGAGTCACCTCATGTTGAGTCATGATGTGTCATGTTGAGTCATGTCATGTTGATTCCGACAGGGTCATGTCATTTCGACTCATGTCGAGTCATGTCAAGTCGTGTAATGTTGTGTCGAGTCATGTCATGTGAAGTCATGTCATATTGAGTCACCTCATGTCGAGGCATAATGTGTCATATCGAGTCAAATTATTTTGATTCATGTCATGTCGAGTCATGTCGACTCATGTGTCATGTCCAGTCATGGCATGTCGAGTCATGTCATATCGTGATATGTTGAATCATGTCGATTCATGTCAAGTCATGTCACGTCGAGCCTTGTCATGTCAGGTCATATGGTGTCATGTCATGTTGACTCATGTCGAGTCATGTGTCGAGTCATGTCATGTCGAGTCATGTCAAATCGAGTCACCTCATGTCAAGTCATGGTGTGTCATATCCAGTCAAGTAATTTTGATGCATTTCATGTCGAGTCATGTTGTGTCATGGTGAGAAATGTCATGTCGAATTATGTCGAATCATGCTCAGTCATGTCAAGTCATGTAATGTTGTGTCAAATCATGTCATGTTGAGTCATGTCATGTCTAGTCACCTCATGTCGAGGCATGATGTATCATATCGAGTCAAGAAGTTTTGATTCATGTCATGTCGGGTCCTATCATGTCCCGTCATGACATGATGAGTAACGTTGAGACATCTCAAGTCGTCATGTCGAGTCATGTCATGATAAGTCAAGACATGTTGAGTCATGTAAAGTCATGTCATGTCGAGTCATGTCATGTTGACTCTTGTCGAGTCATGTTGAGTCATGTCAAGTCATGTAATGTTGTGTTGAGTCTTGACATGTCGAGTCATGTGTCGTGTCTAGTCATGTCAAGTTGAATAATGTTGAATCATGTCATGTCGAGTCATGCCATGTTGAATCCCTTCATGTCGAGTCATGATGTGTCATAATGAGTCAAGTACTTTCGAGTCATATCATGTCATGTCATGTCGAGTCATATCATGTCATGTCATGATGAATAAAATTAAGACATGTTGAGTCATGTGAAATCATGTTATGTCGAGTGATGTCATGGTGAATTATGTCGTATCATGTTGTGTCATGTCATGACATGTCGAGTCATGTCATATCGTGTCACGTCATGTCGAGTCATGATGTGTCATATCGAGACAAGTAATTTCGATTCATGTCATGTTGAGTCATACTGTGTCATGTCTAGTCATGTCTTGTCGAGTCATGTCATGATGAATCACGTTAAGACATGTCGAGTCATGTCATGTTGATTCATGTCGAGTCATGTCGAGTCATGTTGAGTCATGTCAAGTCATGTAATGTTGTGTCGAGTCATGCCATGTCGAGTCATATTGTGTCATGTCTAGACATGTCAAGTCGAATAATGTTTAATCATGTCATGTCGAGTCATGTCATGCCCAGTCACCTCATGTCGAGTCATGATGTATCATATCGAGTCAAGTAATTTCGAGTCATGTCAAGTCGTGTAATGTTGTGTCGAGCCATGACATGTTGAGTCATGCCATGTCGAGTTACCTCATGTTGAGTCATGATGTGTCATATCGAGTCATGTCATGTTGAGTCATTTCATGTCCAGTCATATCATGCTGATTAACATTAAGACATGTGTCATTTCATGTCAGGTTGATTCATGTCAGTTTGAGCCATGTCGAGTCATGACAAGTCATGTCGAGTCATGTCAAGTCGTGTAATGTTGTGTCAAGTCATGTCATATCGAGTCACCTCATGTCAAGTTATGATATGTCATATCGAGTCAAGTAATTTCGGTTCATGTCATGTCGAGTCATGTTGTGTCATGTCTAGTCATGTCAAGTCAAATAATGTCGAATCATGTCATGTCGAGTCATGCCATGTCGAGTCACCTCATGTTGAGTCATGATGTGTCATATTGAGTCAAGTAATTTCGAGTCCTGTCATGTTATGTCATGTCAAGTCATATCATGTCGAGTCATGTCATGATGAGTAATGTTAAGACATGTCGAGTCATGTCATGTCGAGTCATGTCATGATGAGTCAAGTTAAGACATGTAGAGACATATAAAATCATGTCATGTCGAGTCATGATGTATCATATCGAGTCAAGTAATTTCGAGTCATGTCATGTCATGTCGAGTCATACTGTGTCATGTCTAGTCATGTCATGTTGAGTCATGTCATGATGAATCAAGTTAAGACATGTCGAGTCATGTAATGTGTCGAGTCATGCCATGTCGAGTCATGTTGTGTCATGTCTAGACATGTCAAGTCGAATAATGTCGAATCATGTCATGTCGAGTCATGATGTATCATATCGAGTCAAGTAATTTCGAGTCATGTCATGTCATGTCGAGTCATATGTCCAGTCATGTCATGATGAGTTACATTAAGACATGTCGAGTCATGTCACGTCGAGTCATGTCTTGATGACACAAGTTAAGAGATGTTGAGTCATGTTGTGTCATGTCATGTTGAGTCATATCATGGCGAATTATGTCGAGTCATGTTGTGTCATGTCATGTCGAGTCATGTCATGTCGATTCACCTCATGTCGAGTCATGAAGTGTCATGTCGAGTCATGTCATGTCCAGTCATGTGATGATGAGTAAAGTTAAGACGTTGTGTCATGTCATGTTGAGTCATATTGGCTCGAGCCATATCGAGTCATGACAAGTCATGCCGTGTCATGTTGAGTCATGTCATGTTGACTCATAGAGTTATGTCATTTCGACACATGTCGAGTCAAGTCAAGTCGTGTAATGTTGTGTCGAGTCATGACATGTTGAGTCATGTCATGTCGAGTCATGTTGTGTCATGGCTAGTCGTGTCAAGTCAAATAGAGTCGAATCATGTCATGTCGAGTCATGCCATGTCGAGTCACCTCATGTCGAGTCATGATGTGTCATATTGAGTCAAGTAATTTCGAGTCATGTCATGTTATGTCATGTCGAGTCATATCATGTCGAGTCATGTCATGATGAGTAAAGTTAAGACATGTCGAGTCATGTAAAATCATGTCATGTTGAGTGATGTCATGGTGAATTATGTCGAATCATGTCATGTCATGTCATGTCATGACATGTCGAATCATATCATGTATGAGTAACGTTAAGACATGTCGAGTCATGTCATGTCGAGTCATGTCATGATGAGTCAAGTTAAGACATGTAGAGACATATAAAATCATGTCATGTCGAGTGATGTCATGGCAAATTATGTCGAATCATATTGTGTCATGTCATGTCATGTCGAGTCATGTCATGTCGAGTCACCTCATGTTGAGTCATGATGTGTCTTGTTGAGTCATGTCATGTTGATTCCTACAGTGTCATGTCATTTCGACTCATGTCGAGTCATGTCAAGTCATGTAATGTTGTGTCGAGTCATGTCGTGTGAAGTCATGTCATATCGAGTCACCTCATGTCGAGGCATAATGTGTCATAACATTTCAAATTATTTCAATTCATGTCATGTCGAGTCATGTCGACTCATGTTGTGTCATGTCTAGTCATGGCATGTCAAATCGTGCTATGTTGAATCATGTCGATTCATGTCATGTCGAGCCTTGTCATGTCAAGTCATATGGTGTCATGTCATGTTGACTCATGTCGAGTCATGTGTCGAGTCATGTCATGTCGAGTCATGTCAAATCGAGTCACCTCATGTCAAGTCATGATGTGTCATATCTAGTCAAGTAATTTTGATGCATTTCATGTCGAGTCATGTTGTGTCATGGTGAGAAATGTCATGTCGAATTATGTCGAATCATGCTCAGTCATGTCAAGTCATGTAATGTGTCAAATCATGTCATGTTGAGTCATGTCATGTCTAGTCACCTCATGTCGAGGCATGATGTATCATATCGAGTCAAGAAGTTTTGATTCATGTCATGTCGGGTCCTATCATGTCCCGTCATGACATGATGAGTAACGTTAAGACATCTCAAGTCATGTCATGTCGAGTCATGTCATGATAAGTCAAGACATGTTGAGTCATGTAAAGTCATGTCATGTCGAGTCATGTCATGTTGACTCTTGTCGAGTCATGTTGAGTCATGTCAAGTCATGTAATGTTGTGTTGAGTCTTGACATGTCGAGTCATGTGTCGTGTCTAGTCATGTCAAGTTGAATAATGTTGAATCATGTCATGTCGAGTCATGCCATGTTGAATCCCTTCATGTCGAGTCATGATGTGTCATAATGAGTCAAGTAATTTCGAGTCATATCATGTCATGTCATGTCGAGTCATATCATGTCATGTCATGATGAATAAAATTAAGACATGTTGAGTCATGTGAAATCATGTTATGTCGAGTGATGTCATGGCGAATTATGTCGTATCATGTTGTGTCATGTCATGTCATGTCGAGTCATGTCATATCGTGTCACGTCATGTCGAGTCATGATGTGTCATATCGAGACAAGTAATTTCGATTCATGTCATGTTGAGTCATACTGTGTCATGTCTAGTCATGTCTTGTCGAGTCATGTCATGATGAATCACGTTAAGACATGTCGAGTCATGTCATGTTGATTCATGTTGAGTCATGTCGAGTCATGTTGAGTCATGTCAAGTCATGTAATGTTGTGTCGAGTCATGCCATGTCGAGTCATATTGTGTCATGTCTAGACATGTCAAGTCGAATAATGTTTAATCATGTCATGTCGAGTCATGTCATGCCCAGTCACCTCATGTCGAGTCATGATGTATCATATCGAGTCAAGTAATTTCGAGTCATGTCAAGTCGTGTAATGTTGTGTCGAGCCATGACATGTTGAGTCATGCCATGTCGAGTTACCTCATGTTGAGTCATGATGTGTCATATCGAGTCATGTCATGTTGAGTCATTTCATGTCCAGTCATATCATGCTGATTAACATTAAGACATGTGTCATTTCATGTCAGGTTGATTCATGTCAGTTTGAGCCATGTCGAGTCATGACAAGTCATGTCGAGTCATGTCAAGTCGTGTAATGTTGTGTCAAGTCATGTCATATCGAGTCACCTCATGTCAAGTTATGATATGTCATATCGAGTCAAGTAATTTCGATTCATGTCATGTCTAGTCATGTCAAGTCAAATAATGTCGAATCATGTCATGTCGAGTCATGCCATGTCGAGTCACCTCATGTTGAGTCATGATGTGTCATATTGAGTCAAGTAATTTCGAGTCATGTCATGTTATGTCATGTCAAGTCATATCATGTCGAGTCATGTCATGATGAGTAACGTTAAGACATGTCGAGTCATGTCATGTCGAGTCATGTCATGATGAGTCAAGTTAAGACATGTAGAGACATATAAAATCATGTCATGTCGAGTGATGTCATGGCAAATTATGTCGAATCATGTTGTGTCATGTCATGTCATGTCGAGTCATGTCATGTCGAGTCACCTCATGTTGAGTCATGATGTGTCATGTTGAGTCATGTCATGTTGATTCCGACAGGGTCATGTCATTTCGACTCATGTCGAGTCATGTCAAGTCGTGTAATGTTGTGTCGAGTCATGTCATGTGAAGTCATGTCATATTGAGTCACCTCATGTCGAGGCATAATGTGTCATATCGAGTCAAATTATTTTGATTCATGTCATGTCGAGTCATGTCGACTCATGTGTCATGTCCAGTCATGGCATGTCGAGTCATGTCATATCGTGATATGTTGAATCATGTCGATTCATGTCAAGTCATGTCACGTCGAGCCTTGTCATGTCAGGTCATATGGTGTCATGTCATGTTGACTCATGTCGAGTCATGTGTCGAGTCATGTCATGTCGAGTCATGTCAAATCGAGTCACCTCATGTCAAGTCATGGTGTGTCATATCCAGTCAAGTAATTTTGATGCATTTCATGTCGAGTCATGTTGTGTCATGGTGAGAAATGTCATGTCGAATTATGTCGAATCATGCTCAGTCATGTCAAGTCATGTAATGTTGTGTCAAATCATGTCATGTTGAGTCATGTCATGTCTAGTCACCTCATGTCGAGGCATGATGTATCATATCGAGTCAAGAAGTTTTGATTCATGTCATGTCGGGTCCTATCATGTCCCGTCATGACATGATGAGTAACGTTGAGACATCTCAAGTCGTCATGTCGAGTCATGTCATGATAAGTCAAGACATGTTGAGTCATGTAAAGTCATGTCATGTCGAGTCATGTCATGTTGACTCTTGTCGAGTCATGTTGAGTCATGTCAAGTCATGTAATGTTGTGTTGAGTCTTGACATGTCGAGTCATGTGTCGTGTCTAGTCATGTCAACTTGAATAATGTTGAATCATGTCATGTCGAGTCATGCCATGTTGAATCCCTTCATGTCGAGTCATGATGTGTCATAATGAGTCAAGTAATTTCGAGTCATATCATGTCATGTCATGTCGAGTCATATCATGTCATGTCATGATGAATAAAATTAAGACATGTTGAGTCATGTGAAATCATGTTATGTCGAGTGATGTCATGGCGAATTATGTCGTATCATGTTGTGTCATGTCATGACATGTCGAGTCATGTCATATCGTGTCACGTCATGTCGAGTCATGATGTGTCATATCGAGACAAGTAATTTCGATTCATGTCATGTTGAGTCATACTGTGTCATGTCTAGTCATGTCTTGTCGAGTCATGTCATGATGAATCACGTTAAGACATGTCGAGTCATGTCATGTTGATTCATGTCGAGTCATGTCGAGTCATGTTGAGTCATGTCAAGTCATGTAATGTTGTGTCGAGTCATGCCATGTCGAGTCATATTGTGTCATGTCTAGACATGTCAAGTCGAATAATGTTTAATCATGTCATGTCGAGTCATGTCATGCCCAGTCACCTCATGTCGAGTCATGATGTATCATATCGAGTCAAGTAATTTCGAGTCATGTCAAGTCGTGTAATGTTGTGTCGAGCCATGACATGTTGAGTCATGCCATGTCGAGTTACCTCATGTTGAGTCATGATGTGTCATATCGAGTCATGTCATGTTGAGTCATTTCATGTCCAGTCATATCATGCTGATTAACATTAAGACATGTGTCATTTCATGTCAGGTTGATTCATGTCAGTTTGAGCCATGTCGAGTCATGACAAGTCATGTCGAGTCATGTCAAGTCGTGTAATGTTGTGTCAAGTCATGTCATATCGAGTCACCTCATGTCAAGTTATGATATGTCATATCGAGTCAAGTAATTTCGGTTCATGTCATGTCGAGTCATGTTGTGTCATGTCTAGTCATGTCAAGTCAAATAATGTCGAATCATGTCATGTCGAGTCATGCCATGTCGAGTCACCTCATGTTGAGTCATGATATGTCATATTGAGTCAAGTAATTTCGAGTCCTGTCATGTTATGTCATGTCAAGTCATATCATGTCGAGTCATGTCATGATGAGTAATGTTAAGACATGTCGAGTCATGTCATGTCGAGTCATGTCATGATGAGTCAAGTTAAGACATGTAGAGACATATAAAATCATGTCATGTCGAGTCATGATGTATCATATCGAGTCAAGTAATTTCGAGTCATGTCATGTCATGTCGAGTCATATGTCCAGTCATTTCATGATGAGTTACATTAAGACATGTCGAGTCATGTCACGTCGAGTCATGTCTTGATGACACAAGTTAAGAGATGTTGAGTCATGTTGTGTCATGTCATGTTGAGTCATATCATGGCGAATTATGTCGAGTCATGTTGTGTCATGTCATGTCGAGTCATGTCATGTCGATTCACCTCATGTCGAGTCATGAAGTGTCATGTCGAGTCATGTCATGTCCAGTCATGTGATGATGAGTAACGTTAAGACATGTTGTGTCATGTCATGTTGAGTCATATTGGCTCGAGCCATATCGAGTCATGACAAGTCATGCCGTGTCATGTTGAGTCATGTCATGTTGACTCATAGAGTTATGTCATTTCGACACATGTCGAGTCAAGTCAAGTCGTGTAATGTTGTGTTGAGTCATGACATGTTGAGTCATGTCATGTCGAGTCATGTTGTGTCGTGGCTAGTCGTGTCAAGTCAAATAGAGTCGAATCATGTCATGTCGAGTCATGCCATGTCGAGTCACCTCATGTCGAGTCATGATGTGTCATATTGAGTCAAGTAATTTCGAGTCATGTCATGTTATGTCATGTCGAGTCATATCATGTCGAGTCATGTCATGATGAGTAAAGTTAAGACATGTCGAGTCATGTAAAATCATGTCATGTTGAGTGATGTCATGGTGAATTATGTCGAATCATGTCATGTCATGTCATGACATGTCGAATCATATCATGTATGAGTAACGTTAAGACATGTTGAGTCATGTCATGTCGAGTCATGTCATGATGAGTCAAGTTAAGACATGTAGAGACATATAAAATCATGTCATGTCGAGTGATGTCATGGCAAATTATGTCGAATCATATTGTGTCATGTCATGTCATGTCGAGTCACCTCATGTTGAGTCATGATGTGTCTTGTTGAGTCATGTCATGTTGATTCCTACAGTGTCATGTCATTTCGACTCATGTCGAGTCATGTCAAGTCGTGTAATGTTGTGTCAAGTCATGTCATGTGAAGTCATGTCATATCGAGTCACCTCATGTCGAGGCATAATGTGTCATAACATTTCAAATTATTTCGATTCATGTCATGTCGAGTCATGTCGACTCATGTTGTGTCATGTCTAGTCATGGCATGTCAAATCGTGCTATGTTGAATCATGTCGATTCATGTCAAGTCATGTCATGTCGAGCCTTGTCATGTCAAGTCATATGGTGTCATGTCATGTTGACTCATGTCGAGTCATGTGTCGAGTCATGTCATGTCGAGTCATGTCAAATCGAGTCACCTCATGTCAAGTTATGATATGTCATATCGAGTCAAGTAATTTCGATTCATGTCATGTCGAGTCATGTTGTGTCATGTCTAGTCATGTCAAGTCAAATAATGTCGAATCATGTCATGTCGAGTCATGCCATGTCGAGTCACCTCATGTTGAGTCATGATGTGTCATATTGAGTCAAGTAATTTCGAGTCCTGTCATGTTATGTCATGTCAAGTCATATCATGTCGAGTCATGTCATGATGAGTAACATTAAGACATGTCGAGTCATGTCATGTCGAGTCATGTCATGATGAGTCAAGTTAAGACATGTAGAGAATATAAAATCATGTCATGTCGAGTGATGTCATGGCAAATTATGTCGAATCATGTTGTGTCATGTCATGTCATGTCGAGTCATGTCATGTCGAGTCACCTCATGTTGAGTCATGATGTGTCTTGTTGAGTCATGTCATGTTGATTCCGACAGGGTCATGTCATTTCGACTCATGTCGAGTCATGTCAAGTCGTGTAATGTTGTGTCGAGTCATGTCATGTGAAGTCATGTCATATTGAGTCACCTCATGTCGAGGCATAATGTGTCATATCGAGTCAAATTATTTTGATTCATGTCATGTCGAGTCATGTCGACTCATGTGTCATGTCCAGTCATGGCATGTCGAGTCATGTCATATCGTGATATGTTGAATCATGTCGATTCATGTCAAGTCATGTCACGTCGAGCCTTGTCATGTCAGGTCATATGGTGTCATGTCATGTTGACTCATGTCGAGTCATGTGTCGAGTCATGTCATGTCGAGTCATGTCAAATCGAGTCACCTCATGTCAAGTCATGGTGTGTCATATCCAGTCAAGTAATTTTGATGCATTTCATGTCGAGTCATGTTGTGTCATGGTGAGAAATGTCATGTCGAATTATGTCGAATCATGCTCAGTCATGTCAAGTCATGTAATGTTGTGTTGAGTCTTGACATGTCGAGTCATGTGTCGTGTCTAGTCATGTCAACTTGAATAATGTTGAATCATGTCATGTCGAGTCATGCCATGTTGAATCCCTTCATGTCGAGTCATGATGTGTCATAATGAGTCAAGTAATTTCGAGTCATATCATGTCATGTCATGTCGAGTCATATCATGTCATGTCATGCTGAATAAAATTAAGACATGTTGAGTCATGTGAAATCATGTTATGTCGAGTGATGTCATGGCGAATTATGTCGTATCATGTGTCATGTCATGACATGTCGAGTCATGTCATATCGTGTCACGTCATGTCGAGTCATGATGTGTCATATCGAGACAAGTAATTTCGATTCATGTCATGTTGAGTCATACTGTGTCATGTCTAGTCATGTCTTGTCGAGTCATGTCATGATGAATCACGTTAAGACATGTCGAGTCATGTCATGTTGATTCATGTCGAGTCATGTCGAGTCATGTTGAGTCATGTCAAGTCATGTAATGTTGTGTCGAGTCATGCCATGTCGAGTCATATTGTGTCATGTCTAGACATGTCAAGTCGAATAATGTTTAATCATGTCATGTCGAGTCATGTCATGCCCAGTCACCTCATGTCGAGTCATGATGTATCATATCGAGTCAAGTAATTTCGAGTCATGTCAAGTCGTGTAATGTTGTGTCGAGCCATGACATGTTGAGTCATGCCATGTCGAGTTACCTCATGTTGAGTCATGATGTGTCATATCGAGTCATGTCATGTTGAGTCATTTCATGTCCAGTCATATCATGCTGATTAACATTAAGACATGTGTCATTTCATGTCAGGTTGATTCATGTCAGTTTGAGCCATGTCGAGTCATGACAAGTCATGTCGAGTCATGTCAAGTCGTGTAATGTTGTGTCAAGTCATGTCATATCGAGTCACCTCATGTCAAGTTATGATATGTCATATCGAGTCAAGTAATTTCGATTCATGTCATGTCGAGTCATGTTGTGTCATGTCTAGTCATGTCAAGTCAAATAATGTTGAATCATGTCATGTCGAGTCATGCCATGTCGAGTCACCTCATGTTGAGTCATGATGTGTCATATTGAGTCAAGTAATTTCGAGTCATGTCATGTTATGTCATGTCAAGTCATATCATGTCGAGTCATGTCATGATGAGTAACGTTAAGACATGTCGAGTCATGTCATGTCGAGTCATGTCATGATGAGTCAAGTTAAGACATGTAGAGACATATAAAATCATGTCATGTCGAGTGATGTCATGGCAAATTATGTCGAATCATGTTGTGTCATGTCATGTCATGTCGAGTCATGTCATGCCGAGTCACCTCATGTTGAGTCATGATGTGTCTTGTTGAGTCATGTCATGTTGATTCCGACAGGGTCATGTCATTTCGACTCATGTCGAGTCATGTCAAGTCGTGTAATGTTGTGTCGAGTCATGTCATGTGAAGTCATGTCATATTGAGTCACCTCATGTCGAGGCATAATGTGTCATATCGAGTCAAATTATTTCGATTCATGTCATGTCGAGTCATGTCGACTCATGTGTCATGTCCAGTCATGGCATGTCGAGTCATGTCATATCGTGATATGTTGACTCATGTCGAGTCATGTGTCGAGTCATGTCATGTCGAGTCATGTCAAATCGAGTCACCTCATGTCAAGTCATGGTGTGTCATATCCAGTCAAGTAATTTTGATGCATTTCATGTCGAGTCATGTTGTGTCATGGTGAGAAATGTCATGTCGAATTATGTCGAATCATGCTCAGTCATGTCAAGTCATGTAATGTTGTGTCAAATCATGTCATGTTGAGTCATGTCATGTCTAGTCACCTCATGTCGAGGCATGATGTATCATATCGAGTCAAGAAGTTTTGAGTCATGTCATGTCGGGTCCTATCATGTCCAGTCATGACATGATGAGTAACGTTGAGACATCTCAAGTCATGTCATGTCGAGTCATGTCATGATAATTCAAGTTAAGACATGTTGAGTCATGTAAAGTCATGTCATGTTGAGTCATGTCAAGTCATGTAATGTTGTGTTGAGTCATGACATGTCGAGTCATGTGTCATGTCTAGTCATGTCAAGTTGAATAATGTCGAATCATGTCATGTCGAGTCATGCCATGTCGAGTCCCCTTATGTCGAGTCATGATGTGTCATATTGAGTCAAGTAATTTCGAGTCATATCATGTCATGTCATGTCGAGTCATATCATGTTGTCATGTCATGATGAGTAACATTAAGACATGTTGAGTCATGTGAAATCATGTTATGTCGAGTGATGTCATGGCGAATAATGTCATATCATGTGTCATGTCATGTCATGTCGAGTCATGTCATGTCATGTCATGTCGAGTCATATTATGTCCTGTCATGTCATGATGAGTAACGATAAGACATGTCGAGTCATGTCATGTCGAGTCATGTCATGATGAGTCAAGTTAAGACATGTCAAGACATATAAAATCATGTCATGTCGAGTGATGTCATGGCGAATTATATCGAACCATGTTGTGTCATGTCACGTCATGTCAAGTCATGTCATGTCGAGTCATCTCATGTCGAGTCATGATGTGTCATATCAAGACAAGTTATTTCGATTCATGTCATGTTGTTTCATGTCGAGTCATGTTGTGTCATGTCTAGTCACGGCATGTCGAGTCATGTTGTGATAAGTCATGTTAAGACATGTCAAGTCATGCCATGTTGAGTCATGTCATGGTGAATTATGTCGAATCATGTGGTGTCATGTCATGTCATGTTGTGTCATGTCATGTCGCGTCACTTCATGTCGAGTCTTGATGTGTCATTTCGAGTCAAGAAATTAAGAGTCATGTCATGTCATGTCGAGTCCTATCACATCCAGTATGTCATGATGAGTAACACTAATACATGTCAAGTCATGTCATATCGAGTCACCTCATGTCGAGTCATGATGTGTTGTATTGAGTCAAGTAATTTCGATTCATGTCATGGCGAGCCATGTAAAGTAATGTCATGTCGAGTCATGTCATGTTTACTCATGTCGAGTGATGTTAAGTCATGTCAAGTAAGGTAATGTTGTGTCGAGTCATGACATGTCGAGTCATGTCATGTTGATTCACCGCATGTGAAGTCATGATGTGTCATATCGCGTCATGTCATGTTGAGTCATTTCCTGTCCAGTCATATCATGATGATTAACGTTAAGACATGTTGTGTCATGTCATGTCGAGTCATGTCGGCTCGAGCCATGTCGAGTCATGACTAGTCATGCTGTGTCATGTTGAGTCATGTCATTTTGACTCATAAAGTGTCATGTCATTTCGATTCATGTCGAGTCATGTCAAGTCGTGTAATATTGTGTCGAGTCAAGTCATGTCGAGTCATGTCATATCGAGTCACCTCATGTCGAGTCATGATGTGTCATATCGAGTCAAGTTATTTCGATTCATGTCATGTCGAGTGATGTCGCATCATGTTGTGTCATGTCTAGTCATGTCATATCGAGTTATGTCATAATGAGTCACGTTAAGACATGTGAAGACATGTAATGTCGAGTCACATCATGTCGTGTTATGTCAAATTATGTCAAGTCATGTCAAGTCCAGTAATGTTGTGTCGAGTAATGTCATGTCGAGTCATGTCATATGGAGTCACCTCATGTTGAGTCATGATGTGTCATATTGAGTCAAGTAATTTTGATTCGTGTCATGTCGAGTTATGTCAACTCATGTTTAGTCATGTCATGTTGAGTCATGACGGCTTGAGCCATGTCGAGTCATGACAAGTCATGCTGTGTCATGTTGAGTCATATTATGTCCCGTCATGTCATGATGAGTAACGATAAGACATGTCGAGTCATGTCATTTCGATTCATGTCATGAAGAGTCAAGTTAAGTCATGTCGAGTCATATAAAATCATGTCATGTCAAGTGATGTCATGGCGAATTATATCGAACCATGTTGTGTCATGTCATGTCATGTCGAGTCATGTCATGTCCAGTCACCTCATGTTGAGGCATGATGTGTCATATCGAGTCAAGAAATTTTGAGTCATGTCATGTCGGGTGCTATCATGTCCAGTCATGACATGATGAGTAACGTTAAGACATTTCAAGTCATGTCATGTCGAGTCATGTCATGATAAGTCAACTTAAAACATGTCACGTCATGTAAAGTCATCATGTCGAGTCATGTCACGTCGACTATTGTTGAGTCATGTTCAATCATGTCAAGTCATGTAATGTTGTGTCAAATCATGTCATGTCGAGTCATGTCATGTCTAGTCACCTCATGTCGAGGCATGATGTGTCATATCGAGTCAAGAAGTATTGAGTCAAGTCATGTCGGGTTCTATCATATCCAGTCATGACATGATGAGTAACGTTAAGACATGTCAAGTCATGTCATGTTGAGTCATGACACGATAAGTCAAGTTAAGACATGTTGAGTCATGTAAAGTCATGTCATGTCGAGTCATGTCATGTTGACTCTTGTCGAGTCATGTTGAGTCATGTCATGTCATGTAATGTTGTGTTGAGTCATGACATGTCGAGTCATGTGTCATGTCTAGTCATGTCAAGTTGAATAATGTCGAATCATGTCATGTCGAGTCGTGCCATGTCGAGTCCCCTCATGTCGAGTCATGATGTGTCATATTGAGTCAAGTAATTTCGAGTCATATCATGTCATGTCATGTCGAGTCATATCATGTCCAGTCATGTCATGATGAGTAACATTAAGACATGTTGAGTCATGTGAATTCATGTCATGTCGAGTGATGTCATGGCGAATTATGTCATATCATATTGTGTCATGTCATGTCATGTCGAGTCATATCATGTCATGTCATGTCGAGACATATTATGTCCAGTCATGTCATGATGAGTAACGATAAGACATGTCGAGTCATGTCATGTCGAGTCATGTCATGATGAGTCAAGTTAAGACATTTCGAGTCATATAAAATCATGTCATGTCGAGTGCTGTCATGGCGAATTATATCGAACTATGTTGTTTCATGTCACGTCATGTCGAGTCACCTCATGACGAGTCATGATGTGTCATATCGAGTCATGGCATGTCGAGTCATGTCATGATGAGTCATGTTAAGACATGTCACGTCATGTCATGTTGTGTCATGTCATGGTGAATTATGTCGAATCGTGTCATGTCATGTCATGTCATGTTGTGTCATGTCATGTCGCGTCACCTCATGCCGCGTCTTGATCTGTCATATCGAGTCAAGAAATTAAGAGTCATGGCATGTCGAGTCCTATCACATCCAGTATGTCATGATGAGTAACATTAATACATGTCAAGTCATGTCATATCCAATCACCTCATATCGAGTCATGATGTGTTATATTGAGTCAAGTAATTTCGATTCATGTCATGTCGAGCCATGTAAATTCATGTCATGTCGACTCATGTCGAGTGATGTTGAGTTATGTCAAGTAATGTAATGTTGTGTCGAGTCATGACATGTCGAGTCATGTTGTGTCATGTCATGTTGAATAATATCGAATCATGTCATGTCGAGTCATGTCATGTCGAGTCACCTCATGTCGAGTCATAATGTATCATATTGAGTCAAGTAATGTTATGTCGAGTAATATCCTGTCCAGTCATGTCATGATGAGTCATGTTAATACATGTCAAGTCATGTCATATCAAGTCACCTCATGTCGAATCATGATGCATTGTATTGAGTCAAGTAATTTCGATTCATGTCACGTCGAGCCATGTCGAGTGATGTTGAGTCATGTCAAGTAATGTAATGTTGTGCCGAGTCATGACATGTCGAGTCATGTCATGTTGAGTCACCGCATGTGAAGTCATGATGTGTCATATCGAGTCATGTCATGTTGAGTCATTTCCTGTCCAGTCATATCATGATGATTAACATTAAGACATGTCGTGTCGTGTCATGTCGAGTCATATAATGTCATTGTAATGTCGAGTCATATTATGTCCAGTCATGTCATGATGAGTAACGATAAGACATGTCGAGTCCTGTTATGTCGAGTCATGTCATGATGAGTCAAGTTAAGACATGTCGAGTCATATAAAATCATGTCATGTCGAGTGCTGTCATGGCGAATTATATCGAACCATGTTGTGTCATGTCACGTCATGTCAAGTCACGTCATGTCGTGTCACCGCATGTCGAGTCATGATGTGTCATATCGAGTCATGGCATATCAAGTCATGTCATGTTGAGTCATGTCATGGTGAATTATGTCGAATCATGTGGTGTCATGTCATGTCATTTTGTGTCATGTCATGTCGAGTGACATCATATCGAGTCATGATGTGTTATATTGAGTCAAGTAATTTCGATTCATGTCATGTCGAGTCCTATCACATTCAGTATGTCATGATGAGTAACATTAATACATGTCAAGTCATGTCATATTGAGTCACCTCATATCGAGTCATGATGTGTTATATTGAGTCAAGTAATTTCGATTCATGTCATGTCGAGCCATGTAAATTCATGTCATGTTGAGTAATGTCATGTCGACTCATGTCGAGTGATGTTGAGTCATGTCAAGTAATGTAATGTTGTGACGAGTCATGATATGTCGAGTCATGTTGTGTCATGTCATGTTAAATAATGTCGAATCATGTCATGTCGAGTCATGTCATGTTGAGTCACCTCATTTCGAGTCATAACGTATCATATCGAGTCAAGTAATGTTATGTCGAGTAACATCCTGTCCAGTCATGTCATGATGAGTAACGTTAATACATATCAAGTCATGTCATGTTGAGTCATGTCATGGTGAATTATGTCGAATCATGTGGTGTCATGTCATTTTGTGTCATTTTGTGTCATGTCTTGTCGAGTCACCTCATGTCGAGACATGATGTGTCATATCAACCAAGAAATTTTGAGTCATGTCATGTCGAGTCCTATCACATCCAGTATGTCATGATAAGTAACGTTAAGACATGTCAAGTCATGTCATGTCGAGTCATGTCATGATAAGTCAAGTTAAGACATGTCGAGTCATGTAAAGTCATCATGTCGAGTCAGGTCACGTCGACTATTGTTGAGTCCTGTTCAATCATGTCAAGTCATTTAATGTTGTGACAAATCATGTCATGTCGAGTCATGTCATGTCCAGTCACCTCATGTCAAGGCATGATGTGTCATATCGAGTCAAGAAGTTTTGAGTCATGTCATGTCGGGTCCTATCATGTCCAGTCATGACATGATGAGTAACGTTGACATGTCAAGTCATGTCATGTTGAGTCATGTCATGATAAGTCAAGTTAAGACATGTTGAGTTATGTAAAGTCATGTCATGTCGAGTCATGTCATGTCGACTCTTGTCGAGTCATGTCAAGTCATGTAATGTGTTGAGTCATGACATGTCGAGTCATGTGTCATATCTAGTCATGTCAAGTTGAATAATGTCGAATCATGTCATGTCGAGTCATGCCATGTCGAGTCCCCTCATGTCGAGTCATGATGTGTCATATAGAGTCAAGTAATTTCGAGTCATATCATGTCATGTCATGTCGAGTCATATCATGTCCAGTCATGTCATGATGAGTAACATTAAGACATGTTGAGTCATGTGAAATCATGTCATGTCGAGTGATGTCAAAGCGAATTATGTCGTATCATGTTGTGTCATATCATGTCATGTCGAGACATATTATGTCCAGTCATGTCATGATGAGTAACGATAAGACATGTCGAGTCATGTCATGTCGGGTCATGTCATGATGAGTCAAGTTAAGACATGTCGAGTCATATAAAATCATGTCATGTCGAGTGCTGTCATGGTGAATTGTATCAAACCATGTTATGTCATGTCACGCCATGTCAAGTCACGTCATGTCAAGTCACATCATGTCGAGTCACCTCATTTCGAGTCATGATGTGTCATATCGAGTCATGGAATGTCGAGTCATGTCATGATGAGTCATGTTAAGACATGTCAAGTCATGTCATGTTGAGTCATGTCATTGTGAATTATGTCGAATCATGTGGTGTCATGTCATTTTGTGTCATGTCATGTCGAGTCACCTCATGTCGAGTCATGATGTGTCATATCAACCAAGAAATTTTGAGTCATGTCATGTCGAGTCCTATCACTACCAGTATGTCATGATCAGTAACATTAATACATGTCAAGTCATGTCATATCGAGTCACCTCATGTCGAGTCATGATGTGTTGTATTGAGTCAAGTAATTTTGATTCATGTCATGTCGAGCCATGTCGAGTGGTGTTGAGTCATGTCAAGTAATGTAATGTTGTGCTGAGTCATGACATGTCGAGTCATGTCATGTTGAGTCACCGCATGTGAAGTCATGATGTGTCATATCGAGTCATGTCATGTTGAGTCATTTCCTGTCCAGTCATATCATGATGATTAACGTTAAGACATGTCGTGTCTTGTCATGTCGAGTTATGTCGGCTCGAGCCATGTCGAGTCATGACAAGTCATGCCGTGTTATGTTGAGTCATGTCATTTTGACTCATACAGTGTCATGTCATTTCGATTCATGTCGAGTCATGTCAAGTCATGTAATGTGTCGAGTCTAGTCATGTCGAGTCATGTCATATCGAGTCAACTCATGTCGAGTCATGGATGTGTCATATCGAGTCAAGTAATTTCAATTCATGTCATGTCGAGTCAGGTCGAGTCATGTTGTGTCATGTCTAGTCATGTCATATCGAGTCATGTCATGATGAGTCACGTTAAGACATGTGAAGTTATGTAATGTCGAGTCACATCGTGTCGTGTTATGTCAAATCATGTCAAGTCATGTCAAGTCCTGTAATGTTGTGCTGAGTCATGTCATGTCGAGTCATGTCATATCGATTCATCTCATGTTGAGTCATGATGTGTGATATTGAGTCAAGTAATTTTGATTCGTGTCATGTCGAGTTATGTCAACTCATGTTTAGTCACGTCATGTTGAATCGTGACGGCTTGAGCCATGTCGAGTCATGACAAGTCATGCCGTGTCATGTTGAGTCATGTCATGTTGGCTCATACAGTGTCATGTCATTTCATCTCATGTTGAGTCAGGTCAAGTTTTGTAATGTTGTCGAGACATGCCATGTCGAGTCATGTCATATCGAGGCAACTCATGTCGAGTCATAATATATCATGTCGAGTCAAGTAATTTCGACTCATGTCATGCTGAGCCATGTAAAGTTATGTCATGTCGCGTCATGTCATGTCGACTCATGTCGAGTCATGTTGAGTCTTGTCAAGTGACGTAATATTGTGTTGAATCATGACATGTCTAGTCATGTTGTGTCATGTCTAGTCATGTCTTGTCGAATAATGTTGAATCATGTCATGTCAAGTCATGTCATGTCGAGTCACCTCCTGTCGAGTCATGATGTGTCATATCGAGTCAAGTAATGTTATGTCAAGTCATATCATGTCGAGTCATGTCATGATGAGTAATGTTAATACATTTCGAGTCATGTCATGTTGAGTCACCACATGTGAAGTCATGATGTGCCATATCGAGTCATGTCATGTTGAGTCATTTCCTGTCCAGTCATTTCATGATGATTAACGTTAAGACATGTTGTGTCATGTCATGTCGAGTCATATCATGTCATGTCATGTCGAGACATATTATGTCCAGTCATGTCATGATGAGTAACGATAAGACATGTCGAGTCATGTCATGCCGAGTCATGTCATGATAAGTCAAGTTAAGACATGTCGAGTCATGTAAAGTCATCATGTCGAGTCATGTCACGTCGACTATTGTGGAGTCCTGTTCAATCATGTCAAGTCATGTAAGGTTGTGTCAAATCATGTCATGTCGAGTCATGTCATGTCCAGTCACCTCATGTCGAGGCATGATGTGTCATATCGAGTCAAGAAGTTTTGAGTCATGTCATGTTGGGTCCTATCATGTCCAGTCATGAGATGATGAGTAACGTTAAGACATGTCAAGTCATGTCATGCTGAGTCATGTCATGATAAGTCAAGTTAAGACATGTTGAGTCATGTAAAGTCATGTCATGTCGAGTCACGTCATGTCGACTCTTGTTGAGTCATGTTGAGTCATGTCAAGTCATGTAATCTGTTGAGTCATGACATGTCAAGTCATGTGTCATATCTAGTCATGTCAAGTTGAATAATGTCGAATCATGTCATGTCGAGTCACGCAATGTCGAGTCACCTCATGTCGAGTCATGATGTGTCATATAGAGTCAAGTAATTTCGAGTCATATCATGTCATGTCATGTCGAGTCATATCATGTCCAGTCATGTCATGATGAGTAACATTAAGACATGTTGAGTCATGTGAAATCACGTCATGTCGAGTGATGTCATAGCGAATTATGTCGTATCATGTCGAGTCATATCATGTCATGTCATGTCGAGACATATTATGTCTAGTCATGTCATGATGAGTAACGATAAGACATGTCGAGTCATGTCATGCCGAGGCATGTCATGATAAGTCAAGTTAAGACATGTCGAGTCATGTAAAGTCATCATGTCGAGTCATGTCACGTCGACTATTGTTGAGTCCTGTTCAATCATGTCAAGTCATGTAATGTTGTGTCAAACCATGTCATGTCGAGTCATGTCATGTCCAGTCACCTCATGTCGAGGCATGATGCGTCATATCGAGTCAAGAAGTTTTGAGTCATGTCATGTCGGGTCCTATCATGTCCAGTCATGACATGATGAGTAACTTTAAGACATGTCAAGTCATGTCATGTTGAGTCATGTCATGATAAGTCAAGTTAAGACATGTTGAGTCATGTAAAGTCATGTCATGTCGAGTCATGTCATGTCGACTCTTGTCGAGTCATGTTGAGTCATGTCAAGTCATGTAATGTGTTGAGTCATGACATGTCGACTCATGTGTCATATCTAGTCATGTCAAGTTGAATAATGTCGAATCATGTCATGTCAAGTCACGCCATGTCAAGTCCCCTCATGTCGAGTCATGATGTGTCATATAGAGTCAAGTAATTTCGAGTCATATCATGTCATGTCATGTCGAGTCATATCATGTCCAGTCATGTCATGATGAATAACATTAAGACATGTTGAGTCATGTGAAATCATGTCATGTCGAGTGATGTCATAGCGAATTATGTCGTATCATGTTGTGTCATATCGAGTCATGTCATGTCGAGACATATTATGTCCAGTCATGTCATAATGAGTAACGATAAGACATGTCAAGTCATGGCATGTCGAGTCATGTCATGATGAGTCAAGTTAAGACATGTCGAGTCATATAAAATCATGTCATGTCGAGTGCTGTCATGGCGAATTATATCGAACCATGTTGTGTCATGTCACGTCATGTCAAGTCACGTCATGTCGAGTCACCTCATGTCGAGTCATGATGTGTCATATCGAGTCATGGCATGTCGAGTCATGTCATGATGAGTCATGTTAAGACATGTCAAGTCATGTCATGTTGAGTCATGTCATGGTGAATTATGTCGAATCATGTGGTGTCATGTCATTTTGTGTCATGTCATGTCGAGTCACCTCATGTCGAGTCTTGATGTGTCATATCAACCAAGAAATTTTGAGTCATGTCATGTCGAGTCCTATCACATCCTGTATGTCATGATGAGTAACATTCATACATGTCAAGTCATGTCATATCAAGTCACCTCATGTCGAGTCATGGATGTTTCATAGCGAGTCAAGTAATTTCGATTCATGTCATGTCGAGTCAGGTTGAGTCATGTTGTGTCATGTCTAGTCATGTCATATCGAGTCATGTCATGATGAGTCACGTTAAGACATGTGAAGTTATGTAATGTCGAGTCACATCATGTCGTGTTATGTCAAATCATGTCAAGTCATGTCAAGTCCTGTAATGTTGTGTTGAGTCATGTCATGTCGAGTCATGTCATATCGATTCAGCTCATGTTGAGTCATGATGTGTGATATTGAGTCAAGTAATTTTGATTCGTGTCGTGTCGAGTTATGTTAACTCATGTTTAGTCACGTCATGTTGAATCATGATGGCTTGAGCCATGTCGAGTCATGACAAGTCATGCCGTGTCATGTTGAGTCATGTCATGTTGGCTCATACAGTGTCATGTCATTTCATCTCATGTCGAGTCAGGTCAAGTTTTGTAATGTTGTCGAGACATGCCATGTCGAGTCATGTCATATCGAGGCAGCTCATGTCGAGTCATAATATGTCATATCGAGTCAAGTAATTTCGATTCATGTCATGTTGAGCCATGTAAAGTTATGTCATGTCGCGTCATGTCATGTCGACTCATGTCGAGTCTTGTTGAGTCATGTCAAGTGACGTAATATTGTGTCGAATCATGACATGTCTAGTCATGTTGTGTCATGTCTAGTCATGTCATGTCGAATAATTTTGAATCATGCCATGTCAAGTCATGTCATGTCGAGTCACCTCATGTCGAGTCATGATGTGTCATATCGAGTCAAATAATGTTATGTTGAGTCATATCATGTTGAGTCATGTCACGTTGAGTCACCGTATGTGAAGTCATGATGTGTCATATCGAGTCATGTCATGTTGAGTCATTTCCTGTCCAGTCATATCATGATGATTAATGTTAAGACATGTCGTGTCATGTCATGTCGAGTCATGTCGGCTCGAGCCATATCGAGTCATGACAAGTCATGCCGTGTCACGTTGAGTCATGTCATTTTGAAGCATACAGTGTCATGTCATTTCAATTCATGTCGAGTCATGTCAAGTCGTGTGATGTTGTGTCGAGTCATGTCGTGTTGAGTCATGTCATATCGAGTCACCTCATGTTGAGTCATGATGTGTCATATTGAGTCAAGAAATTTTGATTCGTGTCATGTTGAGTTATGTCAACTCATGTTTAGTCATGTCATGTCGAGTCATGACGGCTTGAGCCATGTTGAGTCATGACAAGTCATGCCGTGTCATGTTGAGTCATATTATGTCCAGTCATGTCATGATGAGTAACGATAAGACATGTCGAGTCATGTCATGTCGTGTCATGTCATGATGAGTCAAATTAAGACATGTCGATTCATTTAAAATCATGTCATGTCGAGTGATGTCATGGCCAATTATATCGAACCATGTTGTGTCATGTCACGTCATGTCGAGTCATGTCATGTCCAGTCACCTCATGTTGAGGCATGATGTGTCATATCGAGTCAAGAAATTTTGAGTCATGTCATGTTGGGTCCTGTCATGTCCAGTCATGACATGATGAGTAACTTTAAGACATGTCAAGTCATGTCATGCCGAGTCATGTCATGATAAGTCAAGTTAAGACATGTCGAGTCATGTAAAGTCATCATGTCGAGTCATGTCACGTCGACTATTGTTGAGTCATGTTCAGTCGTGTCAAGTCATGTAATGTTGTGTCAAATCATGTCATGTCGAGTCATGTCATGTCCAGTCACCTCATATCGAGTCATGATGTGTTATATTGAGTCAAGTAATTTCGATTCATGTCATGTCGAGCCATGTAAATTCATGTCATGTCGACTCATGTCGAGTGATGTTGAGTTATGTCAAGTAATGTAATGTTGTGTCGAGTCATGACATGTCGAGTCATGTTGTGTCATGTCATGTTGAATAATATCGAATCATGTCATGTCGAGTCATGTCATGTCGAGTCACCTCATGTCGAGTCATAATGTATCATATTGAGTCAAGTAATGTTATGTCGAGTAATATCCTGTCCAGTCATGTCATGATGAGTCATGTTAATACATGTCGAGTCATGTCATGTTGAGTCATGTCATGGTGAACTATGTCGAATCATGTGGTGTCATGTCATTTTGTGTCATGTCATGTCGAGTCACCTCATGTCGAGTCATGATGTGTCATATCAACCAAGAAATTTTGAGTCATGTCATGTCGTTTCCTATCACATCCAGTATGTCATGATGAGTAACATTAATACATGTCAAGTCATGTCATATCAAGTCACCTCATGTCGAATCATGATGCATTGTATTGAGTCAAGTAATTTCGATTCATGTCACGTCGAGCCATGTCGAGTGATGTTGAGTCATGTCAAGTAATGTAATGTTGTGCTGAGTCATGACATGTCGAGTCATGTCATGTTGAGTCACCGCATGTGAAGTCATGATGTGTCATATCGAGTCATGTCATGTTGAGTCATTTCCTGTCCAGTCATATCATGATGATTAACATTAAGACATGTCGTGTCGTGTCATGTCGAGTCATATAATGTCATTGTAATGTCGAGTCATATTATGTCCAGTCATGTCATGATGAGTAACGATAAGACATGTCGAGTCCTGTTATGTCGAGTCATGTCATGATGAGTCAAGTTAAGACATGTCGAGTCATATAAAATCATGTCATGTCGAGTGCTGTCATGGCGAATTATATCGAACCATGTTGTGTCATGTCACGTCATGTCAAGTCACGTCATGTCGTGTCACCGCATGTCGAGTCATGATGTGTCATATCGAGTCATGGCATATCAAGTCATGTCATGTTGAGTCATGTCATGGTGAATTATGTCGAATCATGTGGTGTCATGTCATGTCATTTTGTGTCATGTCATGTCGAGTGACATCATATCGAGTCATGATGTGTTATATTGAGTCAAGTAATTTCGATTCATGTCATGTCGAGTCCTATCACATTCAGTATGTCATGATGAGTAACATTAATACATGTCAAGTCATGTCATATTGAGTCACCTCATATCGAGTCATGATGTGTTATATTGAGTCAAGTAATTTCGATTCATGTCATGTCGAGCCATGTAAATTCATGTCATGTTGAGTAATGTCATGTCGACTCATGTCGAGTGATGTTGAGTCATGTCAAGTAATGTAATGTTGTGACGAGTCATGATATGTCGAGTCATGTTGTGTCATGTCATGTTAAATAATGTCGAATCATGTCATGTCGAGTCATGTCATGTTGAGTCACCTCATTTCGAGTCATAACGTATCATATCGAGTCAAGTAATGTTATGTCGAGTAACATCCTGTCCAGTCATGTCATGATGAGTAACGTTAATACATATCAAGTCATGTCATGTTGAGTCATGTCATGGTGAATTATGTCGAATCATGTGGTGTCATGTCATTTTGTGTCATTTTGTGTCATGTCTTGTCGAGTCACCTCATGTCGAGACATGATGTGTCATATCAACCAAGAAATTTTGAGTCATGTCATGTCGAGTCCTATCACATCCAGTATGTCATGATAAGTAACGTTAAGACATGTCAAGTCATGTCATGTCGAGTCATGTCATGATAAGTCAAGTTAAGACATGTCGAGTCATGTAAAGTCATCATGTCGAGTCAGGTCACGTCGACTATTGTTGAGTCCTGTTCAATCATGTCAAGTCATTTAATGTTGTGACAAATCATGTCATGTCGAGTCATGTCATGTCCAGTCACCTCATGTCAAGGCATGATGTGTCATATCGAGTCAAGAAGTTTTGAGTCATGTCATGTCGGGTCCTATCATGTCCAGTCATGACATGATGAGTAACGTTGACATGTCAAGTCATGTCATGTTGAGTCATGTCATGATAAGTCAAGTTAAGACATGTTGAGTTATGTAAAGTCATGTCATGTCGAGTCATGTCATGTCGACTCTTGTCGAGTCATGTCAAGTCATGTAATGTGTTGAGTCATGACATGTCGAGTCATGTGTCATATCTAGTCATGTCAAGTTGAATAATGTCGAATCATGTCATGTCGAGTCATGCCATGTCGAGTCCCCTCATGTCGAGTCATGATGTGTCATATAGAGTCAAGTAATTTCGAGTCATATCATGTCATGTCATGTCGAGTCATATCATGTCCAGTCATGTCATGATGAGTAACATTAAGACATGTTGAGTCATGTGAAATCATGTCATGTCGAGTGATGTCAAAGCGAATTATGTCGTATCATGTTGTGTCATATCATGTCATGTCGAGACATATTATGTCCAGTCATGTCATGATGAGTAACGATAAGACATGTCGAGTCATGTCATGTCGGGTCATGTCATGATGAGTCAAGTTAAGACATGTCGAGTCATATAAAATCATGTCATGTCGAGTGCTGTCATGGTGAATTGTATCAAACCATGTTATGTCATGTCACGCCATGTCAAGTCACGTCATGTCAAGTCACATCATGTCGAGTCACCTCATTTCGAGTCATGATGTGTCATATCGAGTCATGGAATGTCGAGTCATGTCATGATGAGTCATGTTAAGACATGTCAAGTCATGTCATGTTGAGTCATGTCATTGTGAATTATGTCGAATCATGTGGTGTCATGTCATTTTGTGTCATGTCATGTCGAGTCACCTCATGTCGAGTCATGATGTGTCATATCAACCAAGAAATTTTGAGTCATGTCATGTCGAGTCCTATCACTACCAGTATGTCATGATCAGTAACATTAATACATGTCAAGTCATGTCATATCGAGTCACCTCATGTCGAGTCATGATGTGTTGTATTGAGTCAAGTAATTTTGATTCATGTCATGTCGAGCCATGTCGAGTGGTGTTGAGTCATGTCAAGTAATGTAATGTTGTGCTGAGTCATGACATGTCGAGTCATGTCATGTTGAGTCACCGCATGTGAAGTCATGATGTGTCATATCGAGTCATGTCATGTTGAGTCATTTCCTGTCCAGTCATATCATGATGATTAACGTTAAGACATGTCGTGTCTTGTCATGTCGAGTTATGTCGGCTCGAGCCATGTCGAGTCATGACAAGTCATGCCGTGTTATGTTGAGTCATGTCATTTTGACTCATACAGTGTCATGTCATTTCGATTCATGTCGAGTCATGTCAAGTCATGTAATGTGTCGAGTCTAGTCATGTCGAGTCATGTCATATCGAGTCAACTCATGTCGAGTCATGGATGTGTCATATCGAGTCAAGTAATTTCAATTCATGTCATGTCGAGTCAGGTCGAGTCATGTTGTGTCATGTCTAGTCATGTCATATCGAGTCATGTCATGATGAGTCACGTTAAGACATGTGAAGTTATGTAATGTCGAGTCACATCGTGTCGTGTTATGTCAAATCATGTCAAGTCATGTCAAGTCCTGTAATGTTGTGCTGAGTCATGTCATGTCGAGTCATGTCATATCGATTCATCTCATGTTGAGTCATGATGTGTGATATTGAGTCAAGTAATTTTGATTCGTGTCATGTCGAGTTATGTCAACTCATGTTTAGTCACGTCATGTTGAATCGTGACGGCTTGAGCCATGTCGAGTCATGACAAGTCATGCCGTGTCATGTTGAGTCATGTCATGTTGGCTCATACAGTGTCATGTCATTTCATCTCATGTTGAGTCAGGTCAAGTTTTGTAATGTTGTCGAGACATGCCATGTCGAGTCATGTCATATCGAGGCAACTCATGTCGAGTCATAATATATCATGTCGAGTCAAGTAATTTCGATTCATGTCATGCTGAGCCATGTAAAGTTATGTCATGTCGCGTCATGTCATGTCGACTCATGTCGAGTCATGTTGAGTCATGTCAAGTGACGTAATATTGTGTCGAATCATGACATGTCTAGTCATGTTGTGTCATGTCTAGTCATGTCTTGTCGAATAATGTTGAATCATGTCATGTCAAGTCATGTCATGTCGAGTCACCTCCTGTCGAGTCATGATGTGTCATATCGAGTCAAGTAATGTTATGTCAAGTCATATCATGTCGAGTCATGTCATGATGAGTAATGTTAATACATTTCGAGTCATGTCATGTTGAGTCACCACATGTGAAGTCATGATGTGCCATATCGAGTCATGTCATGTTGAGTCATTTCCTGTCCAGTCATTTCATGATGATTAACGTTAAGACATGTCGTGTCATGTCATGTCGAGTCATATCATGTCATGTCATGTCGAGACATATTATGTCCAGTCATGTCATGATGAGTAACGATAAGACATGTCGAGTCATGTCATGCCGAGTCATGTCATGATAAGTCAAGTTAAGACATGTCGAGTCATGTAAAGTCATCATGTCGAGTCATGTCACGTCGACTATTGTTGAGTCCTGTTCAATCATGTCAAGTCATGTAATGTTGTGTCAAATCATGTCATGTCGAGTCATGTCATGTCCAGTCACCTCATGTCGAGGCATGATGTGTCATATCGAGTCAAGAAGTTTTGAGTCATGTCATGTTGGGTCCTATCATGTCCAGTCATGAGATGATGAGTAACGTTAAGACATGTCAAGTCATGTCATGCTGAGTCATGTCATGATAAGTCAAGTTAAGACATGTTGAGTCATGTAAAGTCATGTCATGTCGAGTCATTCATGTCGACTCTTGTTGAGTCATGTTGAGTCATGTCAAGTCATGTAATCTGTTGAGTCATGACATGTCAAGTCATGTGTCATATCTAGTCATGTCAAGTTGAATAATGTCGAATCATGTCATGTCGAGTCACGCAATGTCGAGTCACCTCATGTCGAGTCATGATGTGTCATATAGAGTCAAGTAATTTCGAGTCATATCATGTCATGTCATGTCGAGTCATATCATGTCCAGTCATGTCATGATGAGTAACATTAAGACATGTTGAGTCATGTGAAATCACGTCATGTCGAGTGATGTCATAGCGAATTATGTCGTATCATGTCGAGTCATATCATGTCATGTCATGTCGAGACATATTATGTCTAGTCATGTCATGATGAGTAACGATAAGACATGTCGAGTCATGTCATGCCGAGGCATGTCATGATAAGTCAAGTTAAGACATGTCGAGTCATGTAAAGTCATCATGTCGAGTCATGTCACGTCGACTATTGTTGAGTCCTGTTCAATCATGTCAAGTCATGTAATGTTGTGTCAAACCATGTCATGTCGAGTCATGTCATGTCCAGTCACCTCATGTCGAGGCATGATGCGTCATATCGAGTCAAGAAGTTTTGAGTCATGTCATGTCGGGTCCTATCATGTCCAGTCATGACATGATGAGTAACTTTAAGACATGTCAAGTCATGTCATGTTGAGTCATGTCATGATAAGTCAAGTTAAGACATGTTGAGTCATGTAAAGTCATGTCATGTCGAGTCATGTCATGTCGACTCTTGTCGAGTCATGTTGAGTCATGTCAAGTCATGTAATGTGTTGAGTCATGACATGTCGACTCATGTGTCATATCTAGTCATGTCAAGTTGAATAATGTCGAATCATGTCATGTCAAGTCACGCCATGTCAAGTCCCCTCATGTCGAGTCATGATGTGTCATATAGAGTCAAGTAATTTCGAGTCATATCATGTCATGTCATGTCGAGTCATATCATGTCCAGTCATGTCATGATGAGTAACATTAAGACATGTTGAGTCATGTGAAATCATGTCATGTCGAGTGATGTCATAGCGAATTATGTCGTATCATGTTGTGTCATATCGAGTCATGTCATGTCGAGACATATTATGTCCAGTCATGTCATAATGAGTAACGATAAGACATGTCAAGTCATGGCATGTCGAGTCATGTCATGATGAGTCAAGTTAAGACATGTCGAGTCATATAAAATCATGTCATGTCGAGTGCTGTCATGGCGAATTATATCGAACCATGTTGTGTCATGTCACGTCATGTCAAGTCACGTCATGTCGAGTCACCTCATGTCGAGTCATGATGTGTCATATCGAGTCATGGCATGTCGAGTCATGTCATGATGAGTCATGTTAAGACATGTCAAGTCATGTCATGTTGAGTCATGTCATGGTGAATTATGTCGAATCATGTGGTGTCATGTCATTTTGTGTCATGTCATGTCGAGTCACCTCATGTCGAGTCTTGATGTGTCATATCAACCAAGAAATTTTGAGTCATGTCATGTCGAGTCCTATCACATCCTGTATGTCATGATGAGTAACATTCATACATGTCAAGTCATGTCATATCAAGTCACCTCATGTCGAGTCATGGATGTTTCATAGCGAGTCAAGTAATTTCGATTCATGTCATGTCGAGTCAGGTTGAGTCATGTTGTGTCATGTCTAGTCATGTCATATCGAGTCATGTCATGATGAGTCACGTTAAGACATGTGAAGTTATGTAATGTCGAGTCACATCATGTCGTGTTATGTCAAATCATGTCAAGTCATGTCAAGTCCTGTAATGTTGTGTTGAGTCATGTCATGTCGAGTCATGTCATATCGATTCAGCTCATGTTGAGTCATGATGTGTGATATTGAGTCAAGTAATTTTGATTCGTGTCGTGTCGAGTTATGTTAACTCATGTTTAGTCACGTCATGTTGAATCATGATGGCTTGAGCCATGTCGAGTCATGACAAGTCATGCCGTGTCATGTTGAGTCATGTCATGTTGGCTCATACAGTGTCATGTCATTTCATCTCATGTCGAGTCAGGTCAAGTTTTGTAATGTTGTCGAGACATGCCATGTCGAGTCATGTCATATCGAGGCAGCTCATGTCGAGTCATAATATGTCATATCGAGTCAAGTAATTTCGATTCATGTCATGTTGAGCCATGTAAAGTTATGTCATGTCGCGTCATGTCATGTCGACTCATGTCGAGTCTTGTTGAGTCATGTCAAGTGACGTAATATTGTGTCGAATCATGACATGTCTAGTCATGTTGTGTCATGTCTAGTCATGTCATGTCGAATAATTTTGAATCATGCCATGTCAAGTCATGTCATGTCGAGTCACCTCATGTCGAGTCATGATGTGTCATATCGAGTCAAATAATGTTATGTTGAGTCATATCATGTTGAGTCATGTCACGTTGAGTCACCGTATGTGAAGTCATGATGTGTCATATCGAGTCATGTCATGTTGAGTCATTTCCTGTCCAGTCATATCATGATGATTAACGTTAAGACATGTCGTGTCATGTCATGTCGAGTCATGTCGGCTCGAGCCATATCGAGTCATGACAAGTCATGCCGTGTCATGTTGAGTCATGTCATTTTGAAGCATACAGTGTCATGTCATTTCAATTCATGTCGAGTCATGTCAAGTCGTGTGATGTTGTGTCGAGTCATGTCGTGTTGAGTCATGTCATATCGAGTCACCTCATGTTGAGTCATGATGTGTCATATTGAGTCAAGAAATTTTGATTCGTGTCATGTTGAGTTATGTCAACTCATGTTTAGTCATGTCATGTCGAGTCATGACGGCTTGAGCCATGTTGAGTCATGACAAGTCATGCCGTGTCATGTTGAGTCATATTATGTCCAGTCATGTCATGATGAGTAACGATAAGACATG
Source organism: Isurus oxyrinchus (assembly GCA_026770705.1). Lineage (NCBI taxonomy): Eukaryota > Metazoa > Chordata > Chondrichthyes > Lamniformes > Lamnidae > Isurus > Isurus oxyrinchus. The sequence continues at coordinate 1,645,674 of JANJGN010000083.1, read as the reverse complement.
TCGAGTCATGTCATGTCGTGTCATGTCATGATGAGTCAAATTAAGACATGTCGATTCATTTAAAATCATGTCATGTCGAGTGATGTCATGGCCAATTATATCGAACCATGTTGTGTCATGTCACGTCATGTCGAGTCATGTCATGTCCAGTCACCTCATGTTGAGGCATGATGTGTCATATCGAGTCAAGAAATTTTGAGTCATGTCATGTTGGGTCCTGTCATGTCCAGTCATGACATGATGAGTAACTTTAAGACATGTCAAGTCATGTCATGCCGAGTCATGTCATGATAAGTCAAGTTAAGACATGTCGAGTCATGTAAAGTCATCATGTCGAGTCATGTCACGTCGACTATTGTTGAGTCATGTTCAGTCGTGTCAAGTCATGTAATGTTGTGTCAAATCATGTCATGTCGAGTCATGTCATGTCCAGTCACCTCATATCGAGTCATGATGTGTTATATTGAGTCAAGTAATTTCGATTCATGTCATGTCGAGCCATGTAAATTCATGTCATGTCGACTCATGTCGAGTGATGTTGAGTTATGTCAAGTAATGTAATGTTGTGTCGAGTCATGACATGTCGAGTCATGTTGTGTCATGTCATGTTGAATAATATCGAATCATGTCATGTCGAGTCATGTCATGTCGAGTCACCTCATGTCGAGTCATAATGTATCATATTGAGTCAAGTAATGTTATGTCGAGTAATATCCTGTCCAGTCATGTCATGATGAGTCATGTTAATACATGTCGAGTCATGTCATGTTGAGTCATGTCATGGTGAACTATGTCGAATCATGTGGTGTCATGTCATTTTGTGTCATGTCATGTCGAGTCACCTCATGTCGAGTCATGATGTGTCATATCAACCAAGAAATTTTGAGTCATGTCATGTCGTTTCCTATCACATCCAGTATGTCATGATGAGTAACATTAATACATGTCAAGTCATGTCATATCAAGTCACCTCATGTCGAATCATGATGCATTGTATTGAGTCAAGTAATTTCGATTCATGTCACGTCGAGCCATGTCGAGTGATGTTGAGTCATGTCAAGTAATGTAATGTTGTGCTGAGTCATGACATGTCGAGTCATGTCATGTTGAGTCACCGCATGTGAAGTCATGATGTGTCATATCGAGTCATGTCATGTTGAGTCATTTCCTGTCCAGTCATATCATGATGATTAACATTAAGACATGTCGTGTCGTGTCATGTCGAGTCATATAATGTCATTGTAATGTCGAGTCATATTATGTCCAGTCATGTCATGATGAGTAACGATAAGACATGTCGAGTCCTGTTATGTCGAGTCATGTCATGATGAGTCAAGTTAAGACATGTCGAGTCATATAAAATCATGTCATGTCGAGTGCTGTCATGGTGAATTATATCGAACCATGTTGTGTCATGTCACGTCATGTCAAGTCACGTCATGTCGTGTCACCGCATGTCGAGTCATGATGTGTCATATCGAGTCATGGCATATCAAGTCATGTCATGTTGAGTCATGTCATGGTGAATTATGTCGAATCATGTGGTGTCATGTCATGTCATTTTGTGTCATGTCATGTCGAGTGACATCATATCGAGTCATGATGTGTTATATTGAGTCAAGTAATTTCGATTCATGTCATGTCGAGTCCTATCACATTCAGTATGTCATGATGAGTAACATTAATACATGTCAAGTCATGTCATATTGAGTCACCTCATATCGAGTCATGATGTGTTATATTGAGTCAAGTAATTTCGATTCATGTCATGTCGAGCCATGTAAATTCATGTCATGTTGAGTAATGTCATGTCGACTCATGTCGAGTGATGTTGAGTCATGTCAAGTAATGTAATGTTGTGACGAGTCATGATATGTCGAGTCATGTTGTGTCATGTCATGTTAAATAATGTCGAATCATGTCATGTCGAGTCATGTCATGTTGAGTCACCTCATTTCGAGTCATAACGTATCATATCGAGTCAAGTAATGTTATGTCGAGTAACATCCTGTCCAGTCATGTCATGATGAGTAACGTTAATACATATCAAGTCATGTCATGTTGAGTCATGTCATGGTGAATTATGTCGAATCATGTGGTGTCATGTCATTTTGTGTCATTTTGTGTCATGTCTTGTCGAATCACCTCATGTCGAGACATGATGTGTCATATCAACCAAGAAATTTTGAGTCATGTCATGTCGAGTCCTATCACATCCAGTATGTCATGATAAGTAACGTTAAGACATGTCAAGTCATGTCATGTCGAGTCATGTCATGATAAGTCAAGTTAAGACATGTCGAGTCATGTAAAGTCATCATGTCGAGTCAGGTCACGTCGACTATTGTTGAGTTCTGTTCAATCATGTCAAGTCATTTAATGTTGTGACAAATCATGTCATGTCGAGTCATGTCATGTCCAGTCACCTCATGTCAAGGCATGATGTGTCATATCGAGTCAAGAAGTTTTGAGTCATGTCATGTCGGGTCCTATCATGTCCAGTCATGACATGATGAGTAACGTTGACATGTCAAGTCATGTCATGTTGAGTCATGTCATGATAAGTCAAGTTAAGACATGTTGAGTTATGTAAAGTCATGTCATGTCGAGTCATGTCATGTCGACTCTTGTCGAGTCATGTCAAGTCATGTAATGTGTTGAGTCATGACATGTCGAGTCATGTGTCATATCTAGTCATGTCAAGTTGAATAATGTCGAATCATGTCATGTCGAGTCATGCCATGTCGAGTCCCCTCATGTCGAGTCATGATGTGTCATATAGAGTCAAGTAATTTCGAGTCATATCATGTCATGTCATGTCGAGTCATATCATGTCCAGTCATGTCATGATGAGTAACATTAAGACATGTTGAGTCATGTGAAATCATGTCATGTCGAGTGATGTCAAAGCGAATTATGTCATATCATGTTGTGTCATATCATGTCATGTCGAGACATATTATGTCCAGTCATGTCATGATGAGTAACGATAAGACATGTCGAGTCATGTCATGTCGGGTCATGTCATGATGAGTCAAGTTAAGACATGTCGAGTCATATAAAATCATGTCATGGCGAGTGCTGTCATGGTGAATTGTATCAAACCATGTTATGTCATGTCACGCCATGTCAAGTCACGTCATGTCAAGTCACATCATGTCGAGTCACCTCATTTCGAGTCATGATGTGTCATATCGAGTCATGGAATGTCGAGTCATGTCATGATGAGTCATGTTAAGACATGTCAAGTCATGTCATGTTGAGTCATGTCATTGTGAATTATGTCGAATCATGTGGTGTCATGTCATTTTGTGTCATGTCATGTCGAGTCACCTCATGTCGAGTCATGATGTGTCATATCAACCAAGAAATTTTGAGTCATGTCATGTCGAGTCCTATCACTACCAGTATGTCATGATCAGTAACATTAATACATGTCAAGTCATGTCATATCGAGTCACCTCATGTCGAGTCATGATGTGTTGTATTGAGTCAAGTAATTTTGATTCATGTCATGTCGAGCCATGTCGAGTGGTGTTGAGTCATGTCAAGTAATGTAATGTTGTGCTGAGTCATGACATGTCGAGTCATGTCATGTTGAGTCACCGCATGTGAAGTCATGATGTGTCATATCGAGTCATGTCATGTTGAGTCATTTCCTGTCCAGTCATATCATGATGATTAACGTTAAGACATGTCGTGTCTTGTCATGTCGAGTTATGTCGGCTCGAGCCATGTCGAGTCATGACAAGTCATGCCGTGTTATGTTGAGTCATGTCATTTTGACTCATACAGTGTCATGTCATTTCGATTCATGTCGAGTCATGTCAAGTCATGTAATGTGTCGAGTCTAGTCATGTCAAGTCATGTCATATCGAGTCAACTCATGTCGAGTCATGGATGTGTCATATCGAGTCAAGTAATTTCAATTCATGTCATGTCGAGTCAGGTCGAGTCATGTTGTGTCATGTCTAGTCATGTCATATCGAGTCATGTCATGATGAGTCACGTTAAGACATGTGAAGTTATGTAATGTCGAGTCACATCGTGTCGTGTTATGTCAAATCATGTCAAGTCATGTCAAGTCCTGTAATGTTGTGCTGAGTCATGTCATGTCGAGTCATGTCATATCGATTCATCTCATGTTGAGTCATGATGTGTGATATTGAGTCAAGTAATTTTGATTCGTGTCATGTCGAGTTATGTCAACTCATGTTTAGTCACGTCATGTTGAATCATGACGGCTTGAGCCATGTCGAGTCATGACAAGTCATGCCGTGTCATGTTGAGTCATGTCATGTTGGCTCATACAGTGTCATGTCATTTCATCTCATGTTGAGTCAGGTCAAGTTTTGTAATGTTGTCGAGACATGCCATGTCGAGTCATGTCATATCGAGGCAACTCATGTCGAGTCATAATATATCATGTCGAGTCAAGTAATTTCGATTCATGTCATGCTGAGCCATGTAAAGTTATGTCATGTCACGTCATGTCATGTCGACTCATGTCGAGTCATGTTGAGTCATGTCAAGTGACGTAATATTGTGTCGAATCATGACATGTCTAGTCATGTTGTGTCATGTCTAGTCATGTCTTGTCGAATAATGTTGAATCATGTCATGTCAAGTCATGTCATGTTGAGTCACCTCCTGTCGAGTCATGATGTGTCATATCGAGTCAAGTAATTTTATATCAAGTCATATCATGTCGAGTCATGTCATGATGAGTAATGTTAATACATTTCGAGTCATGTCATGTTGAGTCACCACATGTGAAGTCATGATGTGCCATATCGAGTCATGTCATGTTGAGTCATTTCCTGTCCAGTCATTTCATGATGATTAACGTTAAGACATGTCGTGTCATGTCATGTCGTGTCATATCATGTCATGTCATGTCGAGACATATTATGTCCAGTCATGTCATGATGAGTAACGATAAGACATGTCGAGTCATGTCATGCCGAGTCATGTCATGATAAGTCAAGTTAAGACATGTCGAGTCATGTAAAGTCATCATGTCGAGTCATGTCACGTCGACTATTGTTGAGTCCTGTTCAATCATGTCAAGTCATGTAATGTTGTGTCAAATCATGTCATGTCGAGTCATGTCATGTCCAGTCACCTCATGTCGAGGCATGATGTGTCATATCGAGTCAAGAAGTTTTGAGTCATGTCATGTTGGGTCCTATCATGTCCAGTCATGAGATGATGAGTAACGTTAAGACATGTCAAGTCATGTCATGCTGAGTCATGTCATGATAAGTCAAGTTAAGACATGTTGAGTCATGTAAAGTCATGTCATGTCGAGTCATGTCATGTCGACTCTTGTTGAGTCATGTTGAGTCATGTCAAGTCATGTAATCTGTTGAGTCATGACATGTCAAGTCATGTGTCATATCTAGTCATGTCAAGTTGAATAATGTCGAATCATGTCATGTCGAGTCACGCAATGTCGAGTCACCTCATGTCGAGTCATGATGTGTCATATAGAGTCAAGTAATTTCGAGTCATATCATGTCATGTCATGTCGAGTCATATCATGTCCAGTCATGTCATGATGAGTAACATTAAGACATGTTGAGTCATGTGAAATCACGTCATGTCGAGTGATGTCATAGCGAATTATGTCGTATCATGTCGAGTCATATCATGTCATGTCATGTCGAGACATATTATGTCTAGTCATGTCATGATGAGTAACGATAAGACATGTCGAGTCATGTCATGCCGAGGCATGTCATGATAAGTCAAGTTAAGACATGTCGAGTCATGTAAAGTCATCATGTCGAGTCATGTCACGTCGACTATTGTTGAGTCCTGTTCAATCATGTCAAGTCATGTAATGTTGTGTCAAACCATGTCATGTCGAGTCATGTCATGTCCAGTCACCTCATGTCGAGGCATGATGCGTCATATCGAGTCAAGAAGTTTTGAGTCATGTCATGTCGGGTCCTATCATGTCCAGTCATGACATGATGAGTAACTTTAAGACATGTCAAGTCATGTCATGTTGAGTCATGTCATGATAAGTCAAGTTAAGACATGTTGAGTCATGTAAAGTCATGTCATGTCGAGTCATGTCATGTCGACTCTTGTCGAGTCATGTTGAGTCATGTCAAGTCATGTAATGTGTTGAGTCATGACATGTCGACTCATGTGTCATATCTAGTCATGTCAAGTTGAATAATGTCGAATCATGTCATGTCAAGTCACGCCATGTCAAGTCCCCTCATGTCGAGTCATGATGTGTCATATAGAGTCAAGTAATTTTGAGTCATATCATGTCATGTCATGTCGAGTCATATCATGTCCAGTCATGTCATGATGAGTAACATTAAGACATGTTGAGTCATGTGAAATCATGTCATGTCGAGTGATGTCATAGCGAATTATGTCGTATCATGTTGTGTCATATCGAGTCATGTCATGATGAGTAATGTTAATACATTTCGAGTCATGTCATGTTGAGTCACCACATGTGAAGTCATGATGTGCCATATCGAGTCATGTCATGTTGAGTCATTTCCTGTCCAGTCATTTCATGATGATTAACGTTAAGACATGTCGTGTCATGTCATGTCGTGTCATATCATGTCATGTCATGTCGAGACATATTATGTCCAGTCATGTCATGATGAGTAACGATAAGACATGTCGAGTCATGTCATGCCGAGTCATGTCATGATAAGTCAAGTTAAGACATGTCGAGTCATGTAAAGTCATCATGTCGAGTCATGTCACGTCGACTATTGTTGAGTCCTGTTCAATCATGTCAAGTCATGTAATGTTGTGTCAAATCATGTCATGTCGAGTCATGTCATGTCCAGTCACCTCATGTCGAGGCATGATGTGTCATATCGAGTCAAGAAGTTTTGAGTCATGTCATGTTGGGTCCTATCATGTCCAGTCATGAGATGATGAGTAACGTTAAGACATGTCAAGTCATGTCATGCTGAGTCATGTCATGATAAGTCAAGTTAAGACATGTTGAGTCATGTAAAGTCATGTCATGTCGAGTCATGTCATGTCGACTCTTGTTGAGTCATGTTGAGTCATGTCAAGTCATGTAATCTGTTGAGTCATGACATGTCAAGTCATGTGTCATATCTAGTCATGTCAAGTTGAATAATGTCGAATCATGTCATGTCGAGTCACGCAATGTCGAGTCACCTCATGTCGAGTCATGATGTGTCATATAGAGTCAAGTAATTTCGAGTCATATCATGTCATGTCATGTCGAGTCATATCATGTCCAGTCATGTCATGATGAGTAACATTAAGACATGTTGAGTCATGTGAAATCACGTCATGTCGAGTGATGTCATAGCGAATTATGTCGTATCATGTCGAGTCATATCATGTCATGTCATGTCGAGACATATTATGTCTAGTCATGTCATGATGAGTAACGATAAGACATGTCGAGTCATGTCATGCCGAGGCATGTCATGATAAGTCAAGTTAAGACATGTCGAGTCATGTAAAGTCATCATGTCGAGTCATGTCACGTCGACTATTGTTGAGTCCTGTTCAATCATGTCAAGTCATGTAATGTTGTGTCAAACCATGTCATGTCGAGTCATGTCATGTCCAGTCACCTCATGTCGAGGCATGATGCGTCATATCGAGTCAAGAAGTTTTGAGTCATGTCATGTCGGGTCCTATCATGTCCAGTCATGACATGATGAGTAACTTTAAGACATGTCAAGTCATGTCATGTTGAGTCATGTCATGATAAGTCAAGTTAAGACATGTTGAGTCATGTAAAGTCATGTCATGTCGAGTCATGTCATGTCGACTCTTGTCGAGTCATGTTGAGTCATGTCAAGTCATGTAATGTGTTGAGTCATGACATGTCGACTCATGTGTCATATCTAGTCATGTCAAGTTGAATAATGTCGAATCATGTCATGTCAAGTCACGCCATGTCAAGTCCCCTCATGTCGAGTCATGATGTGTCATATAGAGTCAAGTAATTTTGAGTCATATCATGTCATGTCATGTCGAGTCATATCATGTCCAGTCATGTCATGATGAGTAACATTAAGACATGTTGAGTCATGTGAAATCATGTCATGTCGAGTGATGTCATAGCGAATTATGTCGTATCATGTTGTGTCATATCGAGTCATGTCATGTCGAGACATATTATGTCCAGTCATGTCATAATGAGTAACGATAAGACATGTCAAGTCATGGCATGTCGAGTCATGTCATGATGAGTCAAGTTAAGACATGTCGAGTCATATAAAATCATGTCATGTCGAGTGCTGTCATGGCGAATTATATCGAACCATGTTGTGTCATGTCACGTCATGTCAAGTCACGTCATGTCGAGTCACCTCATGTCGAGTCATGATGTGTCATATCGAGTCATGGCATGTCGAGTCATGTCATGATGAGTCATGTTAAGACATGTCAAGTCATGTCATGTTGAGTCATGTCATGGTGAATTATGTCGAATCATGTGGTGTCATGTCATTTTGTGTCATGTCATGTCGAGTCACCTCATGTCGAGTCTTGATGTGTCATATCAACCAAGAAATTTTGAGTCATGTCATGTCGAGTCCTATCACATCCAAGATGTCATGATGAGTAACATTCATACATGTCAAGTCATGTCATATCAAGTCACCTCATGTCGAGTCATGGATGTTTCATAGCGAGTCAAGTAATTTCGATTCATGTCATGTCGAGTCAGGTTGAGTCATGTTGTGTCATGTCTAGTCATGTCATATCGAGTCATGTCATGATGAGTCACGTTAAGACATGTGAAGTTATGTAATGTCGAGTCACATCATGTCGTGTTATGTCAAATCATGTCAAGTCATGTCAAGTCCTGTAATGTTGTGTTGAGTCATGTCATGTCGAGTCATGTCATATCGATTCAGCTCATGTTGAGTCATGATGTGTGATATTGAGTCAAGTAATTTTGATTCGTGTCGTGTCGAGTTATGTTAACTCATGTTTAGTCACGTCATGTTGAATCATGATGGCTTGAGCCATGTCGAGTCATGACAAGTCATGCCGTGTCATGTTGAGTCATGTCATGTTGGCTCATACAGTGTCATGTCATTTCATCTCATGTCGAGTCAGGTCAAGTTTTGTAATGTTGTCGAGACATGCCATGTCGAGTCATGTCATATCGAGGCAGCTCATGTCGAGTCATAATATGTCATATCGAGTCAAGTAATTTCGATTCATGTCATGTTGAGCCATGTAAAGTTATGTCATGTCGCGTCATGTCATGTCGACTCATGTCGAGTCTTGTTGAGTCATGTCAAGTGACGTAATATTGTGTCGAATCATGACATGTCTAGTCATGTTGTGTCATGTCTAGTCATGTCATGTCGAATAATTTTGAATCATGCCATGTCAAGTCATGTCATGTCGAGTCACCTCATGTCGAGTCATGATGTGTCATATCGAGTCAAATAATGTTATGTTGAGTCATATCATGTTGAGTCATGTCACGTTGAGTCACCGTATGTGAAGTCATGATGTGTCATATCGAGTCATGTCATGTTGAGTCATTTCCTGTCCAGTCATATCATGATGATTAACGTTAAGACATGTCGTGTCATGTCATGTCGAGTCATGTCGGCTCGAGCCATATCGAGTCATGACAAGTCATGCCGTGTCATGTTGAGTCATGTCATTTTGAAGCATACAGTGTCATGTCATTTCAATTCATGTCGAGTCATGTCAAGTCGTGTGATGTTGTGTCGAGTCATGTCGTGTTGAGTCATGTCATATCGAGTCACCTCATGTTGAGTCATGATGTGTCATATTGAGTCAAGAAATTTTGATTCGTGTCATGTTGAGTTATGTCAACTCATGTTTAGTCATGTCATGTCGAGTCATGACGGCTTGAGCCATGTTGAGTCATGACAAGTCATGCCGTGTCATGTTGAGTCATATTATGTCCAGTCATGTCATGATGAGTAACGATAAGACATGTCGAGTCATGTCATGTCGTGTCATGTCATGATGAGTCAAATTAAGACATGTCGATTCATTTAAAATCATGTCATGTCGAGTGATGTCATGGCCAATTATATCGAACCATGTTGTGTCATGTCACGTCATGTCGAGTCATGTCATGTCCAGTCACCTCATGTTGAGGCATGATGTGTCATATCGAGTCAAGAAATTTTGAGTCATGTCATGTTGGGTCCTGTCATGTCCAGTCATGACATGATGAGTAACTTTAAGACATGTCAAGTCATGTCATGCCGAGTCATGTCATGATAAGTCAAGTTAAGACATGTCGAGTCATGTAAAGTCATCATGTCGAGTCATGTCACGTCGACTATTGTTGAGTCATGTTCAGTCGTGTCAAGTCATGTAATGTTGTGTCAAATCATGTCATGTCGAGTCATGTCATGTCCAGTCACCTCATATCGAGTCATGATGTGTTATATTGAGTCAAGTAATTTCGATTCATGTCATGTCGAGCCATGTAAATTCATGTCATGTCGACTCATGTCGAGTGATGTTGAGTTATGTCAAGTAATGTAATGTTGTGTCGAGTCATGACATGTCGAGTCATGTTGTGTCATGTCATGTTGAATAATATCGAATCATGTCATGTCAAGTCATGTCATGTCGAGTCACCTCATGTCGAGTCATAATGTATCATATTGAGTCAAGTAATGTTATGTCGAGTAATATCCTGTCCAGTCATGTCATGATGAGTCATGTTAATACATGTCGAGTCATGTCATGTTGAGTCATGTCATGGTGAACTATGTCGAATCATGTGGTGTCATGTCATTTTGTGTCATGTCATGTCGAGTCACCTCATGTCGAGTCATGATGTGTCATATCAACCAAGAAATTTTGAGTCATGTCATGTCGTTTCCTATCACATCCAGTATGTCATGATGAGTAACATTAATACATGTCAAGTCATGTCATATCAAGTCACCTCATGTCGAATCATGATGCATTGTATTGAGTCAAGTAATTTCGATTCATGTCACGTCGAGCCATGTCGAGTGATGTTGAGTCATGTCAAGTAATGTAATGTTGTGCTGAGTCATGACATGTCGAGTCATGTCATGTTGAGTCACCGCATGTGAAGTCATGATGTGTCATATCGAGTCATGTCATGTTGAGTCATTTCCTGTCCAGTCATATCATGATGATTAACATTAAGACATGTCGTGTCGTGTCATGTCGAGTCATATAATGTCATTGTAATGTCGAGTCATATTATGTCCAGTCATGTCATGATGAGTAACGATAAGACATGTCGAGTCCTGTTATGTCGAGTCATGTCATGATGAGTCAAGTTAAGACATGTCGAGTCATATAAAATCATGTCATGTCGAGTGCTGTCATGGCGAATTATATCGAACCATGTTGTGTCATGTCACGTCATGTCAAGTCACGTCATGTCGTGTCACCGCATGTCGAGTCATGATGTGTCATATCGAGTCATGGCATATCAAGTCATGTCATGTTGAGTCATGTCATGGTGAATTATGTCGAATCATGTGGTGTCATGTCATGTCATTTTGTGTCATGTCATGTCGAGTGACATCATATCGAGTCATGATGTGTTATATTGAGTCAAGTAATTTCGATTCATGTCATGTCGAGTCCTATCACATTCAGTATGTCATGATGAGTAACATTAATACATGTCAAGTCATGTCATATTGAGTCACCTCATATCGAGTCATGATGTGTTATATTGAGTCAAGTAATTTCGATTCATGTCATGTCGAGCCATGTAAATTCATGTCATGTTGAGTAATGTCATGTCGACTCATGTCGAGTGATGTTGAGTCATGTCAAGTAATGTAATGTTGTGACGAGTCATGATATGTCGAGTCATGTTGTGTCATGTCATGTTAAATAATGTCGAATCATGTCATGTCGAGTCATGTCATGTTGAGTCACCTCATTTCGAGTCATAACGTATCATATCGAGTCAAGTAATGTTATGTCGAGTAACATCCTGTCCAGTCATGTCATGATGAGTAACGTTAATACATATCAAGTCATGTCATGTTGAGTCATGTCATGGTGAATTATGTCGAATCATGTGGTGTCATGTCATTTTGTGTCATTTTGTGTCATGTCTTGTCGAGTCACCTCATGTCGAGACATGATGTGTCATATCAACCAAGAAATTTTGAGTCATGTCATGTCGAGTCCTATCACATCCAGTATGTCATGATAAGTAACGTTAAGACATGTCAAGTCATGTCATGTCGAGTCATGTCATGATAAGTCAAGTTAAGACATGTCGAGTCATGTAAAGTCATCATGTCGAGTCAGGTCACGTCGACTATTGTTGAGTCCTGTTGAATCATATCAAGTCATTTAATGTTGTGACAAATCATGTCATGCCGAGTCATGTCATGTCCAGTCACCTCATGTCAAGGCATGATGTGTCATATCGAGTCAAGAAGTTTTGAGTCATGTCATGTCGGGTCCTATCATGTCCAGTCATGACATGATGAGTAACGTTGACATGTCAAGTCATGTCATGTTGAGTCATGTCATGATAAGTCAAGTTAAGACATGTTGAGTTATGTAAAGTCATGTCATGTCGAGTCATGTCATGTCGACTCTTGTCGAGTCATGTCAAGTCATGTAATGTGTTGAGTCATGACATGTCGAGTCATGTGTCATATCTAGTCATGTCAAGTTGAATAATGTCGAATCATGTCATGTCGAGTCATGCCATGTCGAGTCCCCTCATGTCGAGTCATGATGTGTCATATAGAGTCAAGTAATTTCGAGTCATATCATGTCATGTCATGTCGAGTCATATCATGTCCAGTCATGTCATGATGAGTAACATTAAGACATGTTGAGTCATGTGAAATCATGTCATGTCGAGTGATGTCAAAGCGAATTATGTCGTATCATGTTGTGTCATATCATGTCATGTCGAGACATATTATGTCCAGTCATGTCATGATGAGTAACGATAAGACATGTCGAGTCATGTCATGTCGGGTCATGTCATGATGAGTCAAGTTAAGACATGTCGAGTCATATAAAATCATGTCATGGCGAGTGCTGTCATGGTGAATTGTATCAAACCATGTTATGTCATGTCACGCCATGTCAAGTCACGTCATGTCAAGTCACATCATGTCGAGTCACCTCATTTCGAGTCATGATGTGTCATATCGAGTCATGGAATGTCGAGTCATGTCATGATGAGTCATGTTAAGACATGTCAAGTCATGTCATGTTGAGTCATGTCATTGTGAATTATGTCGAATCACGTGGTGTCATGTCATTTTGTGTCATGTCATGTCGAGTCACCTCATGTCGAGTCATGATGTGTCATATCAACCAAGAAATTTTGAGTCATGTCATGTCGAGTCCTATCACTACCAGTATGTCATGATCAGTAACATTAATACATGTCAAGTCATGTCATATCGAGTCACCTCATGTCGAGTCATGATGTGTTGTATTGAGTCAATAATTTTGATTCATGTCATGTCGAGCCATGTCGAGTGGTGTTGAGTCATGTCAAGTAATGTAATGTTGTGCTGAGTCATGACATGTCGAGTCATGTCATGTTGAGTCACCGCATGTGAAGTCATGATGTGTCATATCGAGTCATGTCATGTTGAGTCATTTCCTGTCCAGTCATATCATGATGATTAACGTTAAGACATGTCGTGTCTTGTCATGTCGAGTTATGTCGGCTCGAGCCATGTCGAGTCATGACAAGTCATGCCGTGTTATGTTGAGTCATGTCATTTTGACTCATACAGTGTCATGTCATTTCGATTCATGTCGAGTCATGTCAAGTCATGTAATGTGTCGAGTCTAGTCATGTCGAGTCATGTCATATCGAGTCAACTCATGTCGAGTCATGGATGTGTCATATCGAGTCATGTAATTTCAATTCATGTCATGTCGAGTCAGGTCGAGTCATGTTGTGTCATGTCTAGTCATGTCATATCGAGTCATGTCATGATGAGTCACGTTAAGACATGTGAAGTTATGTAATGTCGAGTCACATCGTGTCGTGTTATGTCAAATCATGTCAAGTCATGTCAAGTCCTGTAATGTTGTGCTGAGTCATGTCATGTCGAGTCATGTCATATCGATTCATCTCATGTTGAGTCATGATGTGTGATGTCATGATGAGTAATGTTAAGATATGTTGAGTCATGTCATGTCATGTCGGGTCATGCCGAGTCATGTCTGGTCATGTCAAGTTCAGTCATGTTGAGTCAAGTCGAGTTGAGTCATGTCTTGTCAAATGATGACGAGTCAAGTCATGATGAGTAATGTCGAGTCTGGTTGAGTCATGTCATGTCGAGTCATGTCGAGCCAAGTCATGTCGATGCAATTCTTATATCATTGAGTTATGTCTTGTTGAGTCATGTCGAGTCATGTTGAGTCATGTCGCGTCATGACAAGTTATGTCGAGTCAAGTCGAGTCATGTCGAGTTGAGTCATGTCAAGTCGATTCATGTCGAGTTGATTCATGTTGAGTCTAGTCATTTTGATACGAGTCACGTCGAGTCAACACATGTTGAGTCGACTTATGTCGAGCCATGTCTTTTTGAGTCGAGTCATGTCGAGTCATGTTGTGTCAAGTGGAGTCATATTGAGTCATGTCGACTCATACCAAGTTGTGTCATGTCGAGTCTTGTCATGCTGGGTGTTGTCTTGTCGAGTCATTTAATGTCATGTCATGTGATATGTACTCATGTCAAGTCATATCATGTCGAGATATGTCATGTCGAGTCATGTCATGTATCATGACATGTTAGTTATGATGAGTCATGTCATGTTGAGTCAAGTCATGTCATGTCATGTCGAATCATGTTGAGTTGAGTCATGTTGAGTCGAGTCATGCCAAGTCACAGATGTTGAGTCCTGTCATGTCGTGTCATGTCGAGTCGAATCAAGTCCAGTCATGTGGAGTCATGGTGAGTCAAGTCATGTCGAGCTGAGTCATGTCCAGTAGAGTCATGTTGTGGCATGTTGAGTCGTCATGTCGCTTCATGTCGAGTCATGTAGCATCATGCCGAGTCATTTTGTATCATATCTTGTCATGTTGTGTGATGTCAAGTCATGTGGAGTCATGGCATGTCGAGTCCTGTTGAGTCATATCGAGAAATTTCGAATTATGTTGTGTTATGTCATGTTATGTTGAGCCATGTCAAGTCATGTCCAGTCGAGTTACGTTGAGTCATGTTGAGTCATGTTGTGTCATGTCTAGTCATGTCATGTCGAGTCATGTCATGATGAGTTACGTTAAGACATGTCAAGTCATGTTATGTCGAGTCATGTCATGTCGCGTTATGTTGAATCATGTGTCAGGTCACCTCATGTCGAGTCATGATATGTCATATTGAGTCATATGTCTAGTCATGTCGAGTCATGTTGTGTCATGTCTAGTCATGTCATGTCAAGTCATGTCATGATGAGTCACAGTAAGAAATGTCAAGTCATTTCATGTTGAGTCATGTCATGTCAAGTCACCTCATGTCTAGTCATGATGTGTCATATAGAGTCAAGTAATTTCGAGTCATGTCATGTCATGTTGAGTCATGTCAAGATGAGTAACATTAAGAAATGTCGAGTCATGTCATATCGAGTCATTTCAAGACGAGAAACATTAAGAAATGTCGAGTCATGTCATATCGAGTCACCTCATGTCAAGTCATGATGTGTCATATCAAGTCAAGTAATTTCGATTCATGTCATGTCGAATCAAGTTGTGTCATGTCAAGTCATGTAACGCTGTGTCGAGTCTTGACATGTCGAGATATGTTGAATCATGTCTACTCATGTGATGTCGATTCATGATGTGTCATATTGAGTCATGTCACATTGAGTCATTTCATGTCCAGTCATATCATGATGATTAACGTTAAGACATGTGTCATGTCATATCGAGTCATGTTGGCTCGTGCCATGTCGAGTCATGACAAGTCATGCTGTGGCATGTAGAGTCATGTCATGTTGACTCATACAGTGTCATGTCATTTCGACTCATGTCGAGTCATGTCAAGTCATGTAATGTTGTGTCGAGTCATGTCATATCGAGTCAACTCATGTCGAGTCATGATGTGTCATATTGAGTCAAGAAATTTTGATTCATGTCATGTCGAGTCATGTTGTGTCATGTCCAGTCATGTCATGTTGAGTCATGTCGTGATGAGTCACGTTAAGACATGTCAAGTCATGTCATGTCGAGTCACGTCGTGTCTCATTATGTCAAATCATGTGGTGTCATGTCAAGTTATGTAACGTTGTGTCGAGTCATGTCATGTTGAGTCATGTTATAACGAGTCACCTCATGTCGAATCATGATGTGTCATATCGAGTCAAGTAATTTCGATTCATGTCATATCGAGTCATGTTGAGTCATGTTATGTCATGTCTAGTCATGTCATGTCGAGTCATGTCATGATGAGTCACGTTAAGACATGTCAAGTTATGTCATGTCGAGTCACGTCATGTCAAATCATATGGTGTCATGTCATGTTGACTCATGTCGAGTGACGTTGTGTTGAGTCATACCATGTCAAGTCATGTCATATCGTGTCACGTCATGTCGAGTCATGATGTGTCATATCGAGTCAAGTAATTTCGATTCATGTCATGTTGAGTCATACTGTGTCATGTCTAGTCATGTCATGTCGAGTCATGTCATGATGAATCAAGTTAAGACATGTCGAGTCATGTAATGTGTCGAGTCATGCCATGTCGAGTCATGTTGTGTCATGTCTAGACATGTCAAGTCGAATAATGTCGAATCATGTCATGTCGAGTCATGATGTATCATATCGAGTCAAGTAATTTCGAGTCATGTCATGTCATGTCGAGTCATATGTCCAGTCATGTCATGATGAGTTACATTAAGACATGTCGAGTCATGTCACGTCGAGTCATGTCTTGATGACACAAGTTAAGAGATGTTGAGTCATGTTGTGTCATGTCATGTTGAGTCATATCATGGCGAATTATGTCGAGTCATGTTGTGTCATGTCATGTCGAGTCATGTCATGTCGATTCACCTCATGTCGAGTCATGAAGTGTCATGTCGAGTCATGTCATGTCCAGTCATGTGATGATGAGTAACGTTAAGACATGTTGTGTCATGTCATGTTGAGTCATATTGGCTCGAGCCATATCGAGTCATGACAAGTCATGCCGTGTCATGTTGAGTCATGTCATGTTGACTCATAGAGTTATGTCATTTCGACACATGTCGAGTCAAGTCAAGTCGTGTAATGTTGTGTCGAGTCATGACATGTTGAGTCATGTCATGTCGAGTCATGTTGTGTCATGGCTAGTCGTGTCAAGTCAAATAGAGTCGAATCATGTCATGTCGAGTCATGCCATGTCGAGTCACCTCATGTCGAGTCATGATGTGTCATATTGAGTCAAGTAATTTCGAGTCATGTCATGTTATGTCATGTCGAGTCATATCATGTCGAGTCATGTCATGATGAGTAAAGTTAAGACATGTCGAGTCATGTAAAATCATGTCATGTTGAGTGATGTCATGGTGAATTATGTCGAATCATGTCATGTCATGTCATGTCATGACATGTCGAATCATATCATGTATGAGTAACGTTAAGACATGTCGAGTCATGTCATGTCGAGTCATGTCATGATGAGTCAAGTTAAGACATGTAGAGACATATAAAATCATGTCATGTCGAGTGATGTCATGGCAAATTATGTCGAATCATATTGTGTCATGTCATGTCATGTCGAGTCATGTCATGTCGAGTCACCTCATGTTGAGTCATGATGTGTCTTGTTGAGTCATGTCATGTTGATTCCTACAGTGTCATGTCATTTCGACTCATGTCGAGTCATGTCAAGTCATGTAATGTTGTGTCGAGTCATGTCGTGTGAAGTCATGTCATATCGAGTCACCTCATGTCGAGGCATAATGTGTCATAACATTTCAAATTATTTCGATTCATGTCATGTCGAGTCATGTCGACTCATGTTGTGTCATGTCTAGTCATGGCATGTCAAATCGTGCTATGTTGAATCATGTCGATTCATGTCATGTCGAGCCTTGTCATGTCAAGTCATATGGTGTCATGTCATGTTGACTCATGTCGAGTCATGTGTCGAGTCATGTCATGTCGAGTCATGTCAAATCGAGTCACCTCATGTCAAGTCATGATGTGTCATATCTAGTCAAGTAATTTTGATGCATTTCATGTCGAGTCATGTTGTGTCATGGTGAGAAATGTCATGTCGAATTATGTCGAATCATGCTCAGTCATGTCAAGTCATGTAATGTGTCAAATCATGTCATGTTGAGTCATGTCATGTCTAGTCACCTCATGTCGAGGCATGATGTATCATATCGAGTCAAGAAGTTTTGATTCATGTCATGTCGGGTCCTATCATGTCCCGTCATGACATGATGAGTAACGTTAAGACATCTCAAGTCATGTCATGTCGAGTCATGTCATGATAAGTCAAGACATGTTGAGTCATGTAAAGTCATGTCATGTCGAGTCATGTCATGTCGACTCTTGTCGAGTCATGTTGAGTCATGTCAAGTCATGTAATGTTGTGTTGAGTCTTGACATGTCGAGTCATGTGTCGTGTCTAGTCATGTCAAGTTGAATAATGTTGAATCATGTCATGTCGAGTCATGCCATGTTGAATCCCTTCATGTCGAGTCATGATGTGTCATAATGAGTCAAGTAATTTCGAGTCATATCATGTCATGTCATGTCGAGTCATATCATGTCATGTCATGATGAATAAAATTAAGACATGTTGAGTCATGTGAAATCATGTTATGTCGAGTGATGTCATGGCGAATTATGTCGTATCATGTTGTGTCATGTCATGTCATGTCGAGTCATGTCATATCGTGTCACGTCATGTCGAGTCATGATGTGTCATATCGAGACAAGTAATTTCGATTCATGTCATGTTGAGTCATACTGTGTCATGTCTAGTCATGTCTTGTCGAGTCATGTCATGATGAATCACGTTAAGACATGTCGAGTCATGTCATGTTGATTCATGTTGAGTCATGTCGAGTCATGTTGAGTCATGTCAAGTCATGTAATGTTGTGTCGAGTCATGCCATGTCGAGTCATATTGTGTCATGTCTAGACATGTCAAGTCGAATAATGTTTAATCATGTCATGTCGAGTCATGTCATGCCCAGTCACCTCATGTCGAGTCATGATGTATCATATCGAGTCAAGTAATTTCGAGTCATGTCAAGTCGTGTAATGTTGTGTCGAGCCATGACATGTTGAGTCATGCCATGTCGAGTTACCTCATGTTGAGTCATGATGTGTCATATCGAGTCATGTCATGTTGAGTCATTTCATGTCCAGTCATATCATGCTGATTAACATTAAGACATGTGTCATTTCATGTCAGGTTGATTCATGTCAGTTTGAGCCATGTCGAGTCATGACAAGTCATGTCGAGTCATGTCAAGTCGTGTAATGTTGTGTCAAGTCATGTCATATCGAGTCACCTCATGTCAAGTTATGATATGTCATATCGAGTCAAGTAATTTCGATTCATGTCATGTCTAGTCATGTCAAGTCAAATAATGTCGAATCATGTCATGTCGAGTCATGCCATGTCGAGTCACCTCATGTTGAGTCATGATGTGTCATATTGAGTCAAGTAATTTCGAGTCATGTCATGTTATGTCATGTCAAGTCATATCATGTCGAGTCATGTCATGATGAGTAACGTTAAGACATGTCGAGTCATGTCATGTCGAGTCATGTCATGATGAGTCAAGTTAAGACATGTAGAGACATATAAAATCATGTCATGTCGAGTGATGTCATGGCAAATTATGTCGAATCATGTTGTGTCATGTCATGTCATGTCGAGTCATGTCATGTCGAGTCACCTCATGTTGAGTCATGATGTGTCATGTTGAGTCATGTCATGTTGATTCCGACAGGGTCATGTCATTTCGACTCATGTCGAGTCATGTCAAGTCGTGTAATGTTGTGTCGAGTCATGTCATGTGAAGTCATGTCATATTGAGTCACCTCATGTCGAGGCATAATGTGTCATATCGAGTCAAATTATTTTGATTCATGTCATGTCGAGTCATGTCGACTCATGTGTCATGTCCAGTCATGGCATGTCGAGTCATGTCATATCGTGATATGTTGAATCATGTCGATTCATGTCAAGTCATGTCACGTCGAGCCTTGTCATGTCAGGTCATATGGTGTCATGTCATGTTGACTCATGTCGAGTCATGTGTCGAGTCATGTCATGTCGAGTCATGTCAAATCGAGTCACCTCATGTCAAGTCATGGTGTGTCATATCCAGTCAAGTAATTTTGATGCATTTCATGTCGAGTCATGTTGTGTCATGGTGAGAAATGTCATGTCGAATTATGTCGAATCATGCTCAGTCATGTCAAGTCATGTAATGTTGTGTCAAATCATGTCATGTTGAGTCATGTCATGTCTAGTCACCTCATGTCGAGGCATGATGTATCATATCGAGTCAAGAAGTTTTGATTCATGTCATGTCGGGTCCTATCATGTCCCGTCATGACATGATGAGTAACGTTGAGACATCTCAAGTCGTCATGTCGAGTCATGTCATGATAAGTCAAGACATGTTGAGTCATGTAAAGTCATGTCATGTCGAGTCATGTCATGTTGACTCTTGTCGAGTCATGTTGAGTCATGTCAAGTCATGTAATGTTGTGTTGAGTCTTGACATGTCGAGTCATGTGTCGTGTCTAGTCATGTCAACTTGAATAATGTTGAATCATGTCATGTCGAGTCATGCCATGTTGAATCCCTTCATGTCGAGTCATGATGTGTCATAATGAGTCAAGTACTTTCGAGTCATATCATGTCATGTCATGTCGAGTCATATCATGTCATGTCATGATGAATAAAATTAAGACATGTTGAGTCATGTGAAATCATGTTATGTCGAGTGATGTCATGGTGAATTATGTCGTATCATGTTGTGTCATGTCATGACATGTCGAGTCATGTCATATCGTGTCACGTCATGTCGAGTCATGATGTGTCATATCGAGACAAGTAATTTCGATTCATGTCATGTTGAGTCATACTGTGTCATGTCTAGTCATGTCTTGTCGAGTCATGTCATGATGAATCACGTTAAGACATGTCGAGTCATGTCATGTTGATTCATGTCGAGTCATGTCGAGTCATGTTGAGTCATGTCAAGTCATGTAATGTTGTGTCGAGTCATGCCATGTCGAGTCATATTGTGTCATGTCTAGACATGTCAAGTCGAATAATGTTTAATCATGTCATGTCGAGTCATGTCATGCCCAGTCACCTCATGTCGAGTCATGATGTATCATATCGAGTCAAGTAATTTCGAGTCATGTCAAGTCGTGTAATGTTGTGTCGAGCCATGACATGTTGAGTCATGCCATGTCGAGTTACCTCATGTTGAGTCATGATGTGTCATATCGAGTCATGTCATGTTGAGTCATTTCATGTCCAGTCATATCATGCTGATTAACATTAAGACATGTGTCATTTCATGTCAGGTTGATTCATGTCAGTTTGAGCCATGTCGAGTCATGACAAGTCATGTCGAGTCATGTCAAGTCGTGTAATGTTGTGTCAAGTCATGTCATATCGAGTCACCTCATGTCAAGTTATGATATGTCATATCGAGTCAAGTAATTTCGGTTCATGTCATGTCGAGTCATGTTGTGTCATGTCTAGTCATGTCAAGTCAAATAATGTCGAATCATGTCATGTCGAGTCATGCCATGTCGAGTCACCTCATGTTGAGTCATGATGTGTCATATTGAGTCAAGTAATTTCGAGTCCTGTCATGTTATGTCATGTCAAGTCATATCATGTCGAGTCATGTCATGATGAGTAATGTTAAGACATGTCGAGTCATGTCATGTCGAGTCATGTCATGATGAGTCAAGTTAAGACATGTAGAGACATATAAAATCATGTCATGTCGAGTCATGATGTATCATATCGAGTCAAGTAATTTCGAGTCATGTCATGTCATGTCGAGTCATACTGTGTCATGTCTAGTCATGTCATGTTGAGTCATGTCATGATGAATCAAGTTAAGACATGTCGAGTCATGTAATGTGTCGAGTCATGCCATGTCGAGTCATGTTGTGTCATGTCTAGACATGTCAAGTCGAATAATGTCGAATCATGTCATGTCGAGTCATGATGTATCATATCGAGTCAAGTAATTTCGAGTCATGTCATGTCATGTCGAGTCATATGTCCAGTCATGTCATGATGAGTTACATTAAGACATGTCGAGTCATGTCACGTCGAGTCATGTCTTGATGACACAAGTTAAGAGATGTTGAGTCATGTTGTGTCATGTCATGTTGAGTCATATCATGGCGAATTATGTCGAGTCATGTTGTGTCATGTCATGTCGATTCACCTCATGTCGAGTCATGAAGTGTCATGTCGAGTCATGTCATGTCCAGTCATGTGATGATGAGTAAAGTTAAGACGTTGTGTCATGTCATGTTGAGTCATATTGGCTCGAGCCATATCGAGTCATGACAAGTCATGCCGTGTCATGTTGAGTCATGTCATGTTGACTCATAGAGTTATGTCATTTCGACACATGTCGAGTCAAGTCAAGTCGTGTAATGTTGTGTCGAGTCATGACATGTTGAGTCATGTCATGTCGAGTCATGTTGTGTCATGGCTAGTCGTGTCAAGTCAAATAGAGTCGAATCATGTCATGTCGAGTCATGCCATGTCGAGTCACCTCATGTCGAGTCATGATGTGTCATATTGAGTCAAGTAATTTCGAGTCATGTCATGTTATGTCATGTCGAGTCATATCATGTCGAGTCATGTCATGATGAGTAAAGTTAAGACATGTCGAGTCATGTAAAATCATGTCATGTTGAGTGATGTCATGGTGAATTATGTCGAATCATGTCATGTCATGTCATGTCATGACATGTCGAATCATATCATGTATGAGTAACGTTAAGACATGTCGAGTCATGTCATGTCGAGTCATGTCATGATGAGTCAAGTTAAGACATGTAGAGACATATAAAATCATGTCATGTCGAGTGATGTCATGGCAAATTATGTCGAATCATATTGTGTCATGTCATGTCATGTCGAGTCATGTCATGTCGAGTCACCTCATGTTGAGTCATGATGTGTCTTGTTGAGTCATGTCATGTTGATTCCTACAGTGTCATGTCATTTCGACTCATGTCGAGTCATGTCAAGTCATGTAATGTTGTGTCGAGTCATGTCGTGTGAAGTCATGTCATATCGAGTCACCTCATGTCGAGGCATAATGTGTCATAACATTTCAAATTATTTCAATTCATGTCATGTCGAGTCATGTCGACTCATGTTGTGTCATGTCTAGTCATGGCATGTCAAATCGTGCTATGTTGAATCATGTCGATTCATGTCATGTCGAGCCTTGTCATGTCAAGTCATATGGTGTCATGTCATGTTGACTCATGTCGAGTCATGTGTCGAGTCATGTCATGTCGAGTCATGTCAAATCGAGTCACCTCATGTCAAGTCATGATGTGTCATATCTAGTCAAGTAATTTTGATGCATTTCATGTCGAGTCATGTTGTGTCATGGTGAGAAATGTCATGTCGAATTATGTCGAATCATGCTCAGTCATGTCAAGTCATGTAATGTGTCAAATCATGTCATGTTGAGTCATGTCATGTCTAGTCACCTCATGTCGAGGCATGATGTATCATATCGAGTCAAGAAGTTTTGATTCATGTCATGTCGGGTCCTATCATGTCCCGTCATGACATGATGAGTAACGTTAAGACATCTCAAGTCATGTCATGTCGAGTCATGTCATGATAAGTCAAGACATGTTGAGTCATGTAAAGTCATGTCATGTCGAGTCATGTCATGTCGACTCTTGTCGAGTCATGTTGAGTCATGTCAAGTCATGTAATGTTGTGTTGAGTCTTGACATGTCGAGTCATGTGTCGTGTCTAGTCATGTCAAGTTGAATAATGTTGAATCATGTCATGTCGAGTCATGCCATGTTGAATCCCTTCATGTCGAGTCATGATGTGTCATAATGAGTCAAGTAATTTCGAGTCATATCATGTCATGTCATGTCGAGTCATATCATGTCATGTCATGATGAATAAAATTAAGACATGTTGAGTCATGTGAAATCATGTTATGTCGAGTGATGTCATGGCGAATTATGTCGTATCATGTTGTGTCATGTCATGTCATGTCGAGTCATGTCATATCATGTCACGTCATGTCGAGTCATGATGTGTCATATCGAGACAAGTAATTTCGATTCATGTCATGTTGAGTCATACTGTGTCATGTCTAGTCATGTCTTGTCGAGTCATGTCATGATGAATCACGTTAAGACATGTCGAGTCATGTCATGTTGATTCATGTTGAGTCATGTCGAGTCATGTTGAGTCATGTCAAGTCATGTAATGTTGTGTCGAGTCATGCCATGTCGAGTCATATTGTGTCATGTCTAGACATGTCAAGTCGAATAATGTTTAATCATGTCATGTCGAGTCATGTCATGCCCAGTCACCTCATGTCGAGTCATGATGTATCATATCGAGTCAAGTAATTTCGAGTCATGTCAAGTCGTGTAATGTTGTGTCGAGCCATGACATGTTGAGTCATGCCATGTCGAGTTACCTCATGTTGAGTCATGATGTGTCATATCGAGTCATGTCATGTTGAGTCATTTCATGTCCAGTCATATCATGCTGATTAACATTAAGACATGTGTCATTTCATGTCAGGTTGATTCATGTCAGTTTGAGCCATGTCGAGTCATGACAAGTCATGTCGAGTCATGTCAAGTCGTGTAATGTTGTGTCAAGTCATGTCATATCGAGTCACCTCATGTCAAGTTATGATATGTCATATCGAGTCAAGTAATTTCGATTCATGTCATGTCTAGTCATGTCAAGTCAAATAATGTCGAATCATGTCATGTCGAGTCATGCCATGTCGAGTCACCTCATGTTGAGTCATGATGTGTCATATTGAGTCAAGTAATTTCGAGTCATGTCATGTTATGTCATGTCAAGTCATATCATGTCGAGTCATGTCATGATGAGTAACGTTAAGACATGTCGAGTCATGTCATGTCGAGTCATGTCATGATGAGTCAAGTTAAGACATGTAGAGACATATAAAATCATGTCATGTCGAGTGATGTCATGGCAAATTATGTCGAATCATGTTGTGTCATGTCATGTCATGTCGAGTCATGTCATGTCGAGTCACCTCATGTTGAGTCATGATGTGTCATGTTGAGTCATGTCATGTTGATTCCGACAGGGTCATGTCATTTCGACTCATGTCGAGTCATGTCAAGTCGTGTAATGTTGTGTCGAGTCATGTCATGTGAAGTCATGTCATATTGAGTCACCTCATGTCGAGGCATAATGTGTCATATCGAGTCAAATTATTTTGATTCATGTCATGTCGAGTCATGTCGACTCATGTGTCATGTCCAGTCATGGCATGTCGAGTCATGTCATATCGTGATATGTTGAATCATGTCGATTCATGTCAAGTCATGTCACGTCGAGCCTTGTCATGTCAGGTCATATGGTGTCATGTCATGTTGACTCATGTCGAGTCATGTGTCGAGTCATGTCATGTCGAGTCATGTCAAATCGAGTCACCTCATGTCAAGTCATGGTGTGTCATATCCAGTCAAGTAATTTTGATGCATTTCATGTAGAGTCATGTTGTGTCATGGTGAGAAATGTCATGTCGAATTATGTCGAATCATGCTCAGTCATGTCAAGTCATGTAATGTTGTGTCAAATCATGTCATGTTGAGTCATGTCATGTCTAGTCACCTCATGTCGAGGCATGATGTATCATATCGAGTCAAGAAGTTTTGATTCATGTCATGTCGGGTCCTATCATGTCCCGTCATGACATGATGAGTAACGTTGAGACATCTCAAGTCGTCATGTCGAGTCATGTCATGATAAGTCAAGACATGTTGAGTCATGTAAAGTCATGTCATGTCGAGTCATGTCATGTTGACTCTTGTCGAGTCATGTTGAGTCATGTCAAGTCATGTAATGTTGTGTTGAGTCTTGACATGTCGAGTCATGTGTCGTGTCTAGTCATGTCAACTTGAATAATGTTGAATCATGTCATGTCGAGTCATGCCATGTTGAATCCCTTCATGTCGAGTCATGATGTGTCATAATGAGTCAAGTAATTTCGAGTCATATCATGTCATGTCATGTCGAGTCATATCATGTCATGTCATGATGAATAAAATTAAGACATGTTGAGTCATGTGAAATCATGTTATGTCGAGTGATGTCATGGCGAATTATGTCGTATCATGTTGTGTCATGTCATGACATGTCGAGTCATGTCATATCGTGTCACGTCATGTCGAGTCATGATGTGTCATATCGAGACAAGTAATTTCGATTCATGTCATGTTGAGTCATACTGTGTCATGTCTAGTCATGTCTTGTCGAGTCATGTCATGATGAATCACGTTAAGACATGTCGAGTCATGTCATGTTGATTCATGTCGAGTCATGTCGAGTCATGTTGAGTCATGTCAAGTCATGTAATGTTGTGTCGAGTCATGCCATGTCGAGTCATATTGTGTCATGTCTAGACATGTCAAGTCGAATAATGTTTAATCATGTCATGTCGAGTCATGTCATGCCCAGTCACCTCATGTCGAGTCATGATGTATCATATCGAGTCAAGTAATTTCGAGTCATGTCAAGTCGTGTAATGTTGTGTCGAGCCATGACATGTTGAGTCATGCCATGTCGAGTTACCTCATGTTGAGTCATGATGTGTCATATCGAGTCATGTCATGTTGAGTCATTTCATGTCCAGTCATATCATGCTGATTAACATTAAGACATGTGTCATTTCATGTCAGGTTGATTCATGTCAGTTTGAGCCATGTCGAGTCATGACAAGTCATGTCGAGTCATGTCAAGTCGTGTAATGTTGTGTCAAGTCATGTCATATCGAGTCACCTCATGTCAAGTTATGATATGTCATATCGAGTCAAGTAATTTCGGTTCATGTCATGTCGAGTCATGTTGTGTCATGTCTAGTCATGTCAAGTCAAATAATGTCGAATCATGTCATGTCGAGTCATGCCATGTCGAGTCACCTCATGTTGAGTCATGATATGTCATATTGAGTCAAGTAATTTCGAGTCCTGTCATGTTATGTCATGTCAAGTCATATCATGTCGAGTCATGTCATGATGAGTAATGTTAAGACATGTCGAGTCATGTCATGTCGAGTCATGTCATGATGAGTCAAGTTAAGACATGTAGAGACATATAAAATCATGTCATGTCGAGTCATGATGTATCATATCGAGTCAAGTAATTTCGAGTCATGTCATGTCATGTCGAGTCATATGTCCAGTCATTTCATGATGAGTTACATTAAGACATGTCGAGTCATGTCACGTCGAGTCATGTCTTGATGACACAAGTTAAGAGATGTTGAGTCATGTTGTGTCATGTCATGTTGAGTCATATCATGGCGAATTATGTCGAGTCATGTTGTGTCATGTCATGTCGAGTCATGTCATGTCGATTCACCTCATGTCGAGTCATGAAGTGTCATGTCGAGTCATGTCATGTCCAGTCATGTGATGATGAGTAACGTTAAGACATGTTGTGTCATGTCATGTTGAGTCATATTGGCTCGAGCCATATCGAGTCATGACAAGTCATGCCGTGTCATGTTGAGTCATGTCATGTTGACTCATAGAGTTATGTCATTTCGACACATGTCGAGTCAAGTCAAGTCGTGTAATGTTGTGTTGAGTCATGACATGTTGAGTCATGTCATGTCGAGTCATGTTGTGTCGTGGCTAGTCGTGTCAAGTCAAATAGAGTCGAATCATGTCATGTCGAGTCATGCCATGTCGAGTCACCTCATGTCGAGTCATGATGTGTCATATTGAGTCAAGTAATTTCGAGTCATGTCATGTTATGTCATGTCGAGTCATATCATGTCGAGTCATGTCATGATGAGTAAAGTTAAGACATGTCGAGTCATGTAAAATCATGTCATGTTGAGTGATGTCATGGTGAATTATGTCGAATCATGTCATGTCATGTCATGACATGTCGAATCATATCATGTATGAGTAACGTTAAGACATGTTGAGTCATGTCATGTCGAGTCATGTCATGATGAGTCAAGTTAAGACATGTAGAGACATATAAAATCATGTCATGTCGAGTGATGTCATGGCAAATTATGTCGAATCATATTGTGTCATGTCATGTCATGTCGAGTCACCTCATGTTGAGTCATGATGTGTCTTGTTGAGTCATGTCATGTTGATTCCTACAGTGTCATGTCATTTCGACTCATGTCGAGTCATGTCAAGTCGTGTAATGTTGTGTCAAGTCATGTCATGTGAAGTCATGTCATATCGAGTCACCTCATGTCGAGGCATAATGTGTCATAACATTTCAAATTATTTCGATTCATGTCATGTCGAGTCATGTCGACTCATGTTGTGTCATGTCTAGTCATGGCATGTCAAATCGTGCTATGTTGAATCATGTCGATTCATGTCAAGTCATGTCATGTCGAGCCTTGTCATGTCAAGTCATATGGTGTCATGTCATGTTGACTCATGTCGAGTCATGTGTCGAGTCATGTCATGTCGAGTCATGTCAAATCGAGTCACCTCATGTCAAGTTATGATATGTCATATCGAGTCAAGTAATTTCGATTCATGTCATGTCGAGTCATGTTGTGTCATGTCTAGTCATGTCAAGCCAAATAATGTCGAATCATGTCATGTCGAGTCATGCCATGTCGAGTCACCTCATGTTGAGTCATGATGTGTCATATTGAGTCAAGTAATTTCGAGTCCTGTCATGTTATGTCATGTCAAGTCATATCATGTCGAGTCATGTCATGATGAGTAACATTAAGACATGTCGAGTCATGTCATGTCGAGTCATGTCATGATGAGTCAAGTTAAGACATGTAGAGAATATAAAATCATGTCATGTCGAGTGATGTCATGGCAAATTATGTCGAATCATGTTGTGTCATGTCATGTCATGTCGAGTCATGTCATGTCGAGTCACCTCATGTTGAGTCATGATGTGTCTTGTTGAGTCATGTCATGTTGATTCCGACAGGGTCATGTCATTTCGACTCATGTCGAGTCATGTCAAGTCGTGTAATGTTGTGTCGAGTCATGTCATGTGAAGTCATGTCATATTGAGTCACCTCATGTCGAGGCATAATGTGTCATATCGAGTCAAATTATTTTGATTCATGTCATGTCGAGTCATGTCGACTCATGTGTCATGTCCAGTCATGGCATGTCGAGTCATGTCATATCGTGATATGTTGAATCATGTCGATTCATGTCAAGTCATGTCACGTCGAGCCTTGTCATGTCAGGTCATATGGTGTCATGTCATGTTGACTCATGTCGAGTCATGTGTCGAGTCATGTCATGTCGAGTCATGTCAAATCGAGTCACCTCATGTCAAGTCATGGTGTGTCATATCCAGTCAAGTAATTTTGATGCATTTCATGTCGAGTCATGTTGTGTCATGGTGAGAAATGTCATGTCGAATTATGTCGAATCATGCTCAGTCATGTCAAGTCATGTAATGTTGTGTTGAGTCTTGACATGTCGAGTCATGTGTCGTGTCTAGTCATGTCAAGTTGAATAATGTTGAATCATGTCATGTCGAGTCATGCCATGTTGAATCCCTTCATGTCGAGTCATGATGTGTCATAATGAGTCAAGTAATTTCGAGTCATATCATGTCATGTCATGTCGAGTCATATCATGTCATGTCATGATGAATAAAATTAAGACATGTTGAGTCATGTGAAATCATGTTATGTCGAGTGATGTCATGGCGAATTATGTCGTATCATGTGTCATGTCATGACATGTCGAGTCATGTCATATCGTGTCACGTCATGTCGAGTCATGATGTGTCATATCGAGACAAGTAATTTCGATTCATGTCATGTTGAGTCATACTGTGTCATGTCTAGTCATGTCTTGTCGAGTCATGTCATGATGAATCACGTTAAGACATGTCGAGTCATGTCATGTTGATTCATGTCGAGTCATGTCGAGTCATGTTGAGTCATGTCAAGTCATGTAATGTTGTGTCGAGTCATGCCATGTCGAGTCATATTGTGTCATGTCTAGACATGTCAAGTCGAATAATGTTTAATCATGTCATGTCGAGTCATGTCATGCCCAGTCACCTCATGTCGAGTCATGATGTATCATATCGAGTCAAGTAATTTCGAGTCATGTCAAGTCGTGTAATGTTGTGTCGAGCCATGACATGTTGAGTCATGCCATGTCGAGTTACCTCATGTTGAGTCATGATGTGTCATATCGAGTCATGTCATGTTGAGTCATTTCATGTCCAGTCATATCATGCTGATTAACATTAAGACATGTGTCATTTCATGTCAGGTTGATTCATGTCAGTTTGAGCCATGTCGAGTCATGACAAGTCATGTCGAGTCATGTCAAGTCGTGTAATGTTGTGTCAAGTCATGTCATATCGAGTCACCTCATGTCAAGTTATGATATGTCATATCGAGTCAAGTAATTTCGATTCATGTCATGTCGAGTCATGTTGTGTCATGTCTAGTCATGTCAAGTCAAATAATGTCGAATCATGTCATGTCGAGTCATGCCATGTCGAGTCACCTCATGTTGAGTCATGATGTGTCATATTGAGTCAAGTAATTTCGAGTCATGTCATGTTATGTCATGTCAAGTCATATCATGTCGAGTCATGTCATGATGAGTAACGTTAAGACATGTCGAGTCATGTCATGTCGAGTCATGTCATGATGAGTCAAGTTAAGACATGTAGAGACATATAAAATCATGTCATGTCGAGTGATGTCATGGCAAATTATGTCGAATCATGTTGTGTCATGTCATGTCATGTCGAGTCATGTCATGCCGAGTCACCTCATGTTGAGTCATGATGTGTCTTGTTGAGTCATGTCATGTTGATTCCGACAGGGTCATGTCATTTCGACTCATGTCGAGTCATGTCAAGTCGTGTAATGTTGTGTCGAGTCATGTCATGTGAAGTCATGTCATATTGAGTCACCTCATGTCGAGGCATAATGTGTCATATCGAGTCAAATTATTTCGATTCATGTCATGTCGAGTCATGTCGACTCATGTGTCATGTCCAGTCATGGCATGTCGAGTCATGTCATATCGTGATATGTTGACTCATGTCGAGTCATGTGTCGAGTCATGTCATGTCGAGTCATGTCAAATCGAGTCACCTCATGTCAAGTCATGGTGTGTCATATCCAGTCAAGTAATTTTGATGCATTTCATGTCGAGTCATGTTGTGTCATGGTGAGAAATGTCATGTCGAATTATGTCGAATCATGCTCAGTCATGTCAAGTCATGTAATGTTGTGTCAAATCATGTCATGTTGAGTCATGTCATGTCTAGTCACCTCATGTCGAGGCATGATGTATCATATCGAGTCAAGAAGTTTTGAGTCATGTCATGTCGGGTCCTATCATGTCCAGTCATGACATGATGAGTAACGTTGAGACATCTCAAGTCATGTCATGTCGAGTCATGTCATGATAATTCAAGTTAAGACATGTTGAGTCATGTAAAGTCATGTCATGTTGAGTCATGTCAAGTCATGTAATGTTGTGTTGAGTCATGACATGTCGAGTCATGTGTCATGTCTAGTCATGTCAAGTTGAATAATGTCGAATCATGTCATGTCGAGTCATGCCATGTCGAGTCCCCTTATGTCGAGTCATGATGTGTCATATTGAGTCAAGTAATTTCGAGTCATATCATGTCATGTCATGTCGAGTCATATCATGTTGTCATGTCATGATGAGTAACATTAAGACATGTTGAGTCATGTGAAATCATGTTATGTCGAGTGATGTCATGGCGAATAATGTCATATCATGTGTCATGTCATGTCATGTCGAGTCATGTCATGTCATGTCATGTCGAGTCATATTATGTCCTGTCATGTCATGATGAGTAACGATAAGACATGTCGAGTCATGTCATGTCGAGTCATGTCATGATGAGTCAAGTTAAGACATGTCAAGACATATAAAATCATGTCATGTCGAGTGATGTCATGGCGAATTATATCGAACCATGTTGTGTCATGTCACGTCATGTCAAGTCATGTCATGTCGAGTCATCTCATGTCGAGTCATGATGTGTCATATCAAGACAAGTTATTTCGATTCATGTCATGTTGTTTCATGTCGAGTCATGTTGTGTCATGTCTAGTCACGGCATGTCGAGTCATGTTGTGATAAGTCATGTTAAGACATGTCAAGTCATGCCATGTTGAGTCATGTCATGGTGAATTATGTCGAATCATGTGGTGTCATGTCATGTCATGTTGTGTCATGTCATGTCGCGTCACTTCATGTCGAGTCTTGATGTGTCATTTCGAGTCAAGAAATTAAGAGTCATGTCATGTCATGTCGAGTCCTATCACATCCAGTATGTCATGATGAGTAACACTAATACATGTCAAGTCATGTCATATCGAGTCACCTCATGTCGAGTCATGATGTGTTGTATTGAGTCAAGTAATTTCGATTCATGTCATGGCGAGCCATGTAAAGTAATGTCATGTCGAGTCATGTCATGTTTACTCATGTCGAGTGATGTTAAGTCATGTCAAGTAAGGTAATGTTGTGTCGAGTCATGACATGTCGAGTCATGTCATGTTGATTCACCGCATGTGAAGTCATGATGTGTCATATCGCGTCATGTCATGTTGAGTCATTTCCTGTCCAGTCATATCATGATGATTAACGTTAAGACATGTTGTGTCATGTCATGTCGAGTCATGTCGGCTCGAGCCATGTCGAGTCATGACTAGTCATGCTGTGTCATGTTGAGTCATGTCATTTTGACTCATAAAGTGTCATGTCATTTCGATTCATGTCGAGTCATGTCAAGTCGTGTAATATTGTGTCGAGTCAAGTCATGTCGAGTCATGTCATATCGAGTCACCTCATGTCGAGTCATGATGTGTCATATCGAGTCAAGTTATTTCGATTCATGTCATGTCGAGTGATGTCGCATCATGTTGTGTCATGTCTAGTCATGTCATATCGAGTTATGTCATAATGAGTCACGTTAAGACATGTGAAGACATGTAATGTCGAGTCACATCATGTCGTGTTATGTCAAATTATGTCAAGTCATGTCAAGTCCAGTAATGTTGTGTCGAGTAATGTCATGTCGAGTCATGTCATATGGAGTCACCTCATGTTGAGTCATGATGTGTCATATTGAGTCAAGTAATTTTGATTCGTGTCATGTCGAGTTATGTCAACTCATGTTTAGTCATGTCATGTTGAGTCATGACGGCTTGAGCCATGTCGAGTCATGACAAGTCATGCTGTGTCATGTTGAGTCATATTATGTCCCGTCATGTCATGATGAGTAACGATAAGACATGTCGAGTCATGTCATTTCGATTCATGTCATGAAGAGTCAAGTTAAGTCATGTCGAGTCATATAAAATCATGTCATGTCAAGTGATGTCATGGCGAATTATATCGAACCATGTTGTGTCATGTCATGTCATGTCGAGTCATGTCATGTCCAGTCACCTCATGTTGAGGCATGATGTGTCATATCGAGTCAAGAAATTTTGAGTCATGTCATGTCGGGTGCTATCATGTCCAGTCATGACATGATGAGTAACGTTAAGACATTTCAAGTCATGTCATGTCGAGTCATGTCATGATAAGTCAACTTAAAACATGTCACGTCATGTAAAGTCATCATGTCGAGTCATGTCACGTCGACTATTGTTGAGTCATGTTCAATCATGTCAAGTCATGTAATGTTGTGTCAAATCATGTCATGTCGAGTCATGTCATGTCTAGTCACCTCATGTCGAGGCATGATGTGTCATATCGAGTCAAGAAGTTTTGAGTCAAGTCATGTCGGGTTCTATCATATCCAGTCATGACATGATGAGTAACGTTAAGACATGTCAAGTCATGTCATGTTGAGTCATGACACGATAAGTCAAGTTAAGACATGTTGAGTCATGTAAAGTCATGTCATGTCGAGTCATGTCATGTTGACTCTTGTCGAGTCATGTTGAGTCATGTCATGTCATGTAATGTTGTGTTGAGTCATGACATGTCGAGTCATGTGTCATGTCTAGTCATGTCAAGTTGAATAATGTCGAATCATGTCATGTCGAGTCGTGCCATGTCGAGTCCCCTCATGTCGAGTCATGATGTGTCATATTGAGTCAAGTAATTTCGAGTCATATCATGTCATGTCATGTCGAGTCATATCATGTCCAGTCATGTCATGATGAGTAACATTAAGACATGTTGAGTCATGTGAATTCATGTCATGTCGAGTGATGTCATGGCGAATTATGTCATATCATATTGTGTCATGTCATGTCATGTCGAGTCATATCATGTCATGTCATGTCGAGACATATTATGTCCAGTCATGTCATGATGAGTAACGATAAGACATGTCGAGTCATGTCATGTCGAGTCATGTCATGATGAGTCAAGTTAAGACATTTCGAGTCATATAAAATCATGTCATGTCG
The DNA here is from genome assembly GCA_026770705.1 of Isurus oxyrinchus. Lineage (NCBI taxonomy): Eukaryota > Metazoa > Chordata > Chondrichthyes > Lamniformes > Lamnidae > Isurus > Isurus oxyrinchus. The sequence goes on along the minus strand of JANJGN010000083.1, from coordinate 1,611,041 downwards.
AGTGCTGTCATGGCGAATTATATCGAACTATGTTGTTTCATGTCACGTCATGTCGAGTCACCTCATGACGAGTCATGATGTGTCATATCGAGTCATGGCATGTCGAGTCATGTCATGATGAGTCATGTTAAGACATGTCACGTCATGTCATGTTGTGTCATGTCATGGTGAATTATGTCGAATCGTGTCATGTCATGTCATGTCATGTTGTGTCATGTCATGTCGCGTCACCTCATGCCGCGTCTTGATCTGTCATATCGAGTCAAGAAATTAAGAGTCATGGCATGTCGAGTCCTATCACATCCAGTATGTCATGATGAGTAACATTAATACATGTCAAGTCATGTCATATCCAATCACCTCATATCGAGTCATGATGTGTTATATTGAGTCAAGTAATTTCGATTCATGTCATGTCGAGCCATGTAAATTCATGTCATGTCGACTCATGTCGAGTGATGTTGAGTTATGTCAAGTAATGTAATGTTGTGTCGAGTCATGACATGTCGAGTCATGTTGTGTCATGTCATGTTGAATAATATCGAATCATGTCATGTCGAGTCATGTCATGTCGAGTCACCTCATGTCGAGTCATAATGTATCATATTGAGTCAAGTAATGTTATGTCGAGTAATATCCTGTCCAGTCATGTCATGATGAGTCATGTTAATACATGTCAAGTCATGTCATATCAAGTCACCTCATGTCGAATCATGATGCATTGTATTGAGTCAAGTAATTTCGATTCATGTCACGTCGAGCCATGTCGAGTGATGTTGAGTCATGTCAAGTAATGTAATGTTGTGCCGAGTCATGACATGTCGAGTCATGTCATGTTGAGTCACCGCATGTGAAGTCATGATGTGTCATATCGAGTCATGTCATGTTGAGTCATTTCCTGTCCAGTCATATCATGATGATTAACATTAAGACATGTCGTGTCGTGTCATGTCGAGTCATATAATGTCATTGTAATGTCGAGTCATATTATGTCCAGTCATGTCATGATGAGTAACGATAAGACATGTCGAGTCCTGTTATGTCGAGTCATGTCATGATGAGTCAAGTTAAGACATGTCGAGTCATATAAAATCATGTCATGTCGAGTGCTGTCATGGCGAATTATATCGAACCATGTTGTGTCATGTCACGTCATGTCAAGTCACGTCATGTCGTGTCACCGCATGTCGAGTCATGATGTGTCATATCGAGTCATGGCATATCAAGTCATGTCATGTTGAGTCATGTCATGGTGAATTATGTCGAATCATGTGGTGTCATGTCATGTCATTTTGTGTCATGTCATGTCGAGTGACATCATATCGAGTCATGATGTGTTATATTGAGTCAAGTAATTTCGATTCATGTCATGTCGAGTCCTATCACATTCAGTATGTCATGATGAGTAACATTAATACATGTCAAGTCATGTCATATTGAGTCACCTCATATCGAGTCATGATGTGTTATATTGAGTCAAGTAATTTCGATTCATGTCATGTCGAGCCATGTAAATTCATGTCATGTTGAGTAATGTCATGTCGACTCATGTCGAGTGATGTTGAGTCATGTCAAGTAATGTAATGTTGTGACGAGTCATGATATGTCGAGTCATGTTGTGTCATGTCATGTTAAATAATGTCGAATCATGTCATGTCGAGTCATGTCATGTTGAGTCACCTCATTTCGAGTCATAACGTATCATATCGAGTCAAGTAATGTTATGTCGAGTAACATCCTGTCCAGTCATGTCATGATGAGTAACGTTAATACATATCAAGTCATGTCATGTTGAGTCATGTCATGGTGAATTATGTCGAATCATGTGGTGTCATGTCATTTTGTGTCATTTTGTGTCATGTCTTGTCGAGTCACCTCATGTCGAGACATGATGTGTCATATCAACCAAGAAATTTTGAGTCATGTCATGTCGAGTCCTATCACATCCAGTATGTCATGATAAGTAACGTTAAGACATGTCAAGTCATGTCATGTCGAGTCATGTCATGATAAGTCAAGTTAAGACATGTCGAGTCATGTAAAGTCATCATGTCGAGTCAGGTCACGTCGACTATTGTTGAGTCCTGTTCAATCATGTCAAGTCATTTAATGTTGTGACAAATCATGTCATGTCGAGTCATGTCATGTCCAGTCACCTCATGTCAAGGCATGATGTGTCATATCGAGTCAAGAAGTTTTGAGTCATGTCATGTCGGGTCCTATCATGTCCAGTCATGACATGATGAGTAACGTTGACATGTCAAGTCATGTCATGTTGAGTCATGTCATGATAAGTCAAGTTAAGACATGTTGAGTTATGTAAAGTCATGTCATGTCGAGTCATGTCATGTCGACTCTTGTCGAGTCATGTCAAGTCATGTAATGTGTTGAGTCATGACATGTCGAGTCATGTGTCATATCTAGTCATGTCAAGTTGAATAATGTCGAATCATGTCATGTCGAGTCATGCCATGTCGAGTCCCCTCATGTCGAGTCATGATGTGTCATATAGAGTCAAGTAATTTCGAGTCATATCATGTCATGTCATGTCGAGTCATATCATGTCCAGTCATGTCATGATGAGTAACATTAAGACATGTTGAGTCATGTGAAATCATGTCATGTCGAGTGATGTCAAAGCGAATTATGTCGTATCATGTTGTGTCATATCATGTCATGTCGAGACATATTATGTCCAGTCATGTCATGATGAGTAACGATAAGACATGTCGAGTCATGTCATGTCGGGTCATGTCATGATGAGTCAAGTTAAGACATGTCGAGTCATATAAAATCATGTCATGGCGAGTGCTGTCATGGTGAATTGTATCAAACCATGTTATGTCATGTCACGCCATGTCAAGTCACGTCATGTCAAGTCACATCATGTCGAGTCACCTCATTTCGAGTCATGATGTGTCATATCGAGTCATGGAATGTCGAGTCATGTCATGATGAGTCATGTTAAGACATGTCAAGTCATGTCATGTTGAGTCATGTCATTGTGAATTATGTCGAATCATGTGGTGTCATGTCATTTTGTGTCATGTCATGTCGAGTCACCTCATGTCGAGTCATGATGTGTCATATCAACCAAGAAATTTTGAGTCATGTCATGTCCAGTCCTATCACTACCAGTATGTCATGATCAGTAACATTAATACATGTCAAGTCATGTCATATCGAGTCACCTCATGTCGAGTCATGATGTGTTGTATTGAGTCAAGTAATTTTGATTCATGTCATGTCGAGCCATGTCGAGTGGTGTTGAGTCATGTCAAGTAATGTAATGTTGTGCTGAGTCATGACATGTCGAGTCATGTCATGTTGAGTCACCGCATGTGAAGTCATGATGTGTCATATCGAGTCATGTCATGTTGAGTCATTTCCTGTCCAGTCATATCATGATGATTAACGTTAAGACATGTCGTGTCTTGTCATGTCGAGTTATGTCGGCTCGAGCCATGTCGAGTCATGACAAGTCATGCCGTGTTATGTTGAGTCATGTCATTTTGACTCATACAGTGTCATGTCATTTCGATTCATGTCGAGTCATGTCAAGTCATGTAATGTGTCGAGTCTAGTCATGTCGAGTCATGTCATATCGAGTCAACTCATGTCGAGTCATGGATGTGTCATATCGAGTCAAGTAATTTCAATTCATGTCATGTCGAGTCAGGTCGAGTCATGTTGTGTCATGTCTAGTCATGTCATATCGAGTCATGTCATGATGAGTCACGTTAAGACATGTGAAGTTATGTAATGTCGAGTCACATCGTGTCGTGTTATGTCAAATCATGTCAAGTCATGTCAAGTCCTGTAATGTTGTGCTGAGTCATGTCATGTCGAGTCATGTCATATCGATTCATCTCATGTTGAGTCATGATGTGTGATATTGAGTCAAGTAATTTTGATTCGTGTCATGTCGAGTTATGTCAACTCATGTTTAGTCACGTCATGTTGAATCATGACGGCTTGAGCCATGTCGAGTCATGACAAGTCATGCCGTGTCATGTTGAGTCATGTCATGTTGGCTCATACAGTGTCATGTCATTTCATCTCATGTTGAGTCAGGTCAAGTTTTGTAATGTTGTCGAGACATGACATGTCGAGTCATGTCATATCGAGGCAACTCATGTCGAGTCATAATATATCATGTCGAGTCAAGTAATTTCGATTCATGTCATGCTGAGCCATGTAAAGTTATGTCATGTCGCGTCATGTCATGTCGACTCATGTCGAGTCATGTTGAGTCATGTCAAGTGACGTAATATTGTGTCGAATCATGACATGTCTAGTCATGTTGTGTCATGTCTAGTCATGTCTTGTCGAATAATGTTGAATCATGTCATGTCAAGTCATGTCATGTCGAGTCACCTCCTGTCGAGTCATGATGTGTCATATCGAGTCAAGTAATGTTATGTCAAGTCATATCATGTCGAGTCATGTCATGATGAGTAATGTTAATACATTTCGAGTCATGTCATGTTGAGTCATTTCCTGTCCAGTCATTTCATGATGATTAACGTTAAGACATGTCGTGTCATGTCATGTCGAGTCATATCATGTCATGTCATGTCGAGACATATTATGTCCAGTCATGTCATGATGAGTAACGATAAGACATGTCGAGTCATGTCATGCCGAGTCATGTCATGATAAGTCAAGTTAAGACATGTCGAGTCATGTAAAGTCATCATGTCGAGTCATGTCACATCGACTATTGTTGAGTCCTGTTCAATCATGTCAAGTCATGTAATGTTGTGTCAAATCATGTCATGTCGAGTCATGTCATGTCCAGTCACCTCATGTCGAGGCATGATGTGTCATATCGAGTCAAGAAGTTTTGAGTCATGTCATGTTGGGTCCTATCATGTCCAGTCATGAGATGATGAGTAACGTTAAGACATGTCAAGTCATGTCATGCTGAGTCATGTCATGATAAGTCAAGTTAAGACATGTTGAGTCATGTAAAGTCATGTCATGTCGAGTCACGTCATGTCGACTCTTGTTGAGTCATGTTGAGTCATGTCAAGTCATGTAATCTGTTGAGTCATGACATGTCAAGTCATGTGTCATATCTAGTCATGTCAAGTTGAATAATGTCGAATCATGTCATGTCGAGTCACGCAATGTCGAGTCACCTCATGTCGAGTCATGATGTGTCATATAGAGTCAAGTAATTTCGAGTCATATCATGTCCAGTCATGTCATGATGAGTAACATTAAGACATATTGAGTCATGTGAAATCACGTCATGTCGAGTGATGTCATAGCGAATTATGTCGTATCATGTCGAGTCATATCATGTCATGTCATGTCGAGACATATTATGTCTAGTCATGTCATGATGAGTAACGATAAGACATGTCGAGTCATGTCATGCCGAGGCATGTCATGATAAGTCAAGTTAAGACATGTCGAGTCATGTAAAGTCATCATGTCGAGTCATGTCACGTCGACTATTGTTGAGTCCTGTTCAATCATGTCAAGTCATGTAATGTTGTGTCAAACCATGTCATGTCGAGTCATGTCATGTCCAGTCACCTCATGTCGAGGCATGATGCGTCATATCGAGTCAAGAAGTTTTGAGTCATGTCATGTCGGGTCCTATCATGTCCAGTCATGACATGATGAGTAATTTTAAGACATGTCAAGTCATGTCATGTTGAGTCATGTCATGATAAGTCAAGTTAAGACATGTTGAGTCATGTAAAGTCATGTCATGTCGAGTCATGTCATGTCGACTCTTGTCGAGTCATGTTGAGTCATGTCAAGTCATGTAATGTGTTGAGTCATGACATGTCGACTCATGTGTCATATCTAGTCATGTCAAGTTGAATAATGTCGAATCATGTCATGTCAAGTCACGCCATGTCAAGTCCCCTCATGTCGAGTCATGATGTGTCATATAGAGTCAAGTAATTTCGAGTCATATCATGTCATGTCATGTCGAGTCATATCATGTCCAGTCATGTCATGATGAGTAACATTAAGACATGTTGAGTCATGTGAAATCATGTCATGTCGAGTGATGTCATAGCGAATTATGTCGTATCATGTTGTGTCATATCGAGTCATGTCATGTCGAGACATATTATGTCCAGTCATGTCATAATGAGTAACGATAAGACATGTCAAGTCATGGCATGTCGAGTCATGTCATGATGAGTCAAGTTAAGACATGTCGAGTCATATAAAATCATGTCATGTCGAGTGCTGTCATGGCGAATTATATCGAACCATGTTGTGTCATGTCACGTCATGTCAAGTCACGTCATGTCGAGTCACCTCATGTCGAGTCATGATGTGTCATATCGAGTCATGGCATGTCGAGTCATGTCATGATGAGTCATGTTAAGACATGTCAAGTCATGTCATGTTGAGTCATGTCATGGTGAATTATGTCGAATCATGTGGTGTCATGTCATTTTGTGTCATGTCATGTCGAGTCACCTCATGTCGAGTCTTGATGTGTCATATCAACCAAGAAATTTTGAGTCATGTCATGTCGAGTCCTATCACATCCTGTATGTCATGATGAGTAACATTCATACATGTCAAGTCATGTCATATCAAGTCACCTCATGTCGAGTCATGGATGTTTCATAGCGAGTCAAGTAATTTCGATTCATGTCATGTCGAGTCAGGTTGAGTCATGTTGTGTCATGTCTAGTCATGTCATATCGAGTCATGTCATGATGAGTCACGTTAAGACATGTGAAGTTATGTAATGTCGAGTCACATCATGTCGTGTTATGTCAAATCATGTCAAGTCATGTCAAGTCCTGTAATGTTGTGTTGAGTCATGTCATGTCGAGTCATGTCATATCGATTCAGCTCATGTTGAGTCATGATGTGTGATATTGAGTCAAGTAATTTTGATTCGTGTCGTGTCGAGTTATGTTAACTCATGTTTAGTCACGTCATGTTGAATCATGATGGCTTGAGCCATGTCGAGTCATGACAAGTCATGCCGTGTCATGTTGAGTCATGTCATGTTGGCTCATACAGTGTCATGTCATTTCATCTCATGTCGAGTCAGGTCAAGTTTTGTAATGTTGTCGAGACATGCCATGTCGAGTCATGTCATATCGAGGCAGCTCATGTCGAGTCATAATATGTCATATCGAGTCAAGTAATTTCGATTCATGTCATGTTGAGCCATGTAAAGTTATGTCATGTCGCGTCATGTCATGTCGACTCATGTCGAGTCTTGTTGAGTCATGTCAAGTGACGTAATATTGTGTCGAATCATGACATGTCTAGTCATGTTGTGTCATGTCTAGTCATGTCATGTCGAATAATTTTGAATCATGCCATGTCAAGTCATGTCATGTCGAGTCACCTCATGTCGAGTCATGATGTGTCATATCGAGTCAAATAATGTTATGTTGAGTCATATCATGTTGAGTCATGTCACGTTGAGTCACCGTATGTGAAGTCATGATGTGTCATATCGAGTCATGTCATGTTGAGTCATTTCCTGTCCAGTCATATCATGATGATTAACGTTAAGACATGTCGTGTCATGTCATGTCGAGTCATGTCGGCTCGAGCCATATCGAGTCATGACAAGTCATGCCGTGTCATGTTGAGTCATGTCATTTTGAAGCATACAGTGTCATGTCATTTCAATTCATGTCGAGTCATGTCAAGTCGTGTGATGTTGTGTCGAGTCATGTCGTGTTGAGTCATGTCATATCGAGTCACCTCATGTTGAGTCATGATGTGTCATATTGAGTCAAGAAATTTTGATTCGTGTCATGTTGAGTTATGTCAACTCATGTTTAGTCATGTCATGTCGAGTCATGACGGCTTGAGCCATGTTGAGTCATGACAAGTCATGCCGTGTCATGTTGAGTCATATTATGTCCAGTCATGTCATGATGAGTAACGATAAGACATGTCGAGTCATGTCATGTCGTGTCATGTCATGATGAGTCAAATTAAGACATGTCGATTCATTTAAAATCATGTCATGTCGAGTGATGTCATGGCCAATTATATCGAACCATGTTGTGTCATGTCACGTCATGTCGAGTCATGTCATGTCCAGTCACCTCATGTTGAGGCATGATGTGTCATATCGAGTCAAGAAATTTTGAGTCATGTCATGTTGGGTCCTGTCATGTCCAGTCATGACATGATGAGTAACTTTAAGACATGTCAAGTCATGTCATGCCGAGTCATGTCATGATAAGTCAAGTTAAGACATGTCGAGTCATGTAAAGTCATCATGTCGAGTCATGTCACGTCGACTATTGTTGAGTCATGTTCAGTCGTGTCAAGTCATGTAATGTTGTGTCAAATCATGTCATGTCGAGTCATGTCATGTCCAGTCACCTCATATCGAGTCATGATGTGTTATATTGAGTCAAGTAATTTCGATTCATGTCATGTCGAGCCATGTAAATTCATGTCATGTCGACTCATGTCGAGTGATGTTGAGTTATGTCAAGTAATGTAATGTTGTGTCGAGTCATGACATGTCGAGTCATGTTGTGTCATGTCATGTTGAATAATATCGAATCATGTCATGTCAAGTCATGTCATGTCGAGTCACCTCATGTCGAGTCATAATGTATCATATTGAGTCAAGTAATGTTATGTCGAGTAATATCCTGTCCAGTCATGTCATGATGAGTCATGTTAATACATGTCGAGTCATGTCATGTTGAGTCATGTCATGGTGAACTATGTCGAATCATGTGGTGTCATGTCATTTTGTGTCATGTCATGTCGAGTCACCTCATGTCGAGTCATGATGTGTCATATCAACCAAGAAATTTTGAGTCATGTCATGTCGTTTCCTATCACATCCAGTATGTCATGATGAGTAACATTAATACATGTCAAGTCATGTCATATCAAGTCACCTCATGTCGAATCATGATGCATTGTATTGAGTCAAGTAATTTCGATTCATGTCACGTCGAGCCATGTCGAGTGATGTTGAGTCATGTCAAGTAATGTAATGTTGTGCTGAGTCATGACATGTCGAGTCATGTCATGTTGAGTCACCGCATGTGAAGTCATGATGTGTCATATCGAGTCATGTCATGTTGAGTCATTTCCTGTCCAGTCATATCATGATGATTAACATTAAGACATGTCGTGTCGTGTCATGTCGAGTCATATAATGTCATTGTAATGTCGAGTCATATTATGTCCAGTCATGTCATGATGAGTAACGATAAGACATGTCGAGTCCTGTTATGTCGAGTCATGTCATGATGAGTCAAGTTAAGACATGTCGAGTCATATAAAATCATGTCATGTCGAGTGCTGTCATGGCGAATTATATCGAACCATGTTGTGTCATGTCACGTCATGTCAAGTCACGTCATGTCGTGTCACCGCATGTCGAGTCATGATGTGTCATATCGAGTCATGGCATATCAAGTCATGTCATGTTGAGTCATGTCATGGTGAATTATGTCGAATCATGTGGTGTCATGTCATGTCATTTTGTGTCATGTCATGTCGAGTGACATCATATCGAGTCATGATGTGTTATATTGAGTCAAGTAATTTCGATTCATGTCATGTCGAGTCCTATCACATTCAGTATGTCATGATGAGTAACATTAATACATGTCAAGTCATGTCATATTGAGTCACCTCATATCGAGTCATGATGTGTTATATTGAGTCAAGTAATTTCGATTCATGTCATGTCGAGCCATGTAAATTCATGTCATGTTGAGTAATGTCATGTCGACTCATGTCGAGTGATGTTGAGTCATGTCAAGTAATGTAATGTTGTGACGAGTCATGATATGTCGAGTCATGTTGTGTCATGTCATGTTAAATAATGTCGAATCATGTCATGTCGAGTCATGTCATGTTGAGTCACCTCATTTCGAGTCATAACATATCATATCGAGTCAAGTAATGTTATGTCGAGTAACATCCTGTCCAGTCATGTCATGATGAGTAACGTTAATACATATCAAGTCATGTCATGTTGAGTCATGTCATGGTGAATTATGTCGAATCATGTGGTGTCATGTCATTTTGTGTCATTTTGTGTCATGTCTTGTCGAGTCACCTCATGTCGAGACATGATGTGTCATATCAACCAAGAAATTTTGAGTCATGTCATGTCGAGTCCTATCACATCCAGTATGTCATGATAAGTAACGTTAAGACATGTCAAGTCATGTCATGTCGAGTCATGTCATGATAAGTCAAGTTAAGACATGTCGAGTCATGTAAAGTCATCATGTCGAGTCAGGTCACGTCGACTATTGTTGAGTCCTGTTCAATCATGTCAAGTCATTTAATGTTGTGACAAATCATGTCATGTCGAGTCATGTCATGTCCAGTCACCTCATGTCAAGGCATGATGTGTCATATCGAGTCAAGAAGTTTTGAGTCATGTCATGTCGGGTCCTATCATGTCCAGTCATGACATGATGAGTAACGTTGACATGTCAAGTCATGTCATGTTGAGTCATGTCATGATAAGTCAAGTTAAGACATGTTGAGTTATGTAAAGTCATGTCATGTCGAGTCATGTCATGTCGACTCTTGTCGAGTCATGTCAAGTCATGTAATGTGTTGAGTCATGACATGTCGAGTCATGTGTCATATCTAGTCATGTCAAGTTGAATAATGTCGAATCATGTCATGTCGAGTCATGCCATGTTGAGTCCCCTCATGTCGAGTCATGATGTGTCATATAGAGTCAAGTAATTTCGAGTCATATCATGTCATGTCATGTCGAGTCATATCATGTCCAGTCATGTCATGATGAGTAACATTAAGACATGTTGAGTCATGTGAAATCATGTCATGTCGAGTGATGTCAAAGCGAATTATGTCGTATCATGTTGTGTCATATCATGTCATGTCGAGACATATTATGTCCAGTCATGTCATGATGAGTAACGATAAGACATGTCGAGTCATGTCATGTCGGGTCATGTCATGATGAGTCAAGTTAAGACATGTCGAGTCATATAAAATCATGTCATGTCGAGTGCTGTCATGGTGAATTGTATCAAACCATGTTATGTCATGTCACGCCATGTCAAGTCACGTCATGTCAAGTCACATCATGTCGAGTCACCTCATTTCGAGTCATGATGTGTCATATCGAGTCATGGAATGTCGAGTCATGTCATGATGAGTCATGTTAAGACATGTCAAGTCATGTCATGTTGAGTCATGTCATTGTGAATTATGTCGAATCATGTGGTGTCATGTCATTTTGTGTCATGTCATGTCGAGTCACCTCATGTCGAGTCATGATGTGTCATATCAACCAAGAAATTTTGAGTCATGTCATGTCGAGTCCTATCACTACCAGTATGTCATGATCAGTAACATTAATACATGTCAAGTCATGTCATATCGAGTCACCTCATGTCGAGTCATGATGTGTTGTATTGAGTCAAGTAATTTTGATTCATGTCATGTCGAGCCATGTCGAGTGGTGTTGAGTCATGTCAAGTAATGTAATGTTGTGCTGAGTCATGACATGTCGAGTCATGTCATGTTGAGTCACCGCATGTGAAGTCATGATGTGTCATATCGAGTCATGTCATGTTGAGTCATTTCCTGTCCAGTCATATCATGATGATTAACGTTAAGATATGTCGTGTCTTGTCATGTCGAGTTATGTCGGCTCGAGCCATGTCGAGTCATGACAAGTCATGCCGTGTTATGTTGAGTCATGTCATTTTGACTCATACAGTGTCATGTCATTTCGATTCATGTCGAGTCATGTCAAGTCATGTAATGTGTCGAGTCTAGTCATGTCGAGTCATGTCATATCGAGTCAACTCATGTCGAGTCATGGATGTGTCATATCGAGTCAAGTAATTTCAATTCATGTCATGTCGAGTCAGGTCGAGTCATGTTGTGTCATGTCTAGTCATGTCATATCGAGTCATGTCATGATGAGTCACGTTAAGACATGTGAAGTTATGTAATGTCGAGTCACATCGTGTCGTGTTATGTCAAATCATGTCAAGTCATGTCAAGTCCTGTAATGTTGTGCTGAGTCATGTCATGTCGAGTCATGTCATATCGATTCATCTCATGTTGAGTCATGATGTGTGATATTGAGTCAAGTAATTTTGATTCGTGTCATGTCGAGTTATGTCAACTCATATTTAGTCACGTCATGTTGAATCGTGACGGCTTGAGCCATGTCGAGTCATGACAAGTCATGCCGTGTCATGTTGAGTCATGTCATGTTGGCTCATACAGTGTCATGTCATTTCATCTCATGTTGAGTCAGGTCAAGTTTTGTAATGTTGTCGAGACATGCCATGTCGAGTCATGTCATATCGAGGCAACTCATGTCGAGTCATAATATATCATGTCGAGTCAAGTAATTTCGATTCATGTCATGCTGAGCCATGTAAAGTTATGTCATGTCGCGTCATGTCATGTCGACTCATGTCGAGTCATGTTGAGTCATGTCAAGTGACGTAATATTGTGTCGAATCATGACATGTCTAGTCATGTTGTGTCATGTCTAGTCATGTCTTGTCGAATAATGTTGAATCATGTCATGTCAAGTCATGTCATGTCGAGTCACCTCCTGTCGAGTCATGATGTGTCATATCGAGTCAAGTAATGTTATGTCAAGTCATATCATGTCGAGTCATGTCATGATGAGTAATGTTAATACATTTCGAGTCATGTCATGTTGAGTCACCACATGTGAAGTCATGATGTGCCATATCGAGTCATGTCATGTTGAGTCATTTCCTGTCCAGTCATTTCATGATGATTAACGTTAAGACATGTCGTGTCATGTCATGTCGAGTCATATCATGTCATGTCATGTCGAGACATATTATGTCCAGTCATGTCATGATGAGTAACGATAAGACATGTCGAGTCATGTCATGCCGAGTCATGTCATGATAAGTCAAGTTAAGACATGTCGAGTCATGTAAAGTCATCATGTCGAGTCATGTCACGTCGACTATTGTTGAGTCCTGTTCAATCATGTCAAGTCATGTAATGTTGTGTCAAATCATGTCATGTCGAGTCATGTCATGTCCAGTCACCTCATGTCGAGGCATGATGTGTCATATCGAGTCAAGAAGTTTTGAGTCATGTCATGTTGGGTCCTATCATGTCCAGTCATGAGATGATGAGTAACGTTAAGACATGTCAAGTCATGTCATGCTGAGTCATGTCATGATAAGTCAAGTTAAGACATGTTGAGTCATGTAAAGTCATGTCATGTCGAGTCATGTCATGTCGACTCTTGTTGAGTCATGTTGAGTCATGTCAAGTCATGTAATCTGTTGAGTCATGACATGTCAAGTCATGTGTCATATCTAGTCATGTCAAGTTGAATAATGTCGAATCATGTCATGTCGAGTCACGCAATGTCGAGTCACCTCATGTCGAGTCATGATGTGTCATATAGAGTCAAGTAATTTCGAGTCATATCATGTCATGTCATGTCGAGTCATATCATGTCCAGTCATGTCATGATGAGTAACATTAAGACATGTTGAGTCATGTGAAATCACGTCATGTCGAGTGATGTCATAGCGAATTATGTCGTATCATGTCGAGTCATATCATGTCATGTCATGTCGAGACATATTATGTCTAGTCATGTCATGATGAGTAACGATAAGACATGTCGAGTCATGTCATGCCGAGGCATGTCATGATAAGTCAAGTTAAGACATGTCGAGTCATGTAAAGTCATCATGTCGAGTCATGTCACGTCGACTATTGTTGAGTCCTGTTCAATCATGTCAAGTCATGTAATGTTGTGTCAAACCATGTCATGTCGAGTCATGTCATGTCCAGTCACCTCATGTCGAGGCATGATGCGTCATATCGAGTCAAGAAGTTTTGAGTCATGTCATGTCGGGTCCTATCATGTCCAGTCATGACATGATGAGTAACTTTAAGACATGTCAAGTCATGTCATGTTGAGTCATGTCATGATAAGTCAAGTTAAGACATGTTGAGTCATGTAAAGTCATGTCATGTCGAGTCATGTCATGTCGACTCTTGTCGAGTCATGTTGAGTCATGTCAAGTCATGTAATGTGTTGAGTCATGACATGTCGACTCATGTGTCATATCTAGTCATGTCAAGTTGAATAATGTCGAATCATGTCATGTCAAGTCACGCCATGTCAAGTCCCCTCATGTCGAGTCATGATGTGTCATATAGAGTCAAGTAATTTCGAGTCATATCATGTCATGTCATGTCGAGTCATATCATGTCCAGTCATGTCATGATGAGTAACATTAAGACATGTTGAGTCATGTGAAATCATGTCATGTCGAGTGATGTCATAGCGAATTATGTCGTATCATGTTGTGTCATATCGAGTCATGTCATGTCGAGACATATTATGTCCAGTCATGTCATAATGAGTAACGATAAGACATGTCAAGTCATGGCATGTCGAGTCATGTCATGATGAGTCAAGTTAAGACATGTCGAGTCATATAAAATCATGTCATGTCGAGTGCTGTCATGGCGAATTATATCGAACCATGTTGTGTCATGTCACGTCATGTCAAGTCACGTCATGTCGAGTCACCTCATGTCGAGTCATAATGTGTCATATCGAGTCATGGCATGTCGAGTCATGTCATGATGAGTCATGTTAAGACATGTCAAGTCGTCATGTTGAGTCATGTCATGGTGAATTATGTCGAATCATGTGGTGTCATGTCATTTTGTGTCATGTCATGTCGAGTCACCTCATGTCGAGTCTTGATGTGTCATATCAACCAAGAAATTTTGAGTCATGTCATGTCGAGTCCTATCACATCCTGTATGTCATGATGAGTAACATTCATACATGTCAAGTCATGTCATATCAAGTCACCTCATGTCGAGTCATGGATGTTTCATAGCGAGTCAAGTAATTTCGATTCATGTCATGTCGAGTCAGGTTGAGTCATGTTGTGTCATGTCTAGTCATGTCATATCGAGTCATGTCATGATGAGTCACGTTAAGACATGTGAAGTTATGTAATGTCGAGTCACATCATGTCGTGTTATGTCAAATCATGTCAAGTCATGTCAAGTCCTGTAACGTTGTGTTGAGTCATGTCATGTCGAGTCATGTCATATCGATTCAGCTCATGTTGAGTCATGATGTGTGATATTGAGTCAAGTAATTTTGATTCGTGTCGTGTCGAGTTATGTTAACTCATGTTTAGTCACGTCATGTTGAATCATGATGGCTTGAGCCATGTCGAGTCATGACAAGTCATGCCGTGTCATGTTGAGTCATGTCATGTTGGCTCATACAGTGTCATGTCATTTCATCTCATGTCGAGTCAGGTCAAGTTTTGTAATGTTGTCGAGACATGCCATGTCGAGTCATGTCATATCGAGGCAGCTCATGTCGAGTCATAATATGTCATATCGAGTCAAGTAATTTCGATTCATGTCATGTTGAGCCATGTAAAGTTATGTCATGTTGCGTCATGTCATGTCGACTCATGTCGAGTCTTGTTGAGTCATGTCAAGTGACGTAATATTGTGTTGAATCATGACATGTCTAGTCATGTTGTGTCATGTCTAGTCATGTCATGTCGAATAATTTTGAATCATGCCATGTCAAGTCATGTCATGTCGAGTCACCTCATGTCGAGTCATGATGTGTCATATCGAGTCAAATAATGTTATGTTGAGTCATATCATGTTGAGTCATGTCACATTGAGTCACCGTATGTGAAGTCATGATGTGTCATATCGAGTCATGTCATGTTGAGTCATTTCCTGTCCAGTCATATCATGATGATTAACGTTAAGACATGTCGTGTCATGTCATGTCGAGTCATGTCGGCTCGAGCCATATCGAGTCATGACAAGTCATGCCGTGTCATGTTGAGTCATGTCATTTTGAAGCATACAGTGTCATGTCATTTCAATTCATGTCGAGTCATGTCAAGTCGTGTGATGTTGTGTCGAGTCATGTCGTGTTGAGTCATGTCATATCGAGTCACCTCATGTTGAGTCATGATGTGTCATATTGAGTCAAGAAATTTTGATTCGTGTCATGTTGAGTTATGTCAACTCATGTTTAGTCATGTCATGTCGAGTCATGACGGCTTGAGCCATGTTGAGTCATGACAAGTCATGCCGTGTCATGTTGAGTCATATTATGTCCAGTCATGTCATGATGAGTAACGATAAGACATGTCGAGTCATGTCATGTCGTGTCATGTCATGATGAGTCAAATTAAGACATGTCGATTCATTTAAAATCATGTCATGTCGAGTGATGTCATGGCCAATTATATCGAACCATGTTGTGTCATGTCACGTCATGTCGAGTCATGTCATGTCCAGTCACCTCATGTTGAGGCATGATGTGTCATATCGAGTCAAGAAATTTTGAGTCATGTCATGTTGGGTCCTGTCATGTCCAGTCATGACATGATGAGTAACTTTAAGACATGTCAAGTCATGTCATGCCGAGTCATGTCATGATAAGTCAAGTTAAGACATGTCGAGTCATGTAAAGTCATCATGTCGAGTCATGTCACGTCGACTATTGTTGAGTCATGTTCAGTCGTGTCAAGTCATGTAATGTTGTGTCAAATCATGTCATGTCGAGTCATGTCATGTCCAGTCACCTCATATCGAGTCATGATGTGTTATATTGAGTCAAGTAATTTCGATTCATGTCATGTCGAGCCATGTAAATTCATGTCATGTCGACTCATGTCGAGTGATGTTGAGTTATGTCAAGTAATGTAATGTTGTGTCGAGTCATGACATGTCGAGTCATGTTGTGTCATGTCATGTTGAATAATATCGAATCATGTCATGTCAAGTCATGTCATGTCGAGTCACCTCATGTCGAGTCATAATGTATCATATTGAGTCAAGTAATGTTATGTCGAGTAATATCCTGTCCAGTCATGTCATGATGAGTCATGTTAATACATGTCGAGTCATGTCATGTTGAGTCATGTCATGGTGAACTATGTCGAATCATGTGGTGTCATGTCATTTTGTGTCATGTCATGTCGAGTCACCTCATGTCGAGTCATGATGTGTCATATCAACCAAGAAATTTTGAGTCATGTCATGTCGTTTCCTATCACATCCAGTATGTCATGATGAGTAACATTAATACATGTCAAGTCATGTCATATCAAGTCACCTCATGTCGAATCATGATGCATTGTATTGAGTCAAGTAATTTCGATTCATGTCACGTCGAGCCATGTCGAGTGATGTTGAGTCATGTCAAGTAATGTAATGTTGTGCTGAGTCATGACATGTCGAGTCATGTCATGTTGAGTCACCGCATGTGAAGTCATGATGTGTCATATCGAGTCATGTCATGTTGAGTCATTTCCTGTCCAGTCATATCATGATGATTAACATTAAGACATGTCGTGTCGTGTCATGTCGAGTCATATAATGTCATTGTAATGTCGAGTCATATTATGTCCAGTCATGTCATGATGAGTAACGATAAGACATGTCGAGTCCTGTTATGTCGAGTCATGTCATGATGAGTCAAGTTAAGACATGTCGAGTCATATAAAATCATGTCATGTCGAGTGCTGTCATGGCGAATTATATCGAACCATGTTGTGTCATGTCACGTCATGTCAAGTCACGTCATGTCGTGTCACCGCATGTCGAGTCATGATGTGTCATATCGAGTCATGGCATATCAAGTCATGTCATGTTGAGTCATGTCATGGTGAATTATGTCGAATCATGTGGTGTCATGTCATGTCATTTTGTGTCATGTCATGTCGAGTGACATCATATCGAGTCATGATGTGTTATATTGAGTCAAGTAATTTCGATTCATGTCATGTCGAGTCCTATCACATTCAGTATGTCATGATGAGTAACATTAATACATGTCAAGTCATGTCATATTGAGTCACCTCATATCGAGTCATGATGTGTTATATTGAGTCAAGTAATTTCGATTCATGTCATGTCGAGCCATGTAAATTCATGTCATGTTGAGTAATGTCATGTCGACTCATGTCGAGTGATGTTGAGTCATGTCAAGTAATGTAATGTTGTGACGAGTCATGATATGTCGAGTCATGTTGTGTCATGTCATGTTAAATAATGTCGAATCATGTCATGTCGAGTCATGTCATGTTGAGTCACCTCATTTCGAGTCATAACATATCATATCGAGTCAAGTAATGTTATGTCGAGTAACATCCTGTCCAGTCATGTCATGATGAGTAACGTTAATACATATCAAGTCATGTCATGTTGAGTCATGTCATGGTGAATTATGTCGAATCATGTGGTGTCATGTCATTTTGTGTCATTTTGTGTCATGTCTTGTCGAGTCACCTCATGTCGAGACATGATGTGTCATATCAACCAAGAAATTTTGAGTCATGTCATGTCGAGTCCTATCACATCCAGTATGTCATGATAAGTAACGTTAAGACATGTCAAGTCATGTCATGTCGAGTCATGTCATGATAAGTCAAGTTAAGACATGTCGAGTCATGTAAAGTCATCATGTCGAGTCAGGTCACGTCGACTATTGTTGAGTCCTGTTCAATCATGTCAAGTCATTTAATGTTGTGACAAATCATGTCATGTCGAGTCATGTCATGTCCAGTCACCTCATGTCAAGGCATGATGTGTCATATCGAGTCAAGAAGTTTTGAGTCATGTCATGTCGGGTCCTATCATGTCCAGTCATGACATGATGAGTAACGTTGACATGTCAAGTCATGTCATGTTGAGTCATGTCATGATAAGTCAAGTTAAGACATGTTGAGTTATGTAAAGTCATGTCATGTCGAGTCATGTCATGTCGACTCTTGTCGAGTCATGTCAAGTCATGTAATGTGTTGAGTCATGACATGTCGAGTCATGTGTCATATCTAGTCATGTCAAGTTGAATAATGTCGAATCATGTCATGTCGAGTCATGCCATGTTGAGTCCCCTCATGTCGAGTCATGATGTGTCATATAGAGTCAAGTAATTTCGAGTCATATCATGTCATGTCATGTCGAGTCATATCATGTCCAGTCATGTCATGATGAGTAACATTAAGACATGTTGAGTCATGTGAAATCATGTCATGTCGAGTGATGTCAAAGCGAATTATGTCGTATCATGTTGTGTCATATCATGTCATGTCGAGACATATTATGTCCAGTCATGTCATGATGAGTAACGATAAGACATGTCGAGTCATGTCATGTCGGGTCATGTCATGATGAGTCAAGTTAAGACATGTCGAGTCATATAAAATCATGTCATGTCGAGTGCTGTCATGGTGAATTGTATCAAACCATGTTATGTCATGTCACGCCATGTCAAGTCACGTCATGTCAAGTCACATCATGTCGAGTCACCTCATTTCGAGTCATGATGTGTCATATCGAGTCATGGAATGTCGAGTCATGTCATGATGAGTCATGTTAAGACATGTCAAGTCATGTCATGTTGAGTCATGTCATTGTGAATTATGTCGAATCATGTGGTGTCATGTCATTTTGTGTCATGTCATGTCGAGTCACCTCATGTCGAGTCATGATGTGTCATATCAACCAAGAAATTTTGAGTCATGTCATGTCGAGTCCTATCACTACCAGTATGTCATGATCAGTAACATTAATACATGTCAAGTCATGTCATATCGAGTCACCTCATGTCGAGTCATGATGTGTTGTATTGAGTCAAGTAATTTTGATTCATGTCATGTCGAGCCATGTCGAGTGGTGTTGAGTCATGTCAAGTAATGTAATGTTGTGCTGAGTCATGACATGTCGAGTCATGTCATGTTGAGTCACCGCATGTGAAGTCATGATGTGTCATATCGAGTCATGTCATGTTGAGTCATTTCCTGTCCAGTCATATCATGATGATTAACGTTAAGATATGTCGTGTCTTGTCATGTCGAGTTATGTCGGCTCGAGCCATGTCGAGTCATGACAAGTCATGCCGTGTTATGTTGAGTCATGTCATTTTGACTCATACAGTGTCATGTCATTTCGATTCATGTCGAGTCATGTCAAGTCATGTAATGTGTCGAGTCTAGTCATGTCGAGTCATGTCATATCGAGTCAACTCATGTCGAGTCATGGATGTGTCATATCGAGTCAAGTAATTTCAATTCATGTCATGTCGAGTCAGGTCGAGTCATGTTGTGTCATGTCTAGTCATGTCATATCGAGTCATGTCATGATGAGTCACGTTAAGACATGTGAAGTTATGTAATGTCGAGTCACATCGTGTCGTGTTATGTCAAATCATGTCAAGTCATGTCAAGTCCTGTAATGTTGTGCTGAGTCATGTCATGTCGAGTCATGTCATATCGATTCATCTCATGTTGAGTCATGATGTGTGATATTGAGTCAAGTAATTTTGATTCGTGTCATGTCGAGTTATGTCAACTCATATTTAGTCACGTCATGTTGAATCGTGACGGCTTGAGCCATGTCGAGTCATGACAAGTCATGCCGTGTCATGTTGAGTCATGTCATGTTGGCTCATACAGTGTCATGTCATTTCATCTCATGTTGAGTCAGGTCAAGTTTTGTAATGTTGTCGAGACATGCCATGTCGAGTCATGTCATATCGAGGCAACTCATGTCGAGTCATAATATATCATGTCGAGTCAAGTAATTTCGATTCATGTCATGCTGAGCCATGTAAAGTTATGTCATGTCGCGTCATGTCATGTCGACTCATGTCGAGTCATGTTGAGTCATGTCAAGTGACGTAATATTGTGTCGAATCATGACATGTCTAGTCATGTTGTGTCATGTCTAGTCATGTCTTGTCGAATAATGTTGAATCATGTCATGTCAAGTCATGTCATGTCGAGTCACCTCCTGTCGAGTCATGATGTGTCATATCGAGTCAAGTAATGTTATGTCAAGTCATATCATGTCGAGTCATGTCATGATGAGTAATGTTAATACATTTCGAGTCATGTCATGTTGAGTCACCACATGTGAAGTCATGATGTGCCATATCGAGTCATGTCATGTTGAGTCATTTCCTGTCCAGTCATTTCATGATGATTAACGTTAAGACATGTCGTGTCATGTCATGTCGAGTC
>JANJGN010000083.1:367500-370000 GCA_026770705.1 Isurus oxyrinchus | reverse complement strand
CGGGTTAGGTTTAGGGTTAGGGTTAGGGTTTGGGTTAGGGTTAGGGTTAGGGTTAGGGTTAGGGTTAGGGTTAGGGTTAGGGTTAGTGTTAGGGTTAGTGTTAGGGTTAGGGTTAGGGTTAGGGTTATGGCTAGGGTTAGGGTTAGGGTTAGGGTTAGGGTTAGGTTTAGGGTTAGGGTTAGTGGTTAGGCTTAGGGTTAGGGTTAGGGTTAGGGTTAGGTTAGGATTAGGGTTAGGGTTAGGTCTAGGGTTAGGATTTGGGTTAGGATTAAGGTTAGGGTTAGGGTTAGGGTAAGGGTTAGGGTTAGATTCAGGGTCATGGGTACGGTCAGGGTCAGGGTCAGCGTCAGTGTCAGGGTCAGTGTCAGGGTCAGTGTCAGGTTCAGGTTCAGGGTCAGGGTCAGGGTCAGCGTCATGGTCAGTGTCAGGGTCAGGGTCAGGGTCAGAGTTAGGGTCAGGGCCAGGGTCAGGGTGAGGGTCAGGGTGAGTGTCAGGGTCAGGTTTGGGGTTAGGGTTAGCGTTAGTGTTTGTGTTAGGGTTAGGGTTAGGGTAAGGATAACGGTTATGGTTAGGGTTAGGGGTAGGGTTAGGGTTAGGGGTTAGGGTTACGGTTAATGGGTTAGGGTTCGGGTTAGTGGTAAGGGTTAGGCTTAGGCTTAGGGTTAGGGTTAGGGTTAGGAATAGGGGAAGGGTAAGGGTTAAGGTTAGGGTTAGGGGTTAGGGTTAGGGTTAGGGTTATGTTTAGGGTTAGGGTTAGGCTTAGGTTTAGGGGTAGGGTTAGGGTTAGGGTTAGTTTTAGGGTTAAGGTTGGGGTTAGGGTTAAGGTTAGGTTAAGGGTTAGGGTTAGGGTTAGGGTTATGGTTAGGGTTAGGTTTAGTGTTAGGTTTAGGGTTAGTGCTAGGGTTAGGGTTAATGGTTAGGGTTAGGGGTTAGGATTAGTGTTAGGGTTAGGGTTAAGGGTTAGGGTTAGGGGTAAGGGTTAGGGTGAGGGGTTAGGGTTAGGGGTTAGGGTTAGGGTTAGGGTTTGGGGTTAGCGTTAGGGGTTAGGGTTAGTGTTAGGGTTATGGTTAGGGTTAGGATTAGGTTTAGGGTTAGGGTTATGGTTAGGGTTAGTGTATGGGTTAGGGTTAGGGTTAGGGCATTCGGGTTAGGGTTAGGGATAGGGTTAGGGTTAGGGTTAGGGTTAGGCTAAGGGTTAGGGTTAGGGTTAGGGTTAGGGGTAGGGTTAGCGTTAGGGTTATGGATAGAGTTAGGTGTGTGGGTTAGGGTTAGGTTTAGGGTTAGGGGTTACGGTTACGGGTTAGGGTTCGGG
Source organism: Isurus oxyrinchus (assembly GCA_026770705.1). Classification (NCBI taxonomy): domain Eukaryota; kingdom Metazoa; phylum Chordata; class Chondrichthyes; order Lamniformes; family Lamnidae; genus Isurus; species Isurus oxyrinchus. The sequence goes on along the minus strand of JANJGN010000083.1, from coordinate 368,688 downwards.
GTTAGGTTAGGCTTAGGGTTAGGGTTAGTGTTAAGGGTTAGGGTTCGGGGTTACGGTTAAGGGTTAGGGTTAGGGTTAGGGTTACGGTTAATGTTAGGGCATTAGGGGTAGCGTGAGGGTTAGGGTTAAGGATAGGGTTAGGGCATTAGGGTTAGGGTTAGGGTTAGGATTAGGCTTAGGGTTAGGGTTAGGGTTCGGGTTAGTGTTAGGGTTAGGGTTAGGATTAGGGTTAGGGTTAGTGTTAGGGTTAGGGTTAGGATTAGGGTTAGGGTTAGGGTTTGGGTTAGGGTTAGGGTTAGGGTTAGGGTTAGGGTTAGGGTTAGGGTTAGTGTTAGGGTTAGGGTGAGTGTTAGGGTTAGGGCTAGGGTTAGGGTTTGGGTTAGGGTTAGGGTTAGGGTTAGGGGTTAGGGTTAGGGTTAGGGTTAGGGTTAGGGTTAGGGATAGGTTAGGGTTAGAGTTAGGGTTAGGGTTAGGGTTAGGATTTGGGTTAGGGTTAGGGTTAGGGTTAAAGTTAGGGTCAGGGTTAGGGTTAGGGTCAGGGTCATGGGTACAGTCAGGGTCAGGGTCAGGGTCAGGGTCAGGGTTAGGGTCAGTGTCAGGGTCAGTGTCAGGGTCAGGTTCAGGGTCAGGGTCGGGGTCAGCGTCAGGGTCAGTGTCAGGGTCAGGGTTAAGGTTATGGTTAGCGTTAGTGTTTGGGTTAGTGTTAGGGTTAGGGTTAGGGTTAGGGAAACGGTTAGGGTTAGGGTTATGTGTTAGGGTTAGGGTTATGGGTTAGGGTTACGGTTAGGGTTAGGGTTAGGGGTTTGGATTAGGGGTTAGGGTTAGGGTTAGGGTTAGGGTTAGGGGTTAGGGTTTTGGGTTATGGTTATGGTTAGGGTTAGGGTTCGGGTTAGGGTTAGAGTCAGGTTTAGGGTGTAGGGTTAGGTTAGGGTTTGGGATAGGGGTTAGGGTTAGGGGTTAGGGTTAGGGTAAGTGTTAGGGTTAGGGGTTAGGGTTCAGGTTGTTGGTAAGTGTTAGGGTTAGGGTTAGGGTTAGGCTTAGGGTTAGGGTTAGGGTTAGGGGTTAGGGTAAGGGTTTGGATTAGGGTTACGGATAGGGTTAGTGCTACGGTTAGGTTTAGGGTTAGGGTTAGGATTAGTGTTAGGGTGAGGGTTAGGGTTAGTGGTTAGGGTGAGGGTTAGGGTTAGC
>JANJGN010000083.1:312500-320000 GCA_026770705.1 Isurus oxyrinchus | reverse complement strand
TAGGGTTAGGGGTAGGGTTATGGTTAGTGTTAGGGTTAGGGTTAGGGTTAGGGTTAGGGTTTAGGGTTAGTGTTAGGGTTAGGGTTATGGTTAGGGTTATGGTTTGGGTTAGGGTTAGGCTTAGGTTTAGGGGTAGGGTTAGGGTTAGGGTTAGTTTTAGGGTTAAGGTTGGGGTTAGGGTTAAGGTTAGGGTTAGGGTTAGGGTTAGGGTTAGGGTTAGGGTTAGGTTTAGTGTTAGGTTTATGGTTAGTGCTAGGGTTAGGTTTAGTGGTTAGGGTTAGGGGTTAGGATTAGTGTTAGAGTTAGGGTTAGGGGTTAGGGCTAGGGGTTAGGGTTAGGGTTAGGGGTTAGGGTTAGGGGTTAGGGTTAGGGTTAGGGTTTGGGGTTAGCGCTAGGGGTTAGGGTTAGGGTTAGGGTTATTTTTAGGGATAGGGTTAGGGTTAGGGTTAGGGTTATGGTTAGGGATAGGGTATGGGTTAGGGTTTGGGTTAGGGCATTCGTGTTAGGGTTAGGGATAAGGTTAGGGTTAGGGTTAGGGTTAGGCTTAGGGTTAGGGTTAGGGTTAGAGTTAGGCGTAGGGTTAGGGTTAGGGTTAGGGTTAGGTGTGTGGGTTAGGGTAAGGGTTAGGGTTAGGGGTTACGGTTAAGGGTTAGGGTTAGTGTTATGGTTACGGTTAATGTTAGGGCATTAGGGTTAGGGTTACGGTTGGGGTAAAGGATAGGGTTAGGGCATTAGGGTTAGGGTTAGGGTTAGGATTAGGCTTAGGGTTAGGGTTAGGGTTAGGGTTAGGGTTAGTGTTAGGGTTAGGGTTAGGTTTAGGGTTAGGGTTAGTGTTAGGGTTAGGGTTAGGATTAGGGCTAGGGTTAGGGTTTGGGTTAGGGTTAGGGTTAGGGTTAGGGTTTGGGTTAGGGTCAGGGTTAGGTAAGGGTTAGGGTTAGGGTTAGGGTTAGGGTTAGGATTTGGGTTAGGGTTAGGTTCAGGGTTAGGGTTAGGGTCTGGGTCATGGGTACGGTCAGGGTCAGGGTCAGGTTCAGGGTCAGGGTCAGGGTCAGTGTCAGGGTCAGTGTCAGGGTCAGGTTCAGGTTCAGGGTCGGGGTCAGTGTCAGGGTCAGTGTCAGGGTCAGGGTCAGGGTGAGGGTCAGGGTCAGGCTCAGCGCCAGGGTCAGGGTGAGGGTAAGGGTCAGGGTCAGGGTCAGTGTTAAGGTTAGGGTTATCGCTAATGTTTGGGTTAGGGTTAGGGTTAGGGTTAGGGTAACGGTTAGGTTTAGGGTTATGGGTTAGGGTTAGGGTTAGGGGTTAGGGTTACGGTAAGGGTTAGGGTTAGGGGTTAGGGTTCGGGTTAGTGGTTAGGGTTAGTGTTAGGCTTAGGGTTAGGGTTAGGGTTAGGTTTAGGGTTAGTGTAAGGGTTAAGGTTAGGGTTAGGTTTAGGGTTAGGGGTAGGGTTACGGTTAGTGTTAGGGTTAGGGTTAGGGTTAGGGTTAGGGTTTAGGGTTAGGGTTAGGGTTAGGGTTAGGTGTTAGGGTAAGGGTCAGGGTTAGGGGTTATGGTTAGGGGTTAGGGTTAGGGTTAGGATTAGTGTTATGTTTAGGGTTAGGGTTAGGGATAGGATTAGGGTTAGGGTTCGGGTAAGGGTTAGGGTTAGGGTTAGGGTTAGGGTTAGGGTAAGGGATTTGGGTTAGGGGTTAGGGTTAGGGTTCGGGTTAGGGGTTAGGATTTTGGGTCAGGGTTAGGGTTAGGGTTAGGGTTAGGGTTAGGGTTAGGGTTAGAGTTAGGTTTAGGGTTCAGGGTTAGGGTTAGGGTTAGGGATAGGGGTTAGGGTGAGGTGTTAGGGTTAGGGTAAGGGTTAGGGGTTAGGGTTAGGGGTTACGGTTAGGGTTATGGTTAGGGTTAAGGTTAGGGTTAGGGTTAGGGTAAGGGTTAGGGGTTAGGGTTAGGGGTTACGGTTAGGATTATGGTTAGGGTTAAGGTTAGGGTTAGATTTCGGGTTAGTGTTAGGTTTAGGGTTAGGGATAGGGTTAGGGTTAGGGGTTAGGGTTAGGGTTAGGGTTAGGGTTAGGGGTTAGGGTTGGGGTTAGGGTTACTGTTAGTGTTACGGTTAGTGGTTAGGGTTAGGGGTTAGGGTTAGGGTTAGGATTAGGGTTAGGGCATTAGGGTTAGGGTTAGGGTTAGGGTTAGGGCATTAGGGTTAGGGTAAGAGTTAGGACATTAGGGTTAGGGTAAAGGTTAGGGTTAGGGTTAAGGTTAGGGTTAGGTTTAGGGTTAGGGGTAGGGTTAGGGTTAGGGTTAGGGTAAGGGTTAGGGTTAGGGTTAGGTTTAGGGATAGGGTTAGGGTTAGGGTTAGGGTTAGGGTTAGGGTTAGGGTTAGGGTTAGGGTTAGAGGTTAGGGTTAGCGTCAGGTTTAGGGTCAGGGTTAGTGTTAGGGTTTGTGTTAGGGTTAGGGTTAGGGTTAGGGTTCGGGTATGGGTTAGGGGTTAGGGTTAGGGTTAGGGTAATGGTTAGGGGTTAGGGTTAGGGGTTAGGGTTAGGGTAAGGGTTAGGGGTTAGCGTTAGGGGTTAGGGTTAGGGTTATGGTTAGGGTTAGGTTTAGGGTTTGGGTTAGGGTTATGGTTAGGGTTAGGGTATGGGTTAGGGTTAGGGTTAGGGATTAGGGTTAGGGTTAGGGATAGGGTTAGGGTGAGGGTTATGGTTAGGCTTAGGGTTTGGGTTAGGGTTAGGGTTAGGGGTAGGGTTAGGGTTAGGGTTAGGTTAGGTGTGAGGGTTAGGGTTAGGGTTAGGGTTAGGGGTTACGGTTACGGGTTAGGGTTCGGGTTTAGGGTTAGGCTTAGGGTTAGGGTTAGGGTTAAGGGTTAGGGTTAGGAGTTACGGTTAAGGGTTAGGGTTAGGGTTAGGGTCAGTGTTAGGGCATTAGGTTTAGGGTTAGGGTTAGGGTTAGGGATAGGGTTAGGGCATTAGGGTTAGGGTTAGTGTTAGGATTATGCTTAGGGTTTGGGTTAGGGTTAGTGTTAGGGTTAGGGTAAGGGTTAGTGTTAGGGTTAAGGTTAGGGTTAGCGTTAGGGTTATGGTTAGGGTAAGGGTTAGGGTTAGTGTTAGTGTTAGGGCTAGTTTTAGGGTTAGGGCTAGGATTAGGGTTAGGGTTAGGGTTAGGGTTTGGGTTAGGGTTAGGGTTAGGTGTTAGGGTTAGGGTTAGGGTCAGGGTTAGGGTTAGGTTAGGGTTAGGGTTAGGGTTAGGGTTAGTGTAAGGGTTAAGGTTAGGGTTAGGGTTAGGGTTAGGGTTAGGGGTAGGGTTACGGTTAGTGTTAGTGTTAGAGTTAGGGTTAGGGTTAGGGTTTAGGGTTAGTGTTAGGGTTAGGGTTAGGGTTAGGGTTAGGGTTAGGGTTATGTTTAGGGTTAGGGTTAGGGTTAGGGTTAGGGTTAGGGTTAGGGTTAGGGTTAGGGTTAGGGCTAGGGTTAGGGTTAGTTTTAGGGTTAAGGTTGGGGTTAGTGTTAAGGTTAGGGGTAGGGTTAGGGTTAGGGTTAGGGTTAGGATTAGGGTTAGGGTTAGGGTTAGGGTTAGGGTTAGGGTTAGGGTTAGGGTTAGGGTTAGGGTTAGGGTTACTGGTAAGGGTTAGGATTAGGCTTAGGGTTAGGGTTAGGGTTAGGGTTAGGGTTAGGGTAAGGGTTAAGGTTAGGGTTAGGGTTAGGGTTAGGGTTAGGGGTAGGGTTACGGTTAGTGTTAGGGTTAGAGTTAGGGTTAGGGTTAGGGTTTAGGGATAGTGTTAGGGTTAGGGTTAGGGTTAGGGTTAGGGTTAGGGTTATGTTTAGGGTTAGGGTTAGGCTTAGGTTTAGGGGTAGGGTTACGGTTAGGGTTAGTTTTAGGGTTAAGGTTGGGGTTAGGGTTAAGGTTAGGGTTAGGGTTAGCGTTAGGGTTAGGGTTAGGGTTAGGGTTAGGTTTAGTCTTAGGTTTAGGGTTAGTGCTAGGTTTAGGGTTAGTGGTTAGGGTTAGGGGTTAGGGTTAGGGGTTAGGGTTAGGGTTAGGGGTTAGGGTTAGGGGTTAGGGTTAGGCTTTGGGTTTGGTGTTAGCGTTAGCGGTTAGGGTTAGTGTTAGGGTTATGGTTAGAGTTAGGATTAGGGTTAGGGTTAGGGTTAGGGTTACGTTTAGGGTTAGGGTTAGGGTTAGTGTTAAGGGTTAGGGTTAGGGGTTATGGTTAAGGGTTAGGGTTAGGGTTAGGGTTACGGTTAATGTTAGGGCATTAGGGTTAGGGTTAGGGTTAGGGTTAAGGATAGGGTTAGGGCATTATGGTTAGGGTTAGGGTTAGGATTAGGCTTAGGGTTAGAGTTAGGGTTAGGGTTAGGGTTAGGGTTAGTTTTAGGGTTAGGGTTAGGATTGGGGTTAGGGTTAGGGTTTGGGTTAGCGTTAGGGTTAGGGTTAGGCTTAGGGTTAGGGTTAGGGTTCGGGTTAGGGTTAGTGTTAGGGTAAGGGCTAGGGTTAGGGTTAGGGATAGGGTTACGGTTAGGGTTAGGGCTTAGGGTTAGTGTTAGGGTTAGGGTTAGGGTTAGGTTAGGGTTAGGGTTAGGGTTAGGGTTAGGGTTAGGATTTGGGTTAGGGTTAGGGTTAGGGTTAGGGTTATGGTCAGGCTTAGGGTTAGGGTCAGGGTCATCGGTACAGTCAGGGTCAGGGTCAGCGTCAGGGACAGGGTTAGGGTCAGTGTCAGGGTCAGTGTCAGGGTCAGGTTCCGGGTCAGGGTCGGGGTCAGTGTCAGGGTCAGTGTCAGGGTCAGGGTCAGGGTGAGGGTCAGGGTCAGGCTCAGCGCCAGGGTCAGGGTGAGGGTAAGGGTCAGGGTCAGGGTCAGTGTTAAGGTTAGGGTTATCGTTAATGTTTGGGTTAGGGTTAGGGTTAGGGTTAGGGTAACGGTTAGGGTTAGGGTTATGGGTTAGGGTTAGGGTTAGGGGTTAGGGTTCGGGTTAGTGGTTAGGGTTAGTGTTAGGCTTAGGGTTAGGGTTAGGGTTAGGTTTAGGGTTAGTGTAAGGGTTAAGGTTAGGGTTAGGTTTAGGGTTAGGGGTAGGGTTACGGTTAGTGTTAGGGTTAGGGTTAGGGTTAGGGTTAGGGTTTAGGGTTAGGGTTAGGGTTAGGGTTAGGGTTAGGTGTTAGGGTAAGGGTCAGGGTTAGGGGTTATGGTTAGGGGTTAGGGTTAGGGTTAGGATTAGTGTTATGGTTAGGGTTAGGGTTAGGGATAGGATTAGGGTTAGGGTTCGGGTAAGGGTTAGGGTTAGGGTTAGGGTTAGGGTTAGGGTACGGGATTTGGGTTAGGGGTTAGGGTTAGGGTTCGGGTTAGGGGTTAGGATTTTGGGTCAGGGTTAGGGTTAGGGTTAGGGTTAGGGTTAGGTTTAGGGGTAGGGTTAGGTTTAGGGTTCAGGGTTAGGGTTAGGGATAGGGGTTAGGGTGAGGTGTTAGGGTTAGGGTAAGGGTTAGGGGTTAGGGTTAGGGGTTACGGTTAGGGTTATGGTTAGGATTAAAGTTAGGGTTAGGGTTAGGGTAAGGGTTAGGGGTTAGGGTTAGGGGTTACGGTTAGGATTATGGTTAGGGTTAAGGTTAGGGTTAGATTTCGGGTTAGTGTTAGGTTTAGGGTTAGGGATAGGGTTAGGGTTAGGGGTTAGGGTTAGGGTTAGGGTTGGGGTTAGGGGTTAGCGTTGGGGTTAGGGTTAGTGTTAGTGTTACGGTTAGGGGTTAGGGTTAGGGGTTAGGGTTAGGGTTAGGATTAGGGTTAGGGCATTAGGGTTAGGGTTAGGGTTAGGGTTAGGGCATTAGGGTTAGGGTAAGAGTTAGGACATTAGGGTTAGGGTTAAGGTTAGGGTTAGGGTTAAGGTTAGGGTTAGGTTTAGGGTTAGGGTTAGGGTTAGGGTTAGGGTTAGGGTAAGGGTAAGGGTTAGGGTTAGGTTTAGGGATAGGGTTAGGGTTAGGGTTAGGGTTAGGGTTAGGGTTAGGGTTAGGGTTAGAAGTTAGGGTTAGCGTCAGGTTTAGGGTCAGGGTTAGTGTTAGGGTTTGTGTTAGGGTTAGGGTTAGGGTTAGGGTTAGGGTATGGGTTAGGGGTTAGGGTTAGGGTTAGGGTAATGGTTAGGGGTTAGGGTTAGGGGTTAGGGTTATTGTAAGGGTTAGGGGTTAGCGTTAGGGGTTAGGGTTAGGGTTATGGTTAGGGTTAGGTTTAGGGTTAGGGTTAGGGTTATGGTTAGGGTTAGGGTATGGGTTAGGGTTAGCGTTAGGGATTAGGGTTAGGGTTAGGGATAGGGTTAGGGTGAGGGTTATGGTTAGGCTTAGGGTTAGGGTTAGGGTTAGGGTTAGGGGTAGGGTTAGGGTTAGGGTTAGGTTAGGTGTGAGGGTTAGGGTTAGGGTTAGGGTTAGGGGTTACGGTTACGGGTTAGGGTTCGGGTTTAGGGTTAGGCTTAGGGTTAGGGTTAGGGTTAAGGGTTAGGGTTAGGAGTTACGGTTAAGGGTTAGGGTTAGGGTTATGGTCAGTGTTAGGGCATTAGGTTTAGGGTTAGGGTTAGGGTTAGGGATAGGGTTAGGGCATTAGGGTTAGGGTTAGTGTTAGGATTATGCTTAGGGTTTGGGTTAGGGTTAGTGTTAGGGTTAGGGTAAGGGTTAGTGTTAGGGTTAGGGTTAGGGTTAGCGTTAGGGTTATGGTTAGGGTAAGGGTTAGGGTTAGTGTTAGTGTTAGGGCTAGTTTTAGGGTTAGGGCTAGGATTAGGGTTAGGGTTAGGGTTAGGGTCAGGGTTAGGGTTAGGTTAGGGTTAGGGTTAGGGTTAGGGTTAGTGTAAGGGTTAAGGTTAGGGTTAGGGTTAGGGTTAGGGTTAGGGGTAGGGTTACGGTTAGTGTTAGGGTTAGAGTTAGGGATAGGGTTAGGGTTTAGGGTTAGTGTTAGGGTTAGGGTTAGGGTTAGGGTTAGGGTTAGGGTTAGGGTTATGTTTAGGGTTAGGGTTAGGGTTAGGGTTAGGGTTAGGGTTAGGGTTAGGGTTAGGGTTAGGGCTAGGGTTAGGGTTAGTTTTAGGGTTAAGGTTGGGGTTACTGTTAAGGTTAGGGGTAGGGTTAGGGTTAGGGTTAGGGTTAGGATTAGGGTTAGGGTTAGGGTTAGTGTTAGGGTTAGGGTTAGAGTTAGGGTTAGGGTTAGGGTTAGGGTTAGGGTTACTTGTAAGGGTTAGGATTAGGCTTAGGGTTAGGGTTAGGGTTAGGGTTAGGGTTAGGGTAAGGGTTAAGGTTAGGGTTAGGGTTAGGGTTAGGGTTAGGGGTATGGTTACGGTTAGTGTTAGGGTTAGAGTTAGGGTTAGGGTTAGGGTTTAGGGATAGTGTTAGGGTTAGGGTTAGGGTTAGGGTTAGGGTTAGGGTTAGGGTTATGTTTACGGTTAGGGTTAGGCTTAGGTTTAGGGGTAGGGTTACGGTTAGGGTTAGTTTTAGGGTTAAGGTTGTGGTTAGGGTTAAGGTTAGGGTTAGGGTTAGCGTTAGGGTTAGGGTTAGGGTTAGGGTTAGGT
>JANJGN010000083.1:295000-297500 GCA_026770705.1 Isurus oxyrinchus | reverse complement strand
TAGGGTTCGGGGTTAGGGTTAGGCTTAGGGTTAGGGTTAGTGTTAAGGGTTAGGGTTAGGGGTTACGGTTAAGAGTTAGGGTTAGGGTTAGTGTTACGGTTAATGTGAGAGCATTGGGGTTAGGGTTAGGGTTAGGGTTAAAGATAGGGTTAGGGCATTAGGGTTAGGGTTAGGGTTAGGATTAGGCTTAGGGTTAGGGTTAGGGTTAGGGTTAGTGTTAGGGTTAGGGTTAGGGTTAGGGTTAGGGTTAGTGTTAGGGTTAGGGTTAGGATTAGGGTTAGGGTTAGGGTTCAGGTTAGGGCTACGGTTAGGGTTATGGTTAGGGTTAGGGTTAGGTTTAGGGTTAGGTTTAGGGTTAGTGTTAGGGTTAGGGCTAGGGTTAGGGTTAGGGTTAGGGTTAGGGTTAGGGTTAGGGGTTAGGGTTAGGGTTAGGGTTAGGGTTAGGGTTAGGTTATGGTTAGGGTTAGGGTTAGGGTTAGGGTTAGGATTTGGGTTAGGGTTAAGGTTAGGGTTAGGGTTAGGGTCAGGGTTAGGGTTAGGGTCAGTGTCATGGGTACGGTCAGGGTCAGGGTCAGGGTCAGGGTCAGGGTTATGGTCAGTGTCAGGGTCAGTTTCAGGGTCAGGTTCAGGGTCAGGTTCGGGGTCAGGGTCAGTGTCAGGGTCAGGGTGAGGGTGAGGGTCAGGGTCAGGGTCAGGATTAAGGTTAGGGTTAGCGTTAGTGTTTGGGTTAGTGTTAGGGTTAGGGTTAGGTTTAGGGTAACGGTTAAGGTTAGGGTTATGGGTTAGGGTTAGGGTTAGGGTTAGGGTTAGGGTTAGGTTTGGGTTAGGGTTAGGGTTAGGGTTAGGTTTAGGATTTGGGTTAGGGTTAGGGTTAGGGTTAGGGTTAGGGTTAGGGTCCGGGTTAGGGTTAGGGTCAGGGTCAAGGGTACGGTCAGGGTCAGGGTCAGGGTCAGGGTCAGGGTCAGTGTCAGGGTCAGTGTCAGGGTCAGGTTCAGGATCAGGGTCGGGGTCAGCGTCAGGGTCAGTGTCAACGTCAGGGTCAGGGTCAGGGTCAGGGTCAGGGTCAGTGCCAGGGTCAGGGTGAGGGTGAGGGTCAGGGTCAGGGTCAGGGTTAAGGTTAGGGTTAGCGTTCGTGTTTGGGTTAGGGTTAGGGTCAGGGTTAGGGTTAGGGTAACGGTTAAGGTTAGGGTTATGGGTTAGAGTTAGGGTTAGGGGTTAGGGTTACGGTTAGGGTTAGGGTTAGAGGTTAGGGTTCGGGTTAGTGGTTAGGGTTAGGGTTAGGCTTAGGATTAGGTTTAGGTTTTGGGTTAGGGTTAGGGTAAGTGTTAAGGTTAGGGTTAGGTTTAGGGTTAGGGGTAGGGTTACGGTTAGTGTTAGGGTTAGGGTTAGGGTTAGGGTTTAGGGTTAGTGTTAGGGTTTGGGTTAGGGTTAGGGTTAGGGTTAAGGTTAGGGTTAGCTTTAGGGGTTTGGATTAGGGGTTAGGGTTAGGGTTAGGGTTAGGGTTAGGGGTTAGGGTTTTGGGTTAGGGTTAGAGAAAGGGTTAGGGTTAGGGTTAGGGTTAGGGTTAGGGTTAGAGTAAGGTTTAGGGTTTAGGGTTAGGGTTAGGGTTAGGGAAAGGGGTTAGGGCATTCGGGTTAGGGTTAGGGATAGGGTTAGGGTTAGGGTCAGGGTTAGGCATAGGGTTAGGGTTAGGGTTAGGGTTAGGGGTAGGGTTAGGGTTAGGGTTAGGGTTAGGCTTGGGTGTGTGGGTTAGGGTTAGGGTTAGGGTTAGAGGTTACGGTTACGGGTTAGGGTTCGGGGTTAGGGTTAGGCTTAGGGTTAGGGTTAGTGTTAAGGGTTAGGGTTAGGGGTTACGTTTAAGGGTTAGTGTTAGGGTTAGGGTTATGGTTAATGTTAGGGCATTGGGGTTAGGGTTAGGGTTAGGGTTAAAGTTAGGGTTAGGGCATTAGGGTTAGGGTTAGGTTAGGATTAGGCTTAGGGTTAGGGTTAGGGTTAGGGTTAGGATTAGGGTTTGGGTTAGGGTTCAGGTTAGGGTTAGGGTTAGGGTTAGGGTTAGTTTTAGGGTTAGGTTTAGGGTTAGGGTTAGGGTTAGTGTTAGGGTTAGGGCTAGGGTTAGGGTTAGGGTTAGGGTTAGGGTTAGGCGTTAGGTTTAGGGTTAGGGTTAGGGTTAGGGTTAGGTTAGGGTTAGGGTTAGGGTTAGGGTTAGGGTTAGGATTTGGGTTAGGGTTAAGGTTAGGGTTAGGGTTAGGATCAGGGTTAGGGTTAGGGTCAGTGTCATGGGTACGGTCAGGGTCAGGGTCAGGGTCAGGGTCAGGGTTAGGGTCAGTGTCAGGGTCAGTGTCAGGGTCATGTTCAGGGTCAGGTTCGGGGTCAGCGTCAGGGTCAGTATCAGGGTCAGGGTCAGGGTCAGGGTCAGGGTCAGGGTGAGGGTGAGGGTCAGGGTCAGGGTCAGGGTTAAGGTTAGGGTTAGCGTTCGTGTTTGGGTTAGGGTTAGGGTCAG
>JANJGN010000083.1:285000-290000 GCA_026770705.1 Isurus oxyrinchus | reverse complement strand
TGTTAGGGTTAGGGGTTAAGGTTACGGGTTAGGGTTCGGGGTTAGGGTTAGGCTTAGGGTTAGGGTTAGTGTTAAGGGTTAGGGCTAGGGGTTACGGTTAAGGGTTAGGGTTAGGGTTAGGGTTACGGTTAATGTTAGGGCATTAGGGTTAGGGTTAGGGTTGGGGTTAAGGATAGGGTTAGGGCATTAGGGTTAGGGTTAGGGTTAGGATTAGGCTTAGGGTTAGGGTTAGGGTTAGGGTTATAGTTAGGGTTAGGGTTAGGGTTAGGGTTAGGGTTAGTGTTAGGGTTCTGGTTAGGATTAGGGTTAGGGTTAGGGTTTGGGTTAGTGTTAGGGTTAGGGTTAGGGTTACGGTTAGGGTTCGGGGTTAGGGTTAGGCTTAGGGTTAGGGTTAGTGCTAAGGGTTAGGGTTAGGGGTTACGGTTAAGGGTTAGGGTTAGGGTTACGGTTAATGTTAGGGCATTAGGTTTAGGGTTAGGGTTGTGGTTAAGGATAGGGTTAGGGCATTAGGGTTAGGGTTAGGGTTAGGATTAGGCTTAGGGTTAGCGTTAGGGTTAGGGTTATTGTTAGGGTTAGGGTTAGGGTTAGAGTTAGGGTTAGTGTTAGGGTTCGGGTTAGGATTAGGGTTAGGGTTAGGGTTTGGGTTAGGGTTAGGGTTAGGGTTAGGGTTACGGTTAGGGCTAGGGTTAGGGTTAGGTTTAGTGTTAGGGTTAGGGCAAGGGTTAGGGTTAGGGTTAGGGTTAGGGTTAGGGTTAGGGGTTAGGGTTAGGGTTAGGGTTATGGTTAGGGTTAGGTTTGGGTTAGGGTTAGGCTTAGTGTTAGGTTTAGGATTTGGGTTAGGGTTAGGGTTAGGGTTAGGGTTAGGGTCCGGGTTAGGGTTAGGGTCAGGGTCAAGTGTACGGTCAGGGTCAGGGTCAGGGTCAGGGTCAGGGTCAGTGTCAGTGTCAGTGTCAGGGTCAGGTTCAGGGTCAGGGTCGGGGTCAGCGTCAGGGTCAGTGTCAGGGTCAGGTTCACGGTCAGGGTCAGGGTCAGCGCCAGGGTCAATGTGAGGGTGAGGGTCAGGGTCAGGGTCAGGGTTAAGGTTAGGGTTAGCGTTAGTGTTTGGGTTAGGGTTAGGGTTAGGGTTAGGGTTAGGGAAACGGTTAAGGTTAGGGTTATGGGTTAGGGTTTGGGTTAGGGGTTAGGGTTACGGTTAGGGTTAGGGTTAGGGGTTAGGGTTCGGGTTAGTGGTTAGGGTTAGGGTTAGGCTTAGGGTTAGGGTTAGGGTTAGGGTTAGGGTTAGGGTAAGGGTTAAGGTTAGGGTTAGGTTTAGGGTTAGGAGTAGGTTTACGGTTAGTGTTAGGGTTAGGATTAGGGTTAGGTTTTAGGGTTAGTGTTAGGGTTAGGGTTAGGGTTAGGGTTAGGGTTAAGGTTAGGGTTAGCGGTTGGGGTTTGGATAAGGGGTTAGGTTTAGGGTTAGGGTTAGGGTTAGGGGTTAGGGTTTTGGGTTAGTGTTAGAGTTAGGGTTAGGGTTAGGGTTAGGGGTTAGGGCATTCGGGTTAGGGTTAGGGATAGGGTTAGGGTTAGGGTTAGGGCTAGGCTTAGGGTTAGGGTTAGGGTTAGGGTGAGGGGTAGGGTTAGGGTTCGGGTTAGGGTTAGGGTTGGGTGTGTGGGTTAGGGTTAGGGTTAGGGTTAGAGGTTACGGTTACGGGTTAGGGTTCGGGGTTAGGGTTAGGCTTAGGGTTAGGGTTAGTGTTAAGGGTTAGGGTTAGGGGTTACGGTTAAGGGTTAGGGTTAGGGTTAGTGTTACGGTTAATGTGAGGGCATTGGGGTTAGGGTTAGGGTTAGGGTTAAAGATAGGGTTAGGGCATTAGGGTTAGGGTTAGGGTTAGGATTAGGCTTAGGGTTAGGGTTAGGGTTAGTGTTAGGGTTAGGGTTAGGGTTAGGGTTAGTGTTAGGGTTAGGGTTAGGATTAGGGTTAGGGTTAGGGTTCAGGTTAGGGTTAGGGTTAGGGTGATGGTTAGGGTTAGGGTTAGGTTTAGGGTTAGGTTTAGGGTTAGTGTTAGGGTTAGGGCTAGGGTTAGGGTTAGGGTTAGGGTTAGGGTTAGGGTTAGGGGTTAGTGTTAGGGTTAGGGTTAGGGTTAGGGTTAGGTTAGGGTTAGGGTTAGGGTTAGGGTTAGGGTTAGGATTTGGTTTAGGGTTAAGGTTAGGGTTAGGGTTAGGGTCAGGGTTAGGGTTAGGGTCAGTGTCATGGGTACGGTCAGGGTCAGGGTCAGCGTCAGGGTCAGTGTCAGGGTCAGGTTCAGGGTCAGGGTCAGGGTCAGCGCCAGGGTCAAGGTGAGGGTGAGGGTCAGGGTCAGGGTCAGGGTTAAGGTTAGGGTTAGCGTTAGTGTTTGGGTTAGGGTTAGGGTTAGGGTTAGGGTTAGGGAAACGGTTAAGGTTAGGGTTATGGGTTAGTGTTTGGGTTAGGGGTTAGGGTTACGGTTAGGGTTAGGGTTAGGGGTTAGGGTTCGGGTTAGTGGTTAGGGTTAGGGTTAGGCTTAGGGTTAGGGTTAGGGTTAGGGTAAGGGTTAGGGTAAGGGTTAAGGTTAGGGTTAGGTTTAGGGTTAGGGGTAGGTTTACGGTTAGTGTTAGGGTTAGGGTTAGGGTTAGGTTTTAGGGTTAGTGTTAGGGTTAGGGTTAGGGTTAGGGTTAGGGTTAAGGTTAGGGTTAGCGTTAGGGGTTTGGATAAGGGGTTAGGTTTAGGGTTAGGGTTAGGGTTAGGGGTTAGGGTTTTGGGTTAGGGTTAGAGTTAGGGTTAGGGTTAGGGTTAGGGGTTAGGGCATTCGGGTTAGGGTTAGGGATAGGGTTAGGGTTAGGGTTAGGGCTAGGCTTAGGGTTAGGGTTAGGGTTAGGGTTTGGGGTAGGGTTAGGGTTAGGGTTAGGGTTAGGGTTGGGTGTGTGGGTTAGGGTTAGGGTTAGGGTTAGAGGTTACGGTTACGGGTTAGGGTTCGGGGTTAGGGTTAGGCTTAGGGTTAGGGTTAGTGTTAAGGGTTAGGGTTAGGGGTTACGGTTAAGAGTTAGGGTTAGGGTTAGTGTTACGGTTAATGTGAGAGCATTGGGGTTAGGGTTAGGGTTAGGGTTAAAGATAGGGTTAGGGCATTAGGGTTAGGGTTAGGGTTAGGATTAGGCTTAGGGTTAGGGTTAGGGTTAGGGTTAGTGTTAGGGTTAGGGTTAGGGTTAGGGTTAGGGTTTGTGTTAGGGTTAGGGTTAGGATTAGGGTTAGGGTTAGGGTTCAGGTTAGGGCTACGGTTAGGGTTATGGTTAGGGTTAGGGTTAGGTTTAGGGTTAGGTTTAGGGTTAGTGTTAGGGTTAGGGCTAGGGTTAGGGTTAGGGTTAGGGTTAGGGTTAGGGTTAGGGGTTAGGGTTAGGCTTAGGGTTAGGGTTAGGGTTAGGTTATGGTTAGGGTTAGGGTTAGGGTTAGGGTTAGGATTTGGGTTAGGGTTAAGGTTAGGGTTAGGGTTAGGGTCAGGGTTAGGGTTAGGGTCAGTGTCATGGGTACGGTCAGGGTCAGGGTCAGGGTCAGGGTCAGGGTTATGGTCAGTGTCAGGGTCAGTTTCAGGGTCAGGTTCAGGGTCAGGTTCGGGGTCAGGGTCAGTGCCAGGGTCAGGGTGAGGGTGAGGGTCAGGGTCAGGGTCAGGATTAAGGTTAGGGTTAGCGTTAGTGTTTGGGTTAGTGTTAGGGTTAGGGTTAGGTTTAGGGTAACGGTTAAGGTTAGGGTTATGGGTTAGGGTTAGGGTTAGGGTTAGGGTTAGGGTTAGGTTTGGGTTAGGGTTAGGGTTAGGGTTAGGTTTAGGATTTGGGTTAGGGTTAGGGTTAGGGTTAGGGTTAGGGTTAGGGTCCGGGTTAGGGTTAGGGTCAGGGTCAAGGGTACGGTCAGGGTCAGGGTCAGGGTCAGGGTCAGGGTCAGTGTCAGGGTCAGTGTCAGGGTCAGGTTCAGGATCAGGGTCGGGGTCAGCGTCAGGGTCAGTGTCAACGTCAGGGTCAGGGTCAGGGTCAGGGTCAGGGTCAGCGCCAGGGTCAGGGTGAGGGTGAGGGTCAGGGTCAGGGTCAGGGTTAAGGTTAGGGTTAGCGTTCGTGTTTGGGTTAGGGTTAGGGTCAGGGTTAGGGTTAGGGTAACGGTTAAGGTTAGGGTTATGGGTTAGAGTTAGGGTTAGGGGTTAGGGTTACGGTTAGGGTTAGGGTTAGAGGTTAGGGTTCGGGTTAGTGGTTAGGGTTAGGGTTAGGCTTAGGATTAGGTTTAGGTTTTGGGTTAGGGTTAGGGTAAGTGTTAAGGTTAGGGTTAGGTTTAGGGTTAGGGGTAGGGTTACGGTTAGTGTTAGGGTTAGGGTTAGGGTTAGGGTTTAGGGTTAGTGTTAGGGTTTGGGTTAGGGTTAGGGTTAAGGTTAGGGTTAGCTTTAGGGGTTTGGATTAGGGGTTAGGGTTAGGGTTAGGGTTAGGGTTAGGGGTTAGGGTTTTGGGTTAGGGTTAGAGTAAGGGTTAGGGTTAGGGTTAGGGTTAGGGTTAGAGTAAGGTTTAGGGTTTAGGGTTAGGGTTAGGGTTAGGGAAAGGGGTTAGGGCATTCGGGTTAGGGTAAGGGATAGGGTTAGGGTTAGGGTCAGGGTTAGGCATAGGGTTAGGGTTAGGGTTAGGGTTAGGGGTAGGGTTAGGGTTAGGGTTAGGGTTAGGGTTGGGTGTGTGGGTTAGGGTTAGGGTTAGGGTTAGAGGTTACGGTTACGGGTTAGGGTTCGGGGTTAGGGTTAGGCTTAGGGTTAGGGTTAGTGTTAAGTGTTAGGGTTAGGGGTTACGTTTAAGGGTTAGTGTTAGGGTTAGGGTTATGGTTAATGTTAGGGCATTGGGGTTAGGGTTAGGGTTAGGGTTAAAGTTAGGGTTAGGGCATTAGGGTTAGGGTTAGGGTTAGGATTAGGCTTAGGGTTAGGGTTAGGGTTAGGGTTAGGATTAGGGTTTGGGTTAGGGTTCAGGTTAGGGTTAGGGTTAGGGTT
>JANJGN010000083.1:277500-280000 GCA_026770705.1 Isurus oxyrinchus | reverse complement strand
GGTTAGGGTTAGGGTTAGGGTCAGGGTTAGGTTTAGGGTCAGTGTCATGGGTACGGTCAGGGTCAGGGTCAGCGTCAGGGTCAGTGTCAGGGTCAGGTTCAGGGTCAGGGTCAGGGTCAGCGCCAGGGTCAAGGTGAGGGTGAGGGTCAGGGTCAGGGTCAGGGTTAAGGTTAGGGTTAGCGTTAGTGTTTGGGTTAGGGTTAGGGTTAGGGTTAGGGTTAGGGAAACGGTTAAGGTTAGGGTTATGGGTTAGTGTTTGGGTTAGGGGTTAGGGTTACGGTTAGGGTTAGGGTTAGGGGTTAGGGTTCGGGTTAGTGGTTAGGGTTAGGGTTAGGCTTAGGGTTAGGGTTAGGGTTAGGGTAAGGGTTAGGGTAAGGGTTAAGGTTAGGGTTAGGTTTAGGGTTAGGGGTAGGTTTACGGTTAGTGTTAGGGTTAGGGTTAGGGTTAGGTTTTAGGGTTAGTGTTAGGGTTAGGGTTAGGGTTAGGGTTAGGGTTAAGGTTAGGGTTAGCGTTAGGGGTTTGGATAAGGGGTTAGGTTTAGGGTTAGGGTTAGGGTTAGGGGTTAGGGTTTTGGGTTAGGGTTAGAGTTAGGGTTAGGGTTAGGGTTAGGGGTTAGGGCATTCGGGTTAGGGTTAGGGATAGGGTTAGGGTTAGGGTTAGGGCTAGGCTTAGGGTTAGGGTTAGGGTTAGGGTTTGGGGTAGGGTTAGGGTTAGGGTTAGGGTTAGGGTTGGGTGTGTGGGTTAGGGTTAGGGTTAGGGTTAGAGGTTACGGTTACGGGTTAGGGTTCGGGGTTAGGGTTAGGCTTAGGGTTAGGGTTAGTGTTAAGGGTTAGGGTTAGGGGTTACGGTTAAGAGTTAGGGTTAGGGTTAGTGTTACGGTTAATGTGAGAGCATTGGGGTTAGGGTTAGGGTTAGGGTTAAAGATAGGGTTAGGGCATTAGGGTTAGGGTTAGGGTTAGGATTAGGCTTAGGGTTAGGGTTAGGGTTAGGGTTAGTGTTAGGGTTAGGGTTAGGGTTAGGGTTAGGGTTTGTGTTAGGGTTAGGGTTAGGATTAGGGTTAGGGTTAGGGTTCAGGTTAGGGCTACGGTTAGGGTTATGGTTAGGGTTAGGGTTAGGTTTAGGGTTAGGTTTAGGGTTAGTGTTAGGGTTAGGGCTAGGGTTAGGGTTAGGGTTAGGGTTAGGGTTAGGGTTAGGGGTTAGGGTTAGGGTTAGGGTTAGGGTTGGGATTTGGGTTAGGGTTAAGGTTAGGGTTAGGGTTAGGGTCAGGGTTAGGGTTAGGGTCAGTGTCATGGGTACGGTCAGGGTCAGGGTCAGGGTCAGGGTCAGGGTTATGGTCAGTGTCAGGGTCAGTTTCAGGGTCAGGTTCAGGGTCAGGTTCGGGGTCAGGGTCAGTGCCAGGGTCAGGGTGAGTGTGAGGGTCAGGGTCAGGGTCAGGATTAAGGTTAGGGTTAGCGTTAGTGTTTGGGTTAGTGTTAGGGTTAGGGTTAGGTTTAGGGTAACGGTTAAGGTTAGGGTTATGGGTTAGGGTTAGGGTTAGGGTTAGGGTTAGGGTTAGGTTTGGGTTAGGGTTAGGGTTAGGGTTAGGTTTAGGATTTGGGTTAGGGTTAGGGTTAGGGTTAGGGTTCGGGTTAGGGTCCGGGTTAGGGTTAGGGTCAGGGTCAAGGGTACGGTCAGGGTCAGGGTCAGGGTCAGGGTCAGGGTCAGTGTCAGGGTCAGTGTCAGGGTCAGGTTCAGGATCAGGGTCGGGGTCAGCGTCAGGGTCAGTGTCAACGTCAGGGTCAGGGTCAGGGTCAGGGTCAGGGTCAGCGCCAGGGTCAGGGTGAGGGTGAGGGTCAGGGTCAGGGTCAGGGTTAAGGTTAGGGTTAGCGTTCGTGTTTGGGTTAGGGTTAGGGTCAGGGTTAGGGTTAGGGTAACGGTTAAGGTTAGGGTTATGGGTTAGAGTTAGGGTTAGGGGTTAGGGTTACTGTTAGGGTTAGGGTTAGAGGTTAGGGTTCGGGTTAGTGGTTAGGGTTAGGGTTAGGCTTAGGATTAGGTTTAGGTTTTGGGTTAGGGTTAGGGTAAGTGTTAAGGTTAGCGTTAGGTTTAGGGTTAGGGGTAGGGTTACGGTTAGTGTTAGGGTTAGGGTTAGGGTTAGGGTTTAGGGTTAGTGTTAGGGTTTGGGTTAGGGTTAGGGTTAGGGTTAAGGTTAGGGTTAGCTTTAGGGTTTTGGATTAGGGGTTAGGGTTAGGGTTAGGGTTAGTGTTAGGGGTTAGGGTTTTGGGTTAGGGTTAGAGTAAGGGTTAGGGTTAGGGTTAGGGTTAGGGTTAGAGTAAGGTTTAGGGTTTAGGGTTAGTGTTAGGGTTAGGGAAAGGGGTTAGGGCATTCGGGTTAGGGTTAGGGATAGGGTTAGGGTTAGGGTCAGGGTTAGGCATAGGGTTAGGGTTAGGGTTAGGGTTAGGGGTAGGGTTAGGGTTAGGGTTAGGGTTAGGGTTGGGTGTGTGGGTTAGGGTTAGGGTTAGGG
>JANJGN010000083.1:270000-272500 GCA_026770705.1 Isurus oxyrinchus | reverse complement strand
CGGTTAGGGCTAGGGTTAGGGTTAGGTTTAGTGTTAGGGTTAGGGCAAGGGTTAGGGTTAGGGTTAGGGCTAGGGTTAGGGTTAGGGGTTAGGGTTAGGGTTAGGGTTATGGTTAGGATTAGGTTTGGGTTAGGGTTAGGCTTAGGGTTAGGTTTAGGATTTGGGTTAGGGTTAGGGTTAGGGTTAGGGTTAGGGTCCGGGTTAGGGTTAGGGTCAGGGTCAAGGGTACGGTCAGGGTCAGGGTCAGGGTCAGGGTCAGGGTCAGTGTCAGTGTCAGTGTCAGGGTCAGGTTCAGGGTCATGGTCGGGGTCAGCGTCAGGGTCAGTGTCAGGGTCAGGTTCACTGTCAGGGTCTGGGTCAGCGCCAGGGTCAAGGTGAGGGTGAGGGTCAGGGTCAGGGTCAGGGTTAAGGTTAGGGTTAGCGCTAGTGTTTGGGTTAGGGTTAGGGTTAGGGTTAGGGTTAGGGAAACGGTTAAGGTTAGGGTTATGGGTTAGGGTTTGGGTTAGGGGTTAGGGTTCGGGTTAGGGTTAGGGTTAGGGTTAGGGTTAGGGTTAGGGTTAGGGTAAGGGTTAAGGTTAGGGTTAGGTTTAGGGTTAGGAGTAGGTTTACGGTTAGTGTTAGGGTTAGGGTTAGGGTTAGGTTTTAGGGTTAGTGTTAGGGTTAGGGTTAGGGTTAGGGTTAGGGTTAAGGTTAGGGTTAGCGTTAGGGGTTTGGATAAGGGGTTAGGTTTAGGGTTAGGGTTAGGGTTAGGGGTTAGGGTTTTGGGTTAGGGTTAGAGTTAGGGTTAGGGTTAGGGTTAGGGGTTAGGGCATTCGGGTTAGGGTTAGGGATAGGGTTAGGGTTAGGGTTAGGGCTAGGCTTAGGGTTAGGGTTAGGGTTAGGGTTAGGGGTAGGGTTAGGGTTCGGGTTAGGGTTAGGGTTGGGTGTGTGGGTTAGGGTTAGGGTTAGGGTTAGAGGTTACGGTTACGGGTTAGGGTTCGGGGTTAGGGTTAGGCTTAGGGTTAGGGTTAGTGTTAAGGGTTAGGGTTAGGGGTTACGGTTAAGGGTTAGGGTTAGGGTTAGTGTTACGGTTAATGTGAGGGCATTGGGGTTAGGGTTAGGGTTAGGGTTAAAGATAGGGTTAGGGCATTAGGGTTAGGGTTAGGGTTAGGATTAGGCTTAGGGTTAGGGTTAGGGTTAGTGTTAGGGTTAGGGTTAGGGTTAGGGTTAGGGTTAGTGTTAGGGTTAGGGTTAGGATTAGGGTTAGGGTTAGGGTTCAGGTTAGGGTTAGGGTTAGGGTGATGGTTAGGGTTAGGGTTAGGTTTAAGGTTAGGTTTAGGGTTAGTGTTAGGGTTAGGGCTAGGGTTAGGGTTAGGGTTAGGGTTAGGGTTAGGGTTAGGGGTTAGTGTTAGGGTTAGGGTTAGGGTTAGGGTTAGGTTAGGGTTAGGGTTAGGGTTAGGGTTAGGATTTGGGTTAGGGTTAAGGTTAGGGTTAGGGTTAGGGTCAGGGTTAGGGTTAGGGTCAGTGTCATGGGTACGGTCAGGGTCAGGGTCAGGGTCAGGGTCAGGGTTAGGGTCAGTGTCAGGGTCAGTTTCAGGGTCAGGTTCAGGGTCAGGTTCGGGGTCAGGGTCAGTGCCAGGGTCAGGGTGAGGGTGAGGGTCAGGGTCAGGGTCAGGGTTAAGGTTAGGGTTAGCGTTAGTGTTTGGGTTAGGGTTAGGGTTAGGGTTAGGTTTAGGGTAACGGTTAAGGTTAGGGTTATGGGTTAGGGTTAGGGTTAGGGTTAGGGTTAGGTTTAGGTTTGGGTTAGGGTTAGGGTTAGGGTTAGGTTTAGGATTTGGGTTAGGGTTAGGGTTAGGGTTAGGGTTAGGGTTAGGATCCGGGTTAGGGTTAGGGTCAGGGTCAAGGGTACGGTCAGGGTCAGGGTCAGGGTCAGGGTCAGGGTCAGTGTCAGGGTCAGTGTCAGGGTTAGGTTCAGGGTCAGGGTCGGGGTCAGGGTCAGGGTCAGTGTCAAGGTCAGGGTCAGGGTCAGGGTCAGGGTCAGGGTCAGCGCCAGGGTCAGGGTGAGGGTGAGGGTCAGGGTCATGGTCAGGGTTATGGTTAGGGTTAGCGTTAGTGTTTGGGTTAGGGTTAGGGTTAGGGTTAGGGTTAGGGTAACGGTTAAGGTTAGGGTTATGGGTTAGAGTTAGGGTTAGGGGTTAGGGTTACGGTTAGGTTTAGGGTTAGGGGTTAGCGTTCGGGTTAGTGGTTAGGGTTAGGGTTAGGCTTAGGATTAGGTTTAGGTTTAGGGTTAGGGTTAGGGTAAGGGTTAAGGTTAGGGTTAGGTTTAGGGTTAGGGGTAGGGTTACGGTTAGTGTTAGGGTTAGGGTTAGGGTTAGGGTTTAGGGTTAGTGTTAGGGTTAGGGTTAGGGTTAGGGTTAGGGTTAAGGTTAGGGTAAGCTTTAGGGGTTTGGATTAGGGGTTAGGGTTAGGGTTAGGGTTAGTGTTAGGGGTTAGGGTTTTGCATTAGGGTTAGAGTTAGGGT
>JANJGN010000083.1:200000-202500 GCA_026770705.1 Isurus oxyrinchus | reverse complement strand
GGTTAGGGTTAGGGTTAGGGTTAGTGTCAGGGTTAGGGTTAGTGTTAGGGTTTGGGTTAGGGTTAGGGTAAGGGTTTAGGGTTAGGGTTAGGGTGAGGGGTTAGGTTTAGGTTTAGGAGTTAGGGTTAGGGTTAGGGCTAGGGTTAGGGTTAGGGTTAGGTTTAGTGTTAGGGTTAGGGTTAGGGTTAGTATTAGGGGTTAGGGTTAGGGTTAGGGTTAGGGTAAGGCTTAGGGTTAGGTTTAGGGTTAGGGTTAGTGTTAGGGTTAGGGTTAGGCGTGAGGGTTAGGGCTAGGGTTAGGGTAAGGGTTTAGGGTTAGGGGTTAGGGTTAGGGGTTAGGGTTAGGGTTAGGGTTAGGGTTAGGGTTAAGGTAAGGGGTTAGGGTTAAAGATTAGGGTTAGGGTTAGGGTTAGGGCATTAGGGTTCGGGTTAGGCTTAGGGTGAGGGTTAGGGTGAGGGTTAGGCTTAGGGTTAGGGTTTGGGTTAGGGTTAGGGTTAGGGCATTAGGGTTAGGGTTAGGGTTAGGGTTAGGGTTAGGGTTAGGGTTAGAGTTAGTGTTAGGGTTAGGGTTAGTGTTAGGGTAAGGGTTATGGTTAGGTTTAGGGTTAGGGTTATTGTTAGGGTTAGGGTTACGGTTAGGGCATTAGGGTTAGGGTTAGGGCATTAGGGTTAGGGTTAGGGTTAGGGTTAGGGTTCGGGTTAGGGTTAGGGTTAGGGTTAAGGTTAGTGTTAGGGTTAGGGTTAGGGTTAGGGTTAGGGTTAGGGTTAGGGTTAGGGTAAGGGGTTAGGTTTAGGGTTAGGGTTAGGGGTTAGTTTAGGGGTTAGGGTTAGGGTTAGGGTTAGGGTTAGGGTTAGGGTTAGGGGTAGCGTTAGGGTTAGGGTTAGGGTTAGGGCTAGGGTTAGGTTTAGGGTTAGGGTTAGGGTTAACATTAGGGTTAGGGTTAGGGTTAGGGTTAGGGTTAGGGTTAGGGTTAGGGTTAGGGTTAGGGTTAGTGTTAGGGTTAGTTTAAGGTTTAGGGTTATGGTTAGGGTAAGGGTTAGGGTTAGGGTTAGGGTAAGGGTTACGTTTAGGGTTAGGGTTAGGGTTAGGGCTAGGGTTAGGTTTAGTGTTAGCGTTTGGGTTAGGGTTAGGGTTAGGGGTTAGGGTTAGGGTTAGGGGTTAGCGTTAGGGTTAGGGTTAGGGATAGGCGTTAGGGTTAGGGTTAGGGGTTAGGGCTAGGGTTAGGGATAGGGTTACGGTTAGGGTTAGGGTAAGGGTTAAGGTGAGGGTTAGGGTTAGGTTTAGGGTTAGGGTTACGGTTAGGGTTAGAGTTAGGGTTAGGATTAGGGTTAGTGTTAGGGTTTGGGTTAGGGCATTAGGGTAAGGTTTAGAGCATTAGGGTTAGGGTTAGGGTTAGGGTTAGGGTTAGCGTTAGGGTTAGGGTTAGGGTTAGTGTTAGGGTTAGGGTTAGTGTTAGGTTTAGGGTTAGGGTTAGGGTAAGGTTTTAGGGTTAGGGTTAGGGTATGGGTTAAGGTTAGGGTCAGGGTAACGTTTAGGGTTAGGGTTAGGGTTAGGCGTTAGGGTAAGTGTTAGGGTTAGGGTTAGGGTTAGGGTTAGGGTTAGTGTTGGGGTTAGGGTTAGGCGTGAGGGTTATGGTTAGGGTTAGGGTTCAGGATTAGGTTTAGGGGCTAGGGTTAGGGGTTAGGGTTAGGGTTAGGGTTAGGGTTAGGGTTAGGGTTAGGGGTTAGGGTTAGGGATTAGGGTTAGTGTTAGGGTTAGGGTTAGGCTGAGGGCATTAGGGTTCGGGTTAGGCAAGGGTTAGGGTTAGGGTTAGGGAATTAGGGTTAGGGTTAGGGTTATGGTAAGGGTTAAGGTTAGTGTTAGGGTTAGGTTTAGGGGTAGTGTTAGGGTTCGGGTTAGGCGTGAGGGTTAGGGTTAGGGTTAGGGTGAGGGTTTAGGGTTAGGGGTTAGTTTTAGGGGTTAGGGTTAGGGTAAGAGTTAGGGTTATGGTAAGGGGTTAGCGTTAGGGATCAGGGTTAGTGTTAGGTTTAGGGTTAGGGTTAGGGCATTAGGGTTCGGGTTAGGCTTAGGGTTAGGGTTAGTGTTAGGGCATTAGGGTCAGGGTTAGGGTTAGGGTTAGGGTAAGGGTTAGGGTTAGGGTTAGGGTTAGGGTTAGGGTTAGGGTTAGGGTTAGGGTTAGGGTTACGGTTAGGGCATTAGGGTTAGGGTTTGGGTATTAGGGTTAGGGTTAGGGTTAGGGTTAGGGTAAGGGTTAAGCTTAGGGTCAGGGATACGTTTAGGGTTAGTGTTACGGTTAGGTTTAGTGTTAGGGTTAGGGTTAGGGTTAGGGTTGGGGTTAGGGTTAGGGTTAGGGTTAGGGCATTAGGTTTAGGGTTAGGGCATTAGGGTTAGGGTTTGGGTTAGGGTTAGGGTTAGGGTTAGGGGTAGGGTTAGGGCTAGGGTTAGGGTTTACGTTAGGTTCAGAGTTAGGGTTAGGGTTAGGGGTAGGGTTAATGTTAGG
>JANJGN010000083.1:192500-195000 GCA_026770705.1 Isurus oxyrinchus | reverse complement strand
GTTAGTGTTAGGGTTCGGGTTAGTGTTAGGGTTAGGGTTAGGGTTAGGGTAAGGTTTTAGGGTTAGGGTTAGGGTATGGGTTAAGGTTAGGGTGGGGTAACGTTTAGGGTTAGGGTTAGGGTTAGGCGTTAGGGTAAGGGTTAGGGTTAGGGTTAGTGTTAGGGTTAGGGTTAGTGTTAGTGTTAGGGTTAGGCTTGAGGGTTATGGTTAGGGTTAGGGTTCAGGATTAGGTTTAGGGGCTAGGGTTAGGGGTTAGGGTTAGGGTTAGGGTTAGGGTTAGGGTTAGGGTTAGGGGTTAGGGTTAGGGATTAGGGTTAGTGTTAGGGTTAGGGTTAGGGTTAGGGCATTAGGGTTCGGGTTAGGCAAGGGTTAGGGTTAGGGTGAGGGCATTAGGGTTAGGGTTAGGGTTATGGTAAGGGTTAAGGTTAGGGTTCGGGTTAGGGTTAGGGTTAGGGTTAGGGCATTAGGGTTAGGGTTAGGGTTATGGTAAGGGTTACGGTTAGGGTTAGGCTTAGGTTTAAGGTTAGGTTTAGGGTTAGGGTTAGTGTTAGGGTTAGGGTTAGGGTTAGGGTTAGAGCATTAGAGTTAGGGTTAGGGCATTAGGGTTAGTGTTAGGGTTAGGATTAGGGTTAGGGTTAGGGTTAGGGGTTAGGGTTAGGGGTTAGGGTTAGGGTTAGGGTTAGGGTTAGGGTTAGGATTAGGGTTAGGGTTAGGGTTAGGGTTAGTGTTAGGGTTAGTTTAAGGTTTAGGGTTATGGTTATGGTTAGGGTTAGGGTTAGGGTTAGGGTTAGTGTTAGGGTTAGGGTTAGGTTTAGGGTTAGGGTTAGGGTTAGGGCTAGGGTTAGGTTTAGGGTTAGCGTTTGGGTTAGGGTTAGGGTTAGGGGTTAGGGTTAGGGTTAGGGGTAAGGGTTAGGGTTAGGGTTAGGGATAGGGGTTAGGGATAGGTTAGGGGTTAGGGTTAGGGTTAGGGTTAGGGATAGGATTAGGGTTAGGGTAAGGGTTAAGGTGAGGGTTAGGGTTAGGTTTAGGGTTAGGGTTAGGGTTTCGGTTAGAGTTAGGGTTAGGGTTAGGGTTAGTGTTAGGGTTAGGGTTAGGGCATTAGGGTAAGGGTTAGAGCATTAGGGTTAGGGTTAGGGTTAGGGTTAGGGTTAAGGTTAGAGTTAGTGTTAGGGTTAGGGTTAGTGTTAGGGTTAGGGTTAGGGATAGGGTAAGGGTTTAGGGTTAGGGTTAGGGTGAGGGGTTAGGTTTAGGGTTAGGGTTAGGATTAGGATTGGGGGAAGGGTTAGGGGTTAGGGGTAAGTGTTAGGGGTTAGGGTTAGGTTTAGGGTTAGGTTTAGGGTTAGGGTTAGGGTTAGGGCGAGGGTTAGGGTTCGGGTTAGGGTTAAGTTTAGGGTTAGGGTTAGGGTTAGGGTTAGGCGTTAGGGTAAGGGTTAGGGTTAGGGTTAGGGTTAGGGTTAGGGTTAGGGTTAGTGTTAGGGTTAGGGTTAGGCGTGAGGGTTATGGTTAGGGTTAGGGTTCAGGATTAGGTTTAGGGGCTAGGGTTAGGGGTTAGGGTTAGGGTTAGGGTTAGGGTTAGGGTTAGGGTTAGGGGTTATTGTTAGGGATTAGGGTTAGTGTTAGGGTTAGGGTTAGGGTTAGGGTTAGGGTTAGGGCATTTGGGCTCGGGTTAGGCAAGGGTTAGGGTTAGGGTTAGGGCCTTAGGGTTAGGGTTAGGGTTATGGTAAGGGTTAAGGTTAGGGATAGGCTTAGGTTTAGGGTTAGGTTTAGGGTTAGGGTTAGTGTTAGGGTTAGGGTTAGGGTTAGGGTTAGGGTTAGGGCATTAGAGTTAGGGTTAGGGCATTAGGGTTAGGGTTAGGGTTAGGGTTAGGGTTAGGGTTAGGGTTAGGGTTAGGGGTTAGTTTTAGGGGTTAGGGTTAGGGTTAGGGTTAGGGTTATGGTAAGGGGTTAGGGTTAGGGATTAGGGTTAGTGTTAGGTTTAGGGTTAGGGTTAGGGCATTAGGGTTCGGGTTAGGCTTAGGGTTAGGGTTAGGGTTAGGGCATTAGGGTTAGGGTTAGGGTTAGGGTTAGCGTAAGGGTTAAGCTTAGGGTCAGGGTTACATTTAGGGTTAGGGTTAGGGTTAGGTTTAGTGTTAGGGTTAGGGTTAGGGTTAAGGTTGGGGTTAGGGTTAGGGTTAGGATTAGGGCATTAGGTTTAGGGTTAGGGCATTAGGGTAAGGGTTAGGGTCAGGGTTAGGGGTAGGGTTAGGGCTAGGGTTAGGGTTAGCGTTAGGGTCAGGGTTAGGGTTAGGGTTAGGGGTAGGGTTAATGTTAGGGTTAGTTTAAGGTTTAGGGTTAGGGTTAGGGGTAGGGTTAGGGTTTGGGTTAGGGTTAGGTTTATGGTTAGGGTTAGGGTTAGGGTAAGGGTTAGGTTAAGGGTTAGGGTTTGGGTTAGGGTTAGGGTTAGGGGTTAGGGTTAGGGTTAGGGGTTAGGGTTAGGGTTAGGGTTAGGGTTAGGGGTTAG
>JANJGN010000083.1:182500-185000 GCA_026770705.1 Isurus oxyrinchus | reverse complement strand
GGTTAGGGGTTAGGGTTAGGGGTTAGGGTTAGTGTTAGGGTTAGGGTTAGGGTTAGGATTAGGGTTAGGGTTAGGGTTAGGGTTAGTGTTAGGGTTAGTTTAAGGTTTAGGGTTATGGTTATGGTTAGGGTTAGGGTTAGGGTTAGGGTTAGTGTTAGGGTTAGGGTTAGGTTTAGGGTTAGGGTTAGGGTTAGGGCTAGGGTTAGGTTTAGGGTTAGCGTTTGGGTTAGGGTTAGGGTTAGGGGTTAGGGTTAGGGTTAGGGGTAAGGGTTAGGGTTAGGGTTAGGGATAGGGGTTAGGGATAGGTTAGGGGTTAGGGTTAGGGTTAGGGTTAGGGATAGGATTAGGGTTAGGGTAAGGGTTAAGGTGAGGGTTAGGGTTAGGTTTAGGGTTAGGGTTAGGGTTTCGGTTAGAGTTAGGGTTAGGGTTAGGGTTAGTGTTAGGGTTAGGGTTAGGGCATTAGGGTAAGGGTTAGAGCATTAGGGTTAGGGTTAGGGTTAGGGTTAGGGTTAAGGTTAGAGTTAGTGTTAGGGTTAGGGTTAGTGTTAGGGTTAGGGTTAGGGATAGGGTAAGGGTTTAGGGTTAGGGTTAGGGTGAGGGGTTAGGTTTAGGGTTAGGGTTAGGATTAGGATTGGGGGAAGGGTTAGGGGTTAGGGGTAAGTGTTAGGGGTTAGGGTTAGGTTTAGGGTTAGGTTTAGGGTTAGGGTTAGGGTTAGGGCGAGGGTTAGGGTTCGGGTTAGGGTTAAGTTTAGGGTTAGGGTTAGGGTTAGGGTTAGGCGTTAGGGTAAGGGTTAGGGTTAGGGTTAGGGTTAGGGTTAGGGTTAGGGTTAGTGTAAGGGTTAGGGTTAGGCGTGAGGGTTATGGTTAGGGTTAGGGTTCAGGATTAGGTTTAGGGGCTAGGGTTAGGGGTTAGGGTTAGGGTTAGGGTTAGGGTTAGGGTTAGGGTTAGGGGTTATTGTTAGGGATTAGGGTTAGTGTTAGGGTTAGGGTTAGGGTTAGGGTTAGGGTTAGGGCATTTGGGCTCGGGTTAGGCAAGGGTTAGGGTTAGGGTTAGGGCCTTAGGGTTAGGGTTAGGGTTATGGTAAGGGTTAAGGTTAGGGATAGGCTTAGGTTTAGGGTTAGGTTTAGGGTTAGGGTTAGTGTTAGGGTTAGGGTTAGGGTTAGGGTTAGGGTTAGGGCATTAGAGTTAGGGTTAGGGCATTAGGGTTAGGGTTAGGGTTAGGGTTAGGGTTAGGGTTAGGGTTAGGGTTAGGGGTTAGTTTTAGGGGTTAGGGTTAGGGTTAGGGTTAGGGTTATGGTAAGGGGTTAGGGTTAGGGATTAGGGTTAGTGTTAGGTTTAGGGTTAGGGTTAGGGCATTAGGGTTCGGGTTAGGCTTAGGGTTAGGGTTAGGGTTAGGGAATTAGGGTTAGGGTTAGGGTTAGGGTTAGCGTAAGGGTTAAGCTTAGGGTCAGGGTTACATTTAGGGTTAGGGTTAGGGTTAGGTTTAGTGTTAGGGTTAGGGTTAGGGTTAAGGTTGGGGTTAGGGTTAGGGTTAGGATTAGGGCATTAGGTTTAGGGTTAGGGCATTAGGGTAAGGGTTAGGGTCAGGGTTAGGGGTAGGGTTAGGGCTAGGGTTAGGGTTAGCGTTAGGGTCAGGGTTAGGGTTAGGGTTAGGGGTAGGGTTAATGTTAGGGTTAGTTTAAGGTTTAGGGTTAGGGTTAGGGGTAGGGTTAGGGTTTGGGTTAGGGTTAGGTTTATGGTTAGGGTTAGGGTTAGGGTAAGGGTTAGGTTAAGGGTTAGGGTTTGGGTTAGGGTTAGGGTTAGGGGTTAGGGTTAGGGTTAGGGGTTAGGGTTAGGGTTAGGGTTAGGGTTAGGGGTTAGGGTTAGGGTTAGGGGTTAGGGTTAGGGTTCGGGATAGGGATAGGGTTAGGGTTAGGGTAAGGGTTCAGGTTAGGGTTAGGGTTAGGATTAGGGTTAGGGTTAGGGTGAGGGCTAGAGTTAGGGTTAGGGTTAGGGTAAGGTTTAGGGTTAGGGCATTAGGGTTAGGGTTAGAGCATTAGGGTTAGGGTTAGGGTTAGGATTAGGGTTAGGGTTAGGGTTAGGGTTAGGGTTAGTGTCAGGGTTAGGGTTAGTGTTAGGGTTTGGGTTAGGGTTAGGGTAAGGGTTTAGGGTTAGGGTTAGGGTGAGGGGTTAGGTTTAGGTTTAGGAGTTAGGGTTAGGGTTAGGGTTAGGGTTAGGATTAGGGTTAGGGGTTAGGGTTAGGGTTAGGGTTAGGGTTAGTGTTAGGCTTAGGTTTAGGGTTAGGGTTAGTGTTACGGTTAGGGTTAGGGTTAGGTTTAGTGTTAGGGTTAGGGTTAGGGTTAAGATTAGGGGTTTGGGTTAGGGTTAAAGTTAGGGTTAGTGTTAGGCTTAGGTTTAGGGTTAGGGTTAGGGTTAGGTTTAGGGTTAGGGTTAGGGTTAGGGTTCGGGCTAGGGTTAGGGTTAGATATAGGTTTAGTGTTATGGTTAGTGTTAGGGTTA
>JANJGN010000083.1:115000-117500 GCA_026770705.1 Isurus oxyrinchus | reverse complement strand
TAGGGTTAGGGTTAGGGGTTAGGGTTAGGGATTAGGGTTAGTGTTAGGGTTAGGGTTAGGGTTAGGGCATTAGGGTTCGGGTTAGGCAAGGGTTAGGGTTAGGGTTAGGGCATTAGGGTTAGGGTTAGGGTTATGGTAAGGGTTAAGGTTAGGGTTCGGGTTAGGGTTAGGGTTAGGGTTAGGGCATTAGGGTTAGGGTTAGGGTTATGGTAAGGGTTAAGGTTAGGGTTAGGCTTAGGTTTAAGGTTAGGTTTAGGGTTAGGGTTAGTGTTAGGGTTAGGGTTAGGGTTAGGGTTAGAGCATTAGAGTTAGGGTTAGGGCATTAGGGTTAGTGTTAGGGTTAGGGTTAGGGTTAGGGTTAGGGTTAGGGCATTAGGGTTAGGGTTAGGGTTAGGGTTAGGGTTAGGGTTAGGGTTAGTATTAGGGTTAGGGTTAGGCGTGAGGGTTAGGGTTAGGGTTAGGGTGAGGGTTTAGGGTTAGGGGTTAGTTTTAGGCGTTAGGGTTAGGGTTAGGGTTAGGGTTATGGTAAGGGGTTAGGGTTTGTGATTAGGGTTAGTGTTAGGTTTAGGGTTAGGGTTAGGGCATTAGGGTTCGGGTTAGGCTTAGGGTTGGGGTTAGGGTTAGGGCATTAGGGTTAGGGTTAGGGTTAGGGTTAGCGTAAGGGTTAAGCTTAGGGTCAGGGTTACGTTTAGGGTTAGGGTTAGGGTTAGGTTTAGTGTTAGGGTTAGGGTTAGGGCTAGGGTTGGGGTTAGGGTTAGGGTTAGGGTTAGGGCATTAGGTTTAGGGTTAGGGCATTAGGGTTAGTGTTAGGGTTAGGGTTAGTGTTAGGGTTAGGGTTAGTGTTAGGGTTAGGGTTAGGGTTAGGGTAAGGGTTTAGGGTTAGGGTTAGGGTATGGGTTAAGGTTAGGGTGGGGTAACGTTTAGGGTTAGGGTTAGGGTTAGGCGTTAGTGTAAGGGTTAGGGTTAGGGTTAGGGTTAGGGTTAGGGTTAGGGTTAGTGTTAGGGTTAGGGTTAGGCGTGAGGGTTATGGTTAGGGTTAGGGTTCAGGATTAGGTTTAGGGGCTAGGGTTAGGGGTTAGGGTTAGGGTTAGGGTTAGGGTTATGGTTAGGGTTAGGGGTTAGGGTTAGGGATTTGGGTTAGTGTTAGGGTTAGGGTTAGGGTTAGGGCATTAGGGTTCGGGTTAGGCAAGGGTTAGGGTTAGGGTTAGGGCATTAGGGTTAGGGTTAGGGTTATGGTAAGGGTTAAGGTTAGGGTTCGGGTTAGGTTTAGGGTTAGGTTTAGGGTTAGGGTTAGTGTTAGGGTTAGGGTTAGGGTTAGGGTTAGGGCATTAGAGTTAGGGTTAGGGCATTAGGGTTAGGGTTAGGGTTAGGGTTAGGGTTAGGGTTAGGGGTTAGGGTTAGGGGTTAGGGTTAGTGTTAGGGTTAGGGTTAGGGTTAGGGCATTAGGGTTAGGGTTAGGGTTAGGGTTAGGTTTAGGGTTAGGGTTAGGGTTAGGGTTAGGGTTAGGGTTAGGGTTAGTGTTTGGGTTAGGGTTAGGCGTGAGGGTTAGGGTTAGGGTTAGGGTGAGGGTTTAGGGTTAGGGGTTAGTTTTACGGGTTAGGGTAAGGGTTACGGTTAGGGTTATGGTAAGGGGTTAGCGTTAGGGATCAGGGTTAGTGTTAGGTTTAGGGTTAGGGTTAGGGCATTAGGGTTCGGGTTAGGCTTAGGGTTAGGGTTAGGGTTAGGGCATTAGGGTTAAGGTTAGGGTTAGGGTAAGGGTAAGGGTTAGGGTTAGGGTTAGGGTTAGGGTTAGGGTTAGGGTTAGGGTTACGGTTAGGGCATTAGGGTTAGGGTTAGGGCATTAGGGTTAGGGTTAGGGTTAGGGTTAGGGTTGGGGTTAGGGTTAGGGTTAGGGTTAGGGCATTAGGTTTAGGGTTAGGGCATTAGGGTTAGGGTTAGTGTTAGGGTTAGGGGTAGGGTTAGGGCTCGGGTTAGGGTTAGCGTTACGTTCAGGGTTAGGGTTAGGGTTAGGGGTAGGGTTAATGTTAGTTTTAGTTTAAGGTTTAGGGTTAGGGTTAGGGTTAGGGTTAGGGTTAGGGTTAGGTTTAGGGTTAGTGTTAGGGTTAGGGTAAGGGTTAGGTTAAGGGTTAGGGTTTGGGTTAGGGTTAGGGTTAGGGGTTAGGGTTAGGGTTAGGGTTAGGGATAGGGGTTAGGGTAAGGGTTAGGGGTTAGGGTTAGGGTTAGGGTTAGGGTTATGGTAAGGGGTTAGCGTTAGGGATCAGGGTTAGTGTTAGGTTTAGGGTTAGGGTTAGGGCATTAGGGTTCGGGTTAGGCTTAGGGTTAGGGTTAGGGTTAGGGCATTAGGGTTAGGGTTAGGGTTAGGGTTAGGGTAAGGGGTAGGGTTAGGGTTAGGGTTAGGGTTAGCGTTAGTTTTAGGGTTAGGGTTAGGGTTAGGGTTAGGGTTAGGGTTACGGTTAGGGCATTAGGGTTAGGGTTAGGGTTAGGGTTAGGGTTAGGGTTA
>JANJGN010000083.1:57500-100000 GCA_026770705.1 Isurus oxyrinchus | reverse complement strand
AGGGTTAGGGTTAGTGTTAGCGTTAGGGTTAGGGTTAGGGTAAGGGTTTAGGGTTAGGGTTAGGGTATGGGTTAAGGTTAGGGTGGGGTAACGTTCAGGGTTAGGTTTAGGGTTAGGCGTTAGGGTAAGGGTTAGGGTTAGGGTTAGGGTTAGGGTTAGGGTTAGGGTTAGTGTTAGGGTTAGGGTTAGGCGTGAGGGTTATGGTTAGGGTTAGGGTTCAGGATTAGGTTTAGGGGCTAGGGTTAGGGGTTAGGGTTAGGGTTAGGGTTAGGGTTATGGTTAGGGTTAGGGGTTAGGGTTAGGGATTTGGGTTAGTGTTAGGCTTAGGGTTAGGGTTAGGGCATTAGGGTTCGGGTTAGGCAAGGGTTAGGGTTAGGGTTAGGGCATAAGGGTTAGGGTTAGGGTTATGGTAAGGGTTAAGGTTAGGGTTCGGGTTAGGTTTAGGGTTAGGTTTAGGGTTAGGGTTAGTGTTAGGGTTAGGGTTAGGGTTAGGGTTAGGGCATTAGAGTTAGGGTTAGGGCATTAGGGTTAGGGTTAGGGTTAGGGTTAGGGTTAGGGTTAGGGGTTAGGGTTAGGGGTTAGGGTTAGTGTTAGGGTTAGGGTTAGGGTTAGGGCATTAGGGTTAGGGTTAGGGTTAGGGTTAGGTTTAGGGTTAGGGTTAGGGTTAGGGTTAGGGTTAGGGTTAGTGTTTGGGTTAGGGTTAGGCGTGAGGGTTAGGGTTAGGGTTAGGGTGAGGGTTTAGGGTTAGGGGTTAGTTTTACGGGTTAGGGTAAGGGTTATGGTTAGGGTTATGGTAAGGGGTTAGCGTTAGGGATCAGGGTTAGTGTTAGGTTTAGGGTTAGGGTTAGGGCATTAGGGTTCGGGTTAGGCTTAGGGTTAGGGTTAGGGTTAGGGCATTAGGGTTAAGGTTAGGGTTAGGGTAAGGGTAAGGGTTAAGGTTACGGTTAGGGTTAGGGTTAGTGTTAGGGTTACGGTTAGGGCATTAGGGTTAGGGTTAGGGCATTAGGGTTAGGGTTAGGGTTAGGGTTAGGGTAAGGGTTAAGATTAGGGTCAGGGTTACGTTTAGGGTTAGTGTTAGGGTTAGGTTTAGTGTTAGGGTTAGGGTTAGGGTTAGGGTTGGGGTTAGGGTTAGGGTTAGGGTTAGGGCATTAGGTTTAGGGTTAGGGCATTAGGGTTAGGGTTAGGGTTAGGGTTAGGGGTAGGGTTAGGGCTCGGGTTAGGGTTAGCGTTAGGTTCAGGGTTAGGGTTAGGGTTAGGGGTAGGGTTAATGTTAGTTTTAGTTTAAGGTTTAGGGTTAGGGTTAGGGTTAGGGTTAGGGTTAGGGTTAGGTTTAGGGTTAGTGTTAGGGTTAGGGTAAGGGTTAGGTTAAGGGTTAGGGTTTGGATTAGGGTTAGGGGTTAGGGTTAGGGTTAGGGTTAGGGATAGGGGTTAGGGTAAGGGTTAGGGGTTAGGGTTAGGGTTAGGGTTAGGGATAGGGTTAGTGTTATGGTAAGGGTTAAGGTTAGGGTTAGGTTTAGGTTTAGGGTTAGGGTTAGGGTGAGGGCTAGAGTTAGGGTTAGGGTTAGGGTAAGGTTTAGGGTTAGGGCATTAGGGTTAGGGTTAGAGCATTAGGGTTAGGGTTAGGGTTAGGGTTAGGGTTAGGGTTAGGGTTAGTGTCAGGGTTAGGGTTAGGGTTAGGGTTAGGGTTAGGGTTAGGGTTAGGGTTAGGGTTAGGGTTAGGGTTAGGGTTAGGGTTAGGGTTAGGGTTAGGCTTAGGGTTAGGGTTGGAGTTAGGGTTAGGGTTAGGGTTAGGGTTAGGGTTAGGGTTAGGTTTAGGGTTAGGGTTAGGGTTAGGGTTAGGCGTTAGGGTAAGGGTTAGGGTTAGGGTTAGGGTTAGGGTTAGGGTTAGGGTTATGGTTAGGGTTAGTGTTAGGGTTATGGTTAGGCGTGAGGGTTATGGTTAGGGTTAGGGTTCAGGATTAGGTTTAGGGGCTAGTTTTATGGGTTAGGGTTAGGGTTAGGGTTAGGGTTTGGGTTATGGTTAGGGGTTAGGGTTAGGGATTAGGGTTAGTGTTAGGGTTAGGGTTAGGGTTAGGGCATTAGGGTTCGGGTTAGGCAAGGGTTAGGGTTAGGGTTAGGGCATTAGGGTTAGGGTTAGGGTTATGGTAAGGGTTAAGGTTAGGGTTAGGGTTAGGTTTAGGGTTAGGTTTAGGGTTAGGTTTAGTGTTAGGGTTAGGATTAGGGTTAGGGTTAGGGTTAGGGCATTAGAGTTAGGGTTAGGGCATTAGGGTTAGGGTTAGGGTTAGTGTTAGGGTTAGGGTTAGGGTTAGCGGTTAGGGTTAGGGGATAGGGTTAGTGTTCGGGTTAGGGTTAGGGTTAGGGCATTAGGGTTATGGTTAGGGTTAGGGTTAGGGTTAGGGTTAGGGTTAGGGTTAGGGTTAGTGTTAGGGTTAGGGTTAGGGTTTGGGCATTAGGGTTAGGGTTAGGGTTAGGGTTAGGGTTAGGGTTAGGGTTAGGGTTAGGGTTAGTGTTAGGGTTAGGGTTAGGCGTGAGGGTTAGGGTTAGGGTTAGGGTGAGGGTTTAGGTTTAGGGGTTGGTATTAGGGGTTAGGGTTAGGGTTAGGGTTAGGGTTATGGTAAGGGGTTAGCGTTAGGGTTAGGTTTAGTGTTAGGTTTAGGGTTAGGGTTAGGTTTGGTGTTAGGGTTCGGGTTAGGGTTAGGGCATTAGGTTAAGGTTTAGGGCATTAGGGTTAGGGTTAGGGTTAGGTTTAGGGGTAGGGTTAGGGCTAGGGTTAGCGTTAGCGTTAGGTTCAGGGTTAGGGTTAGGGTTAGGGGTAGGGTTAATGTTAGGGTTAGTTTAAGGTTTAGGGTTAGGGTTAGGGTAAGGGTTAGGGTTAGGGTTAAGGTTAGGTTTAGGGTTAGGGTTAGGGTTAGGGTAAGGGTTAGGTTAAGGGTAAGGGTTTGGGTTAGGGTTAGGGTTAGGGGTTAGGGTTAGGGTTAGGGTTAGGGATTGGGGTTAGGGTTAGGGTTAGGGGTTAGGGTTAGGGTTAGGGTTAGGGATAGGGTTAGTGTTAGGGTAAGGGTTAAGGTTAGAGTTAGGGTTAGGTTTAGGGTTAGGGTTAGGGTGAGGGCTAGAGTTAGGGTTAGGGTTAGGGTAAGGTTTAGGGTTAGGGCATTAGGGTTAGGGTTAGAGCATTAGGGGTAGGGTTAGGGTTAGGGTTAGGGTTAGGGTTAGTGTCAGGGTTAGGGTTAGGGTTAGGGTTAGGGTTAGGGTTAGGGTTAGGGTTAGGGTTAGGGTTAGGGTAAGGGTTAGGGTTAGGGTTAGGGTTAGGATTAGGGTTAGGGTTAGAGTTACGGTTAGGGTTAGGGTTAGTGTTAGGGTTAGGGTTGGGGTCAGGTTTAGGGTTAGGGTTTGGGTTAGGGTTAGGCATTAGGGTAAGTGTTAGGGTTAGGGTTAGGGTTAGGGTTAGGGTTAGGATTAGGGTTAGTGTTAGGGTTAGGGTTAGGCTTGAGTGTTATGGTTAGGGTTAGGGTTCAGGATTAGGTTTAGGGGCTAGGGTTATGGGTTAGGGTTAGGGTTAGGGTTAGGGATTGGGTTATGGTTAGGGGTTAGGGTTAGGGATTAGGGTTAGTGTTAGGGTTAGGGTTAGGGTTAGGGCATTAGGGTTCGGGTTAGGCAAGGGTTAGGGTTAGGGTTAGGGCATTAGGGTTAGGGTTAGGGTTAGGGTTACGGTTAGGGCATTAGGGTTAGCGTTAGGGCATTAGGGTTAGGGTTAGGGTTAGGGTTAGGGTAAGGGTTAAGCTTAGGGTCAGGGTTACGTTTAGGGTTAGTGTTAGGGTTAGGTTTAATGTTAGGGTTAGGGTTAGGGTTAGGGTTGGGGTTAGGGTTAGGGTTAGGGTTAGGGCATTAGGTTTAGGGTTAGGGCATTAGGGTTGGGTTAGGGTTAGGGTTAGGGGTAGGGTTAGGGTTAGCGTTAGGTTCAGGGTTAGGGTTAGGGTTAGGGGTAGGGTTAATGTTAGGGTTAGTTTAAGGTTTAGGGTTAGGGTTAGGGTTAGGGTTAGGGTGAGGGTTAGGTTTAGGGTTAGTGTTAGGGTTAGGGTAAGGGTTAGGTTAAGGGTTAGGGTTTGTGTTAGGGTTATGGTTAGGGGTTAGGGTTAGGGTTAGGGTTAGGGATAGGTGTTAGGGTTAGGGTTAGGGGTTAGGGTTAGGGTTAGGGTTAGGGTTAGGGTTAGGGTTAGGGTTAGGGTTAGGGTTAGGGTTAGGGTTACGGTTAGGGCATTAGGGTTAGCGTTAGGGCATTAGGGTTAGGGTTAGGGTTAGGGTTAGGGTAAGGGTTAAGCTTAGGGTCAGGGTTACGTTTAGGGTTAGTGTTAGGGTTAGGTTTAATGTTAGGGTTAGGGTTAGGGTTAGGGTTGGGGTTAGGGTTAGGGTTAGGGTTAGGGCATTAGGTTTAGGGTTAGGGCATTAGGGTTAGGGTTAGGGTTAGGGTTAGGGGTAGGGTTAGGGTTAGCGTTAGGTTCAGGGTTAGGGTTAGGGTTAGGGGTAGGGTTAATGTTAGGGTTAGCATAAGGTTTAGGGTTAGAATTAGGGTTAGGGTTAGGGTGAGGGTTAGGTTTAGGGTTAGTGTTAGGGTTAGGGTAAGGGTTAGGTTAAGGGTTAGGGTTTGGGTTAGGGTTATGGTTAGGGGTTAGGGTTAGGGTTAGGGTTAGGGATAGGGGTTAGGGTTAGTGTTAGGGGTTAGGGTTAGGGTTAGGTTTAGGGTTAGGGTTAGGGTGAGGGCTAGAGTTAGGGTTAGGGTTAGGGTAAGGTTTAGGGTTAGGGTATTAGGGTTAGGGTTAGAGCATTAGGGTTAGGGTTAGGGTTAGGGTTAGGGTTAGGGTTAGGGTTAGGATTAGGGTTAGTGTTAGGGTTAGGGTTAGGCTTGAGTGTTATGGTTAGGGTTAGGGTTCAGGATTAGGTTTAGGGGCTAGGGTTATGGGTTAGGGTTAGGGTTAGGGTTAGGGATTGGGTTATGGTTAGGGGTTAGGGTTAGGGATTAGGGTTAGTGTTAGGGTTAGGGTTAGGGTTAGGGCATTAGGGTTCGGGTTAGGCAAGGGTTAGGGTTAGGGTTAGGGCATTAGGGTTAGGGTTAGGGTTAGGGTTACGGTTAGGGCATTAGGGTTAGCGTTAGGGCATTAGGGTTAGGGTTAGGGTTAGGGTTAGGGTAAGGGTTAAGCTTAGGGTCAGGGTTACGTTTAGGGTTAGTGTTAGGGTTAGGTTTAATGTTAGGGTTAGGGTTAGGGTTAGGGTTGGGGTTAGGGTTAGGGTTAGGGTTAGGGCATTAGGTTTAGGGTTAGGGCATTAGGGTTAGGGTTAGGGTTAGGGTTAGGGGTAGGGTTAGGGTTAGCGTTAGGTTCAGGGTTAGGTTTAGGGTTAGGGGTAGGGTTAATGTTAGGGTTAGTTTAAGGTTTAGGGTTAGGGTTAGGGTTAGGGTTAGGGTGAGGGTTAGGTTTAGGGTTAGTGTTAGGGTTAGGGTAAGGGTTAGGTTAAGGGTTAGGGTTTGGGTTAGGGTTATGGTTAGGGGTTAGGGTTAGGGTTAGGGTTAGGGATATGTGTTAGGGTTAGGGTTAGGGGTTAGGGTTAGGGTTAGGGTTAGGGTTAGGGTTAGGGTTAGGGTTAGGGTTAGGGTTAGGGTTAGGGTTAGGGTTACGGTTAGGGCATTAGGGTTAGCGTTAGGGCATTAGGGTTAGGGTTAGGGTTAGGGTTAGGGTAAGGGTTAAGCTTAGGGTCAGGGTTACGTTTAGGGTTAGTGTTAGGGTTAGGTTTAATGTTAGGGTTAGGGTTAGGGTTAGGGTTGGGGTTAGGGTTAGGGTTAGGGTTAGGGCATTAGGTTTAGGGTTAGGGCATTAGGGTTAGGGTTATGGTTAGGGTTAGGGGTAGGGTTAGGGTTAGCGTTAGGTTCAGGGTTAGGGTTAGGGTTAGGGGTAGGGTTAATGTTAGGGTTAGTTTAAGGTTTAGGGTTAGAATTAGGGTTAGGGTTAGGGTGAGGGTTAGGTTTAGGGTTAGTGTTAGGGTTAGGGTAAGGGTTAGGTTAAGGGTTAGGGTTTGGGTTAGGGTTATGGTTAGGGGTTAGGGTTAGGGTTAGGTTTAGGGATAGGGGTTAGGGTTAGTGTTAGGGGTTAGGGTTAGGGTTAGGTTTAGGGTTAGGGTTAGGGTGAGGGCTAGAGTTAGGGTTAGGGTTAGGGTAAGGTTTAGGGTTAGGGTATTAGGGTTAGGGTTAGAGCATTAGGGTTAGGGTTAGGGTTAGGGTTAGGGTTAGGGTTAGGGTTAGGGTTAGTGTCAGGGTTAGGGTTAGGGTTAGGGTTAGGGTTAGGGTTAGGGTTAGGGTTAGGGTTAGGGTTAGGGTTAGGGTTAGGGTTAGGGTTAGGTTTAGGGTTAGGGTTAGTGTTAGGGTTAGGCGTTAGGGTAAGGGTTAGGGTTAGGGTTAGGGTTCGGGTTAGGGTTAGGGTTAGGGTTAGTGTTAGGGTTAGGGTTAGGCGTGAGGGTTATGGTTAGGGTTAGGGTTCAGGATTAGGTTTAGGGGCTAGGGTTATGGGTTAGGGTTAGGGTTAGTGTTAGGGTTAGGGTTAGGGTTAGGGGTTAGGGTTAGGGTTAGGCAATGGTTAGGGTAAGGGTTTGGGCATTAGGGTTACGGTTAGTGTTATGGTAAGGGTTAAGGTTAGGCTTAGCGTTAGGTTTAGGGTTAGGTTCAGGGTTAGGTTTAGTGTTAGGGTTAGGGTTAGGGTCAGGGTTAGGGCATTACTGTTAGGGTTAGGGTTAGGGCTAGGGTAAGGGTTAAGCTTAGGGTCAGGGTTACGTTTAGGGTTAGTGTTAGGGTTAGGTTTAGTGTTAGGGTTAGGGTTAGGGTTAGGGTTGGGGTTAGGGTTAGGGTTAGGGTTAGGGCATTAGGTTTAGGGTTAGGGTATTAGGGTTAGGGTTAGGGTTAGGGTTAGGGGTAGGGTTAGGGCTCGGGTTAGGTTTAGGGTTAGGGTTAGTGTTAGGGTTAGGGTTAGGGTTAGTGTTAGTGTTAGTTTAAGGTTTAGGGTTATGGTTAGGGTTAGGGTTAGGGTTAGGGTTAGGGTTAGGGTTAGGGCATTAGGGTTAGGGTTAGGGTTAGGGTTAGGGTTAGGGTTAGGGTTAGTGTTAGGATTAGTTTAAGGTTTAGGGTTAATGTTAGGGTTAGGGTTAGGGTTAGGGTTAAGGTTAGGGTTAGGGTTAGGTTTAGGGTTAGGGTTAAGGTTAAAGCTAGGGTTAGGATTAGGGTTAGCGTTTGGGTTAGGGTTAGGGTTAGGGGTTAGGGTTAGGGTTAGGGGTAAGGGTTAGGGTTAGGGTTAGGGTTAGGGTTAGGGTTAGGGTTAGGGTTAGGGTTAGGGTTAGGGTTAGGGTTAGGGTTAGGGTTAGGGTTAGGGTTAGGGTAAGGGTTAGGGTTAGGGTTAGGGTTAGGCTTAGGGTTAGGGTTAGAGTTACGGTTAGGGTTAGGGTTAGGGTTAGGGTTAGGGTTGGGGTCAGGTTTAGGGTTAGGGTTAGGGTTAGGGTTAGGCATTAGGGTAAGTGTTAGGGTTAGGGTTAGGGTTAGGGTTAGGGTTAGGATTAGGGTTAGTGTTAGGGTTAGGGTTAGGCTTGAGTGTTATGGTTAGGGTTAGGGTTCAGGATTAGGTTTAGGGGCTAGGGTTATGGGTTAGGGTTAGGGTTAGGGTTAGGGATTGGGTTATGGTTAGGGGTTAGGGTTAGGGATTAGGGTTAGTGTTAGGGTTAGGGTTAGGGTTAGGGCATTAGGGTTCGGGTTAGGCAAGGGTTAGGGTTAGGGTTAGGGCATTAGGGTTAGGGTTAGGGTTAGGGTTACGGTTAGGGCATTAGGGTTAGCGTTAGGGCATTAGGGTTAGGGTTAGGGTTAGGGTTAGGGTAAGGGTTAAGCTTAGGGTCAGGGTTACGTTTAGGGTTAGTGTTAGGGTTAGGTTTAATGTTAGGGTTAGGGTTAGGGTTAGGGTTGGGGTTAGGGTTAGGGTTAGGGTTAGGGCATTAGGTTTAGGGTTAGGGCATTAGGGTTAGGGTTAGGGTTAGGGTTAGGGGTAGGGTTTGGGTTAGCGTTAGGTTCAGGGTTAGGGTTAGGGTTAGGGGTAGGGTTAATGTTAGGGTTAGTTTAAGGTTTAGGGTTAGGGTTAGGGTTAGGGTTAGGGTGAGGGTTAGGTTTAGGGTTAGTGTTAGGGTTAGGGTAAGGGTTAGGTTAAGGGTTAGGGTTTGGGTTAGGGTTATGGTTAGGGGTTAGGGTTAGGGTTAGGGTTAGGGATAGGTGTTAGGGTTAGGGTTAGGGGTTAGGGTTAGGGTTAGGGTTAGGGTTAGGGTTAGGGTTAGGGTTAGGGTTAGGGTTAGGGTTAGGGTTAGGGTTACGGTTAGGGCATTAGGGTTAGCGTTAGGGCATTAGGGTTAGGGTTAGGGTTAGGGTTAGGGTAAGGGTTAAGCTTAGGGTCAGGGTTACGTTTAGGGTTAGTGTTAGGGTTAGGTTTAATGTTAGGGTTAGGGTTAGGGTTAGGGTTGGGGTTAGGGTTAGGGTTAGGGTTAGGGCATTAGGTTTAGGGTTAGGGCATTAGGGTTAGGGTTAGGGTTAGGGTTAGGGGTAGGGTTAGGGTTAGCGTTAGGTTCAGGGTTAGGGTTAGGGTTAGGGGTAGGGTTAATGTTAGGGTTAGTTTAAGGTTTAGGGTTAGAATTAGGGTTAGGGTTAGGGTGAGGGTTAGGTTTAGGGTTAGTGTTAGGGTTAGGGTAAGGGTTAGGTTAAGGGTTAGGGTTTGGGTTAGGGTTATGGTTAGGGGTTAGGGTTAGGGTTAGGGTTAGGGATAGGGGTTAGGGTTAGTGTTAGGGGTAAGGGTTAGGGTTAGGGTTAGGGATAGGGTTAGTGTTAGGGTAAGGGTTAAGGTTAGGGTTAGGGTTAGGTTTAGGGTTAGGGTTAGGGTGAGGGCTAGAGTTAGGGTTAGGGTTAGGGTAAGGTTTAGGGTTAGGGTATTAGGGTTAGGGTTAGAGCATTAGGGTTAGGGTTAGGGTTAGGGTTAGGGTTAGGGTTAGGGTTAGTGTCAGGGTTAGGGTTAGGGTTAGGGTTAGGGTTAGGGTTAGGGTTAGGGTTAGGGTTAGGGTTAGGGTTAGGGTTAGGGTTAGGGTTAGGTTTAGGGTTAGGGTTAGTGTTAGGGTTAGGCGTTAGGGTAAGGGTTAGGGTTAGGGTTAGGGTTCGGGTTAGGGTTAGGGTTAGGGTTAGTGTTAGGGTTAGGGTTAGGCGTGAGGGTTATGGTTAGGGTTAGGGTTCAGGATTAGGTTTAGGGGCTAGGGTTATGGGTTAGGGTTAGGGTTAGTGTTAGGGTTAGGGTTAGGGTTAGGGGTTAGGGTTAGGGATTAGGGTTAGTGTTAGGGTTAGGGTTAGGGTTAGGGCATTAGGGTTCGGGTTAGGCAATGGTTAGGGTAAGGGTTAGGGCATTAGGGTTACGGTTAGTGTTATGGTAAGGGTTAAGGTTAGGCTTAGCGTTAGGTTTAGGGTTAGGTTCAGGGTTAGGGTTAGTGTTAGGGTTAGGGTTAGGGTCAGGGTTAGGGCATTACGGTTAGGGTTAGGGTTAGGGCTAGGGTAAGGGTTAAGCTTAGGGTCAGGGTTACGTTTAGGGTTAGTGTTAGGGTTAGGTTTAGTGTTAGGGTTAGGGTTAGGGTTAGGGTTAGGGTTAGGGCATTAGGTTTAGGGTTAGGGCATTAGGGTTAGGGTTAGGGCTAGGGTTAGGGGTAGGGTTAGGGCTCGGGTTAGGGTTAGGGTTAGGGTTAGTGTTAGGGATAGGGTTAGGGTTAGTGTTAGTGTTAGTTTAAGGTTTAGGGTTATGTTTAGGGTTAGGGTTAGGGTTAGGGTTAGGGTTAGGGTTAGGGTAAGGGCATTAGGGTTAGGGTTAGGGTTAGGGTTAGGGTTAGGGTTAGGGTTAGTGTTAGGATTAGTTTAAGGTTTAGGGTTAATGTTAGGGTTAGGGTTAGGGTTAGGGTTAAGGTTAGGGTTAGGGTTAGGTTTAGGGTTAGGGTTAAGGTTAAAGCTAGGGTTAGGATTAGGGTTAGCGTTTGGGTTAGGGTTAGGGTTAGGGGTTAGGGTTAGGGTTAGGGGTAAGGGTTAGGGTTAGGGTTAGGGATAGGGGTTAGGGTTAGGGTTAGGGGTTAGGGTTAGGGTTAGGGTTAGGGATAGGGTTAGGGTTAGGGTAAGGGTTAAGGTGAGGGTTAGGGTTAGGTTTAGGTTTAGGGTTAGGGTTTGGGTTAGAGTTAGGGTTAGGGTTAGGGTTAGGGTTAGGGCATTAGGGTAAGGGTTAGAGCTTTAGGTTTAGGGTTAGGGTTAGGGTAAGGGTTAAGGTTAGAGTTAGTGTTAGGGTTAGGGTTAGTGTTAGGGTTAGGGTTAGGGTTAGGCGTTAGGGTAAGGGTTAGGGTTAGGGTTAGGGTTAGGGTTAGGTTTAGGGTTCGGGTTAGTGTTAGGGTTAGGGTTAGGCGTGAGGGTTATGGTTAGGGTTAGGGTTCCGGATTAGGTTTAGGGGCTAGGGTTAGGGTTAGGGGTTAGGGGTTAGGGTTAGGGATTAGGGTTAGTGTTAGGGTTAGGGTTAGGGTTAGGGCATTAGGGTTCGGGTTAGGCAAGGGTTAGGGTTAGGGTTAGGGCATTAGGGTTAGGGTTAGGGTTATGGTAAGGGTTAAGGTTAGGGTTAGGCTTAGGTTTAGGGTTAGGTTTTGGGTTGGGGTTAGTGTTAGGGTTAGGGTTAGGGTTTGGGTTAGGGTTAGGGCATTAGAGTTAGGGTTAGGGCATTAGGGTTAGGGTTAGGGTTAGGGTTAGGGTTAGGGTTAGGGTTAGGGGTTAGGGTTAGGGGTTAAGGTTAGTGTTAGGGTTAGGGTTAGGGTTAGGGCATTAGGGTTAGGGTTAGGGTTAGGGTTAGGGTTAGGGTTAGGGTTAGTGTTAGGGTTAGGGTTAGGCGTGAAGGTTAGGGTTAGGGTTAGGGTGAGGGTTTAGGGTTAGGGGTTAGTTTTAGGGGTTAGGGTAAGGGTTATGGTTAGGGTTATGGTAAGGGGTTAGCGTTAGGGATCAGGGTTAGTGTTAGGTTTAGGGTTAGGGTTAGGGCATTAGGGTTCGGGTTAGGCTTAGGGTTAGGGTAAGGGTTAGGGCATTAGTGTTAGGGTTAGGGTTAGGGTTAGGGTAAGGGTTAGGGTTAGGGTTAGGGTTAGGGTTAGGGTTAGGGTTAGTGTTAGGGTTAGGGCTAGGGTTAGGGGTAGGGTTAGGGCTCGGGTTAGGGTTAGGGTTAGGGTTAGTGTTAGGGATAGGGTTAGGGTTAGTGTTAGTGTTAGTTTAAGGTTTAGGGTTATGGTTAGGGTTAGGGTTAGGGTTAGGGTTAGGGTTAGGGTTAGGGTAAGGGCATTAGGGTTAGGGTTAGGGTTAGGGTTAGGGTTAGGGTTAGGGTTAGTGTTAGGATTAGTTTAAGGTTTAGGGTTAATGTTAGGGTTAGGGTTAGGGTTAGGGTTAAGGTTAGGGTTAGGGTTAGGTTTAGGGTTAGGGTTAAGGTTAAAGCTAGGGTTAGGATTAGGGTTAGCGTTTGGGTTAGGGTTAGGGTTAGGGGTTAGGGTTAGGGTTAGGGGTAAGGGTTAGGGTTAGGGTTAGGGATAGGGGTTAGGGTTAGGGTTAGGGGTTAGGGTTAGGGTTAGGGTTAGGGATAGGGTTAGGGTTAGGGTAAGGGTTAAGGTGAGGGTTAGGGTTAGGTTTAGGTTTAGGGTTAGGGTTTGGGTTAGAGTTAGGGTTAGGGTTAGGGTTAGGGTTAGGGCATTAGGGTAAGGGTTAGAGCTTTAGGTTTAGGGTTAGGGTTAGGGTAAGGGTTAAGGTTAGAGTTAGTGTTAGGGTTAGGGTTAGTGTTAGGGTTAGGGTTAGGGTTAGGCGTTAGGGTAAGGGTTAGGGTTAGGGTTAGGGTTAGGGTTAGGTTTAGGGTTCGGGTTAGTGTTAGGGTTAGGGTTAGGCGTGAGGGTTATGGTTAGGGTTAGGGTTCCGGATTAGGTTTAGGGGCGAGGATTAGGGTTAGGGGTTAGGGGTTAGGGTTAGGGATTAGGGTTAGTGTTAGGGTTAGGGTTAGGGTTAGGGCATTAGGGTTCGGGTTAGGCAAGGGTTAGGGTTAGGGTTAGGGCATTAGGGTTAGGGTTAGGGTTATGGTAAGGGTTAAGGTTAGGGTTAGGCTTAGGTTTAGGGTTAGGTTTTGGGTTGGGGTTAGTGTTAGGGTTAGGGTTAGGGTTTGGGTTAGGGTTAGGGCATTAGAGTTAGGGTTAGGGCATTAGGGTTAGGGTTAGGGTTAGGGTTAGGGTTAGGGTTAGGGTTAGGGGTTAGGGTTAGGGGTTAAGGTTAGTGTTAGGGTTAGGGTTAGGGTTAGGGCATTAGGGTTAGGGTTAGGGTTAGGGTTAGGGTTAGGGTTAGGGTTAGTGTTAGGGTTAGGGTTAGGCGTGAAGGTTAGGGTTAGGGTTAGGGTGAGGGTTTAGGGTTAGGGGTTAGTTTTAGGGGTTAGGGTAAGGGTTATGGTTAGGGTTATGGTAAGGGGTTAGCGTTAGGGATCAGGGTTAGTGTTAGGTTTAGGGTTAGGGTTAGGGCATTAGGGTTCGGGTTAGGCTTAGGGTTAGGGTAAGGGTTAGGGCATTAGTGTTAGGGTTAGGGTTAGGGTTAGGGTAAGGGTTAGGGTTAGGGTTAGGGTTAGGGTTAGGGTTAGGGTTAGTGTTAGGGTTAGGGTTAGGGTTGGGGTTAGCGTTAGGGTTAGGGTTAGGGCATTAGGTTTAGGGTTAGGGCATTAGGGAATTAGGGTTAGGGCTGGGTTAGGGGTAGGGTTAGGGCTCGGGTTAGGGTTAGCGTTAGGTTCAGGGTTAGGGTTAGGGTTAGGGGTAGGGTTAATGTTAGGGTTAGTTTAAGGTTTAGGGTTAGGGTTAGGGTTAGGGTTAGGATTAGGGTTAGGGTTAGGTTTAGGGTTAGTGTTAGGGTTAGGGTAAGGGTTAGGTTAAGGGTTAGTGTTTGGGTTAGGGTTAGGGTTAGGGGTTAGGGTTAGGGTTAGGGTTAGGGATAGTGGTTAGGGTTAGGGTTAGGGGTTAGGTTTAGGGTTAGCGTTAGGGATAGGGTTAGTGTTAGGGTAAGGGTTAAGGTTAGGGTTAGGGTTAGATTTAGGGTTAGGGTTCGGGTGAGGGCTAGAGTTAGGGTTAGGGTTAGGGTAAGGTTTAGGGTTAGGGCATTAGGGTTAGGGTTAGAGCATTAGGGTTAGGGTTAGGGTTAGGGTTAGGGTTAGGGTTAGGGTTAGTGTCAGGGTTAGGGTTAGGGTTCGGGTTAGGGTTAGGGTTAGGGTTAGGGTTAGTGTTCGGGTTAGTGTTAGGGTTGGGGTTAGGGTTAGGTTTAGGGTTAGGGTTAGGGTTAGGGTTAGGCGTTAGGGTAAGGGTTAGGGTTAGGTTTTGGGTTAGGGTTAGGGTTTGGGTTAGGGTTAGGGTTAGGGGTTAGGGTTAGGGATTAGGGTTAGTGTTAGGGTTAGGGTTAGGGTTAGGGCATTAGGGTTCGGGTTAGGCAATGGTTAGGGTAAGGGTTAGGGCATTAGGGTTACGGTT
Organism: Isurus oxyrinchus; assembly: GCA_026770705.1. Classification (NCBI taxonomy): domain Eukaryota; kingdom Metazoa; phylum Chordata; class Chondrichthyes; order Lamniformes; family Lamnidae; genus Isurus; species Isurus oxyrinchus. Next base: position 86,404 of record JANJGN010000083.1, on the reverse strand, counting down.
AGTGTTATGGTAAGGGTAAAGGTTAGGCTTAGCGTTAGGTTTAGGGTTAGGTTCAGGGTTAGGTTTAGTGTTAGGGTTAGGGTTAGGGTCAGGGTTAGGGCATTACTGTTAGGGTTAGGGTTAGGGCTAGGGTAAGGGTTAAGCTTAGGGTCAGGGTTACGTTTAGGGTTAGTGTTAGGGTTAGGTTTAGTGTTAGGGTTAGGGTTAGGGTTAGGGTTGGGGTTAGGGTTAGGGTTAGGGTTAGGGCATTAGGTTTAGGGTTAGGGTATTAGGGTTAGGGTTAGGGTTAGGGTTAGGGGTAGGGTTAGGGCTCGGGTTAGGTTTAGGGTTAGGGTTAGTGTTAGGGTTAGGGTTAGGGTTAGTGTTAGTGTTAGTTTAAGGTTTAGGGTTATGGTTAGGGTTAGGGTTAGGGTTAGGGTTAGGGTTAGGGTTAGGGCATTAGGGTTAGGGTTAGGGTTAGGGTTAGGGTTAGGGTTAGGGTTAGTGTTAGGATTAGTTTAAGGTTTAGGGTTAATGTTAGGGTTAGGGTTAGGGTTAGGGTTAAGGTTAGGGTTAGGGTTAGGTTTAGGGTTAGGGTTAAGGTTAAAGCTAGGGTTAGGATTAGGGTTAGCGTTTGGGTTAGGGTTAGGGTTAGGGGTTAGGGTTAGGGTTAGGGGTAAGGGTTAGGGTTAGGGTTAGGGTTAGGGTTAGGGTTAGGGTTAGGGTTAGGGTTAGGGTTAGGGTTAGGGTTAGGGTTAGGGTTAGGGTTAGGGTTAGGGTAAGGGTTAGGGTTAGGGTTAGGGTTAGGCTTAGGGTTAGGGTTAGAGTTACGGTTAGGGTTAGGGTTAGGGTTAGGGTTAGGGTTGGGGTCAGGTTTAGGGTTAGGGTTAGGGTTAGGGTTAGGCATTAGGGTAAGTGTTAGGGTTAGGGTTAGGGTTAGGGTTAGGGTTAGGATTAGGGTTAGTGTTAGGGTTAGGGTTAGGCTTGAGTGTTATGGTTAGGGTTAGGGTTCAGGATTAGGTTTAGGGGCTAGGGTTATGGGTTAGGGTTAGGGTTAGGGTTAGGGATTGGGTTATGGTTAGGGGTTAGGGTTAGGGATTAGGGTTAGTGTTAGGGTTAGGGTTAGGGTTAGGGCATTAGGGTTCGGGTTAGGCAAGGGTTAGGGTTAGGGTTAGGGCATTAGGGTTAGGGTTAGGGTTAGGGTTACGGTTAGGGCATTAGGGTTAGCGTTAGGGCATTAGGGTTAGGGTTAGGGTTAGGGTTAGGGTAAGGGTTAAGCTTAGGGTCAGGGTTACGTTTAGGGTTAGTGTTAGGGTTAGGTTTAATGTTAGGGTTAGGGTTAGGGTTAGGGTTGGGGTTAGGGTTAGGGTTAGGGTTAGGGCATTAGGTTTAGGGTTAGGGCATTAGGGTTAGGGTTAGGGTTAGGGTTAGGGGTAGGGTTTGGGTTAGCGTTAGGTTCAGGGTTAGGGTTAGGGTTAGGGGTAGGGTTAATGTTAGGGTTAGTTTAAGGTTTAGGGTTAGGGTTAGGGTTAGGGTTAGGGTGAGGGTTAGGTTTAGGGTTAGTGTTAGGGTTAGGGTAAGGGTTAGGTTAAGGGTTAGGGTTTGGGTTAGGGTTATGGTTAGGGGTTAGGGTTAGGGTTAGGGTTAGGGATAGGTGTTAGGGTTAGGGTTAGGGGTTAGGGTTAGGGTTAGGGTTAGGGTTAGGGTTAGGGTTAGGGTTAGGGTTAGGGTTAGGGTTAGGGTTAGGGTTACGGTTAGGGCATTAGGGTTAGCGTTAGGGCATTAGGGTTAGGGTTAGGGTTAGGGTTAGGGTAAGGGTTAAGCTTAGGGTCAGGGTTACGTTTAGGGTTAGTGTTAGGGTTAGGTTTAATGTTAGGGTTAGGGTTAGGGTTAGGGTTGGGGTTAGGGTTAGGGTTAGGGTTAGGGCATTAGGTTTAGGGTTAGGGCATTAGGGTTAGGGTTAGGGTTAGGGTTAGGGGTAGGGTTAGGGTTAGCGTTAGGTTCAGGGTTAGGGTTAGGGTTAGGGGTAGGGTTAATGTTAGGGTTAGTTTAAGGTTTAGGGTTAGAATTAGGGTTAGGGTTAGGGTGAGGGTTAGGTTTAGGGTTAGTGTTAGGGTTAGGGTAAGGGTTAGGTTAAGGGTTAGGGTTTGGGTTAGGGTTATGGTTAGGGGTTAGGGTTAGGGTTAGGGTTAGGGATAGGGGTTAGGGTTAGTGTTAGGGGTAAGGGTTAGGGTTAGGGTTAGGGATAGGGTTAGTGTTAGGGTAAGGGTTAAGGTTAGGGTTAGGGTTAGGTTTAGGGTTAGGGTTAGGGTGAGGGCTAGAGTTAGGGTTAGGGTTAGGGTAAGGTTTAGGGTTAGGGTATTAGGGTTAGGGTTAGAGCATTAGGGTTAGGGTTAGGGTTAGGGTTAGGGTTAGGGTTAGGGTTAGTGTCAGGGTTAGGGTTAGGGTTAGGGTTAGGGTTAGGGTTAGGGTTAGGGTTAGGGTTAGGGTTAGGGTTAGGGTTAGGGTTAGGGTTAGGTTTAGGGTTAGGGTTAGTGTTAGGGTTAGGCGTTAGGGTAAGGGTTAGGGTTAGGGTTAGGGTTCGGGTTAGGGTTAGGGTTAGGGTTAGTGTTAGGGTTAGGGTTAGGCGTGAGGGTTATGGTTAGGGTTAGGGTTCAGGATTAGGTTTAGGGGCTAGGGTTATGGGTTAGGGTTAGGGTTAGTGTTAGGGTTAGGGTTAGGGTTAGGGGTTAGGGTTAGGGATTAGGGTTAGTGTTAGGGTTAGGGTTAGGGTTAGGGCATTAGGGTTCGGGTTAGGCAATGGTTAGGGTAAGGGTTAGGGCATTAGGGTTACGGTTAGTGTTATGGTAAGGGTTAAGGTTAGGCTTAGCGTTAGGTTTAGGGTTAGGTTCAGGGTTAGGGTTAGTGTTAGGGTTAGGGTTAGGGTCAGGGTTAGGGCATTACGGTTAGTGTTAGGGTTAGGGCTAGGGTAAGGGTTAAGCTTAGGGTCAGGGTTACGTTTAGGGTTAGTGTTAGGGTTAGGTTTAGTGTTAGGGTTAGGGTTAGGGTTAGGGTTAGGGTTAGGGCATTAGGTTTAGGGTTAGGGCATTAGGGTTAGGGTTAGGGCTAGGGTTAGGGGTAGGGTTAGGGCTCGGGTTAGGGTTAGGGTTAGGGTTAGTGTTAGGGTTAGGGTTAGGGTTAGTGTTAGTGTTAGTTTAAGGTTTAGGGTTATGGTTAGGGTTAGGGTTAGGGTTAGGGTTAGGGTTAGGGTTAGGGTAAGGGCATTAGGGTTAGGGTTAGGGTTAGGGTTAGGGTTAGGGTTAGGGTTAGTGTTAGGATTAGTTTAAGGTTTAGGGTTAATGTTAGGGTTAGGGTTAGGGTTAGGGTTAAGGTTAGGGTTAGGGTTAGGTTTAGGGTTAGGGTTAAGGTTAAAGCTAGGGTTAGGATTAGGGTTAGCGTTTGGGTTAGGGTTAGGGTTAGGGGTTAGGGTTAGGGTTAGGGGTAAGGGTTAGGGTTAGGGTTAGGGATAGGGGTTAGGGTTAGGGTTAGGGGTTAGGGTTAGGGTTAGGGTTAGGGTTAGGGTTAGGGATAGGGTTAGGGTTAGGGTAAGGGTTAAGGTGAGGGTTAGGGTTAGGGTTAGGTTTAGGTTTAGGGTTAGGGTTTGGGTTAGAGTTAGGGTTAGGGTTAGGGTTAGGGTTAGGGCATTAGGGTAAGGGTTAGAGCTTTAGGTTTAGGGTTAGGGTTAGGGTAAGGGTTAAGGTTAGAGTTAGTGTTAGGGTTAGGGTTAGTGTTAGGGTTAGGGTTAGGGTTAGGCGTTAGGGTAAGGGTTAGGGTTAGGGTTAGGGTTAGGGTTAGGTTTAGGGTTCGGGTTAGTGTTAGGGTTAGGGTTAGGCGTGAGGGTTATGGTTAGGGTTAGGGTTCCGGATTAGGTTTAGGGGCTAGGGTTAGGGTTAGGGGTTAGGGGTTAGGGTTAGGGATTAGGGTTAGTGTTAGGGTTAGGGTTAGGGTTAGGGCATTAGGGTTCGGGTTAGGCAAGGGTTAGGGTTAGGGTTAGGGCATTAGGGTTAGGGTTAGGGTTATGGTAAGGGTTAAGGTTAGGGTTAGGCTTAGGTTTAGGGTTAGGTTTTGGGTTGGGGTTAGTGTTAGGGTTAGGGTTAGGGTTTGGGTTAGGGTTAGGGCATTAGAGTTAGGGTTAGGGCATTAGGGTTAGGGTTAGGGTTAGGGTTAGGGTTAGGGTTAGGGTTAGGGGTTAGGGTTAGGGGTTAAGGTTAGTGTTAGGGTTAGGGTTAGGGTTAGGGCATTAGGGTTAGGGTTAGGGTTAGGGTTAGGGTTAGGGTTAGGGTTAGTGTTAGGGTTAGGGTTAGGCGTGAAGGTTAGGGTTAGGGTTAGGGTGAGGGTTTAGGGTTAGGGGTTAGTTTTAGGGGTTAGGGTAAGGGTTATGGTTAGGGTTATGGTAAGGGGTTAGCGTTAGGGATCAGGGTTAGTGTTAGGTTTAGGGTTAGGGTTAGGGCATTAGGGTTCGGGTTAGGCTTAGGGTTAGGGTAAGGGTTAGGGCATTAGTGTTAGGGTTAGGGTTAGGGTTAGGGTAAGGGTTCGGGTTAGGGTTAGGGTTAGGGTTAGGGTTAGTGTTAGGGTTAGGGTTAGGGTTGGGGTTAGCGTTAGGGTTAGGGTTAGGGCATTAGGTTTAGGGTTAGGGCATTAGGGAATTAGGGTTAGGGCTGGGTTAGGGGTAGGGTTAGGGCTCGGGTTAGGGTTAGCGTTAGGTTCAGGGTTAGGGTTAGGGTTAGGGGTAGGGTTAATGTTAGGGTTAGTTTAAGGTTTAGGGTTAGGGTTAGGGTTAGGGTTAGGATTAGGGTTAGGGTTAGGTTTAGGGTTAGTGTTAGGGTTAGGGTAAGGGTTAGGTTAAGGGTTAGTGTTTGGGTTAGGGTTAGGGTTAGGGGTTAGGGTTAGGGTTAGGGTTAGGGATAGTGGTTAGGGTTAGGGTTAGGGGTTAGGTTTAGGGTTAGCGTTAGGGATAGGGTTAGTGTTAGGGTAAGGGTTATGGTTAGGGTTAGGGTTAGATTTAGGGTTAGGGTTCGGGTGAGGGCTAGAGTTAGGGTTAGGGTTAGGGTAAGGTTTAGGGTTAGGGCATTAGGGTTAGGGTTAGAGCATTAGGGTTAGGGTTAGGGTTAGGGTTAGGGTTAGGGTTAGGGTTAGTGTCAGGGTTAGGGTTAGGGTTCGGGTTAGGGTTAGGGTTAGGGTTAGGGTTAGTGTTCGGGTTAGTGTTAGGGTTGGGGTTAGGGTTAGGTTTAGGGTTAGGGTTAGGGTTAGGGTTAGGCGTTAGGGTAAGGGTTAGGGTTAGGTTTTGGGTTAGGGTTAGGGTTTGGGTTAGGGTTAGGGTTAGGGGTTAGGGTTAGGGATTAGGGTTAGTGTTAGGGTTAGGGTTAGGGTTAGGGCATTAGGGTTCGGGTTAGGCAATGGTTAGGGTAAGGGTTAGGGCATTAGGGTTACGGTTAGTGTTATGGTAAGGGTTAAGGTTAGGCTTAGCGTTAGGTTTAGGGTTAGGTTCAGGGTTAGGGTTAGTGTTAGGGTTAGGGTTAGGGTCAGGGTTAGGGCATTACGGTTAGGGTTAGGGTTAGGGCTAGGGTAAGGGTTAAGCTTAGGGTCAGGGTTACGTTTAGGGTTAGTGTTAGGGTTAGGTTTAGTGTTAGGGTTAGGGTTAGGGTTAGGGTTAGGGTTAGGGCATTAGGTTTAGGGTTAGGGCATTAGGGTTAGGGTTAGGGCTAGGGTTAGGGGTAGGGTTAGGGCTCGGGTTAGGGTTAGGGTTAGGGTTAGTGTTAGGGTTAGGGTTAGGGTTAGTGTTAGTGTTAGTTTAAGGTTTAGGGTTATGGTTAGGGTTAGGGTTAGGGTTAGGGTTAGGGTTAGGGTTAGGGTTAGGGCATTAGGGTTAGGGTTAGGGTTAGGGTTAGGGTTAGGGTTAGGGTTAGTGTTAGGATTAGTTTAAGGTTTAGGGTTAATGTTAGGGTTAGGGTTAGGGTTAGGGTTAAGGTTAGGGTTAGGGTTAGGTTTAGGGTTAGGGTTAAGGTTAAAGCTAGGGTTAGGATTAGGGTTAGCGTTTGGGTTAGGGTTAGGGTTAGGGGTTAGGGTTAGGGTTAGGGGTAAGGGTGAGGGTTAGGGTTAGGGATAGGGGTTAGGGTTAGGGTTAGGGGTTAGGGTTAGGGTTAGGGTTAGGGATAGGGTTAGGGTTAGGGTAAGGGTTAAGGTGAGGGTTAGGGTTAGGTTTAGGTTTAGGGTTAGGGTTTGGGTTAGAGTTAGGGTTAGGGTTAGGGTTAGGGTTAGGCCATTAGGGTAAGGGTTAGAGCTTTAGGTTTAGGGTTAGGGTTAGGGTAAGGGTTAAGGTTAGAGTTAGTGTTAGGGTTAGGGTTAGTGTTAGGGTTAGGGTTAGGGTTAGGCGTTAGGGTAAGGGTTAGGGTTAGGGTTAGGGTTAGGGTTAGGTTTAGGGTTCGGGTTAGTGTTAGGGTTAGGGTTAGGCGTGAGGGTTATGGTTAGGGTTAGGGTTCCGGATTAGGTTTAGGGGCTAGGGTTAGGGTTAGGGGTTAGGGGTTAGGGTTAGGGATTAGGGTTAGTGTTAGGGTTAGGGTTAGGGTTAGGGCATTAGGGTTCGGGTTAGGCAAGGGTTAGGGTTAGGGTTAGGGCATTAGGGTTAGGGTTAGGGTTATGGTAAGGGTTAAGGTTAGGGTTAGGCTTAGGTTTAGGGTTAGGTTTTGGGTTGGGGTTAGTGTTAGGGTTAGGGTTAGGGTTTGGGTTAGGGTTAGGGCATTAGAGTTAGGGTTAGGGCATTAGGGTTAGGGTTAGGGTTAGGGTTAGGGTTAGGGTTAGGGTTAGGGGTTAGGGTTAGGGGTTAAGGTTAGTGTTAGGGTTAGGGTTAGGGTTAGGGCATTAGGGTTAGGGTTAGGGTTAGGGTTAGGGTTAGGGTTAGGGTTAGTGTTAGGGTTAGGGTTAGGCGTGAAGGTTAGGGTTAGGGTTAGGGTGAGGGTTTAGGGTTAGGGGTTAGTTTTAGGGGTTAGGGTAAGGGTTATGGTTAGGGTTATGGTAAGGGGTTAGCGTTAGGGATCAGGGTTAGTGTTAGGTTTAGGGTTAGGGTTAGGGCATTAGGGTTCGGGTTAGGCTTAGGGTTAGGGTAAGGGTTAGGGCATTAGTGTTAGGGTTAGGGTTAGGGTTAGGGTAAGGGTTAGGGTTAGGGTTAGGGTTAGGGTTAGGGTTAGGGTTAGTGTTAGGGTTAGGGTTAGGGTTGGGGTTAGCGTTAGGGTTAGGGTTAGGGCATTAGGTTTAGGGTTAGGGCATTAGGGAATTAGGGTTAGGGCTGGGTTAGGGGTAGGGTTAGGGCTCGGGTTAGGGTTAGCGTTAGGTTCAGGGTTAGGGTCAGGGTTAGGGGTAGGGTTAATGTTAGGGTTAGTTTAAGGTTTAGGGTTAGGGTTAGGGTTAGGGTTAGGATTAGGGTTAGGGTTAGGTTTAGGGTTAGTGTTAGGGTTAGGGTAAGGGTTAGGTTAAGGGTTAGTGTTTGGGTTAGGGTTAGGGTTAGGGGTTAGGGTTAGGGTTAGGGTTAGGGATAGTGGTTAGGGTTAGGGTTAGGGGTTAGGTTTAGGGTTAGCGTTAGGGATAGGGTTAGTGTTAGGGTAAGGGTTAAGGTTAGGGTTAGGGTTAGATTTAGGGTTAGGGTTCGGGTGAGGGCTAGAGTTAGGGTTAGGGTTAGGGTAAGGTTTAGGGTTAGGGCATTAGGGTTAGGGTTAGAGCATTAGGGTTAGGGTTAGGGTTAGGGTTAGGGTTAGGGTTAGGGTTAGTGTCAGGGTTAGGGTTAGGGTTCGGGTTAGGGTTAGGGTTAGGGTTAGGGTTAGGGTTCGGGTTAGTGTTAGGGTTGGGGTTAGGGTTAGGTTTAGGGTTAGGGTTAGGGTTAGGGTTAGGCGTTAGGGTAAGGGTTAGGGTTAGGGTTTGGGTTAGGGTTAGGGTTTGGGTTAGGGTTAGTGTTAGGGTTAGGGTTAGCCGTGAGGGTTATGGTTAGGGTTAGGGTTCAGGATTAGGTTTAGGGGCTAGGGTTATGGGTTAGGGTTAGGGTTAGGGTTAGGGTTAGGGTTAGGGTTAGGGGTTAGGGTTAGGGATTAGGGTTAGTGTTAGGGTTAGGGTTAGGTTTAGGGCATTAGGGTTCGGGTTAGGCAAGGGTTAGTGTTCGAGTTAGGGCATTAGGGTTCGGGTTAGGCTTAGGGTTAGGGTTAGGGTTAGGGCATTAGGGTTAGGGTTAGGGTTAGGGTTAGCGTAAGGGTTAAGCTTAGTGTCAGGGTTACGTTTAGGGTTAGGGTTAGGGTTAGGTTTAGTGTTAGGGTTAGGGTTAGGGCTAGGGTTGGGGTTAGGGTTAGGGTTAGGGTTAGGGCATTAGGTTTAGGGTTAGGGCATTAGGGTTAGGGTTAGGGTTAGGGTTAGTGTTAGGGTTAGGGTTAGTGTTAGGGTTAGGGTTAGGGTTAGGGTAAGGGTTTAGGGTTAGGGTTAGGGTTAGGGTTAGGGTTAGGGTTAGGGTTAGGGTTAGGGTTAGGGTTAGGGTTAGGTTCAGGGTTAGGGTTAGTGTTAGGGTTAGGGTTAGGGTCAGGGTTAGGGCATTACTGTTAGGGTTAGGGTTAGGGCTAGGGTAAGGGTTAAGCTTAGGGTCAGGGTTACGTTAAGGGTTAGTGTTAGGGTTAGGTTTAGTGTTAGGGTTAGGGTTAGGGTTAGGGTTGGGGTTAGGGTTAGGGTTAGGGTTAGGGCATTAGGTTTAGGGTTAGGGCATTAGGGTTAGGGTTAGGGTTAGGGTTAGGGGTAGGGTTAGGGCTCGGGTTAGGGTTAGGGTTAGGGTTAGTGTTAGGGTTAGGGTTAGGGTTAGTGTTAGTGTTAGTTTAAGGTTTAGGGTTATGGTTAGGGTTAGGGTTAGGGTTAGGGTTAGGGTTAGGGTTAGGGCATTAGGGTTAGGGTTAGGGTTAGGGTTAGGGTTAGGGTTAGGGTTAGTGTTAGGATTAGTTTAAGGTTTAGGGTTAATGTTAGGGTTAGGGTTAGGGTTAGGGTTAAGGTTAGGGTTAGGGTTAGGTTTAGGGTTAGGGTTAAGGTTAAAGCTAGGGTTAGGATTAGGGTTAGCGTTTGGGTTAGGGTTAGGGTTAGGGGTTAGGGTTAGGGTTAGGGGTAAGGGTTAGGGTTAGGGTTAGGGTTAGGGTTAGGGTTAGGGTTAGGGTTAGGGTTAGGGTTAGGGTTAGGGTTAGGGTTAGGGTTAGGGTTAGGGTAAGGGTTAGGGTTAGGGTTAGGGTTAGGCTTAGGGTTAGGGTTAGAGTTACGGTTAGGGTTAGGGTTAGGGTTAGGGTTAGGGTTGGGGTCAGGTTTAGGGTTAGGGTTAGGGTTAGGGTTAGGCATTAGGGTAAGTGTTAGGGTTAGGGTTAGGGTTAGGGTTAGGGTTAGGATTAGGGTTAGTGTTAGGGTTAGGGTTAGGCTTGAGTGTTATGGTTAGGGTTAGGGTTCAGGATTAGGTTTAGGGGCTAGGGTTATGGGTTAGGGTTAGGGTTAGGGTTAGGGATTGGGTTATGGTTAGGGGTTAGGGTTAGGGATTAGGGTTAGTGTTAGGGTTAGGGTTAGGGTTAGGGCATTAGGGTTCGGGTTAGGCAAGGGTTAGGGTTAGGGTTAGGGCATTAGGGTTAGGGTTAGGGTTAGGGTTACGGTTAGGGCATTAGGGTTAGCGTTAGGGCATTAGGGTTAGGGTTAGGGTTAGGGTTAGGGTAAGGGTTAAGCTTAGGGTCAGGGTTACGTTTAGGGTTAGTGTTAGGGTTAGGTTTAATGTTAGGGTTAGGGTTAGGGTTAGGGTTGGGGTTAGGGTTAGGGTTAGGGTTAGGGCATTAGGTTTAGGGTTAGGGCATTAGGGTTAGGGTTAGGGTTAGGGTTAGGGGTAGGGTTTGGGTTAGCGTTAGGTTCAGGGTTAGGGTTAGGGTTAGGGGTAGGGTTAATGTTAGGGTTAGTTTAAGGTTTAGGGTTAGGGTTAGGGTTAGGGTTAGGGTGAGGGTTAGGTTTAGGGTTAGTGTTAGGGTTAGGGTAAGGGTTAGGTTAAGGGTTAGGGTTTGGGTTAGGGTTATGGTTAGGGGTTAGGGTTAGGGTTAGGGTTAGGGATAGGTGTTAGGGTTAGGGTTAGGGGTTAGGGTTAGGGTTAGGGTTAGGGTTAGGGTTAGGGTTAGGGTTAGGGTTAGGGTTAGGGTTAGGGTTACGGTTAGGGCATTAGGGTTAGCGTTAGGGCATTAGGGTTAGGGTTAGGGTTAGGGTTAGGGTAAGGGTTAAGCTTAGGGTCAGGGTTACGTTTAGGGTTAGTGTTAGGGTTTGGTTTAATGTTAGGGTTAGGGTTAGGGTTAGGGTTGGGGTTAGGGTTAGGGTTAGGGTTAGGGCATTTGGTTTAGGGTTAGGGCATTAGGGTTAGGGTTAGGGTTAGGGTTAGGGGTAGGGTTAGGGTTAGCGTTAGGTTCAGGGTTAGGGTTAGGGTTAGGGGTAGGGTTAATGTTAGGGTTAGTTTAAGGTTTAGGGTTAGAATTAGGGTTAGGGTTAGGGTGAGGGTTAGGTTTAGGGTTAGTGTTAGGGTTAGGGTAAGGGTTAGGTTAAGGGTTAGGGTTTGGGTTAGGGTTATGGTTAGGGGTTAGGGTTAGGGTTAGAGTTAGGGATAGGGGTTAGGGTTAGTGTTAGGGGTAAGGGTTAGGGTTAGGGTTAGGGATAGGGTTAGTGTTAGGGTAAGGGTTAAGGTTAGGGTTAGGGTTAGGTTTAGGGTTAGGGTTAGGGTGAGGGCTAGAGTTAGGGTTAGGGTTAGGGTAAGGTTTAGGGTTAGGGTATTAGGGTTAGGGTTAGAGCATTAGGGTTAGGGTTAGGGTTAGGGTTAGGGTTAGGGTTAGGGTTAGTGTCAGGGTTAGGGTTAGGGTTAGGGTTAGGGTTAGGGTTAGGGTTAGGGTTAGGGTTAGGGTTAGGGTTAGGGTTAGGGTTAGGGTTAGGTTTAGGGTTAGGGTTAGTGTTAGGGTTAGGCGTTAGGGTAAGGGTTAGGGTTAGGGTTAGGGTTCGGGTTAGGGTTAGGGTTAGGGTTAGTGTTAGGGTTAGGGTTAGGCGTGAGGGTTATGGTTAGGGTTAGGGTTCAGGATTAGGTTTAGGGGCTAGGGTTATGGGTTAGGGTTAGGGTTAGTGTTAGGGTTAGGGTTAGGGTTAGGGGTTAGGGTTAGGGATTAGGGTTAGTGTTAGGGTTAGGGTTAGGGTTAGGGCATTAGGGTTCGAGTTAGGCAATGGTTAGGGTAAGGGTTAGGGCATTAGGGTTACGGTTAGTGTTATGGTAAGGGTTAAGGTTAGGCTTAGCGTTAGGTTTAGGGTTAGGTTCAGGGTTAGGGTTAGTGTTAGGGTTAGGGTTAGGGTCAGGGTTAGGGCATTACGGTTAGGGTTAGGGTTAGGGCTAGGGTAAGGGTTAAGCTTAGGGTCAGGGTTACGTTTAGGGTTAGTGTTAGGGTTAGGTTTAGTGTTAGGGTTAGGGTTAGGGTTAGGGTTAGGGTTAGGGCATTAGGTTTAGGGTTAGGGCATTAGGGTTAGGGTTAGGGCTAGGGTAAGGGGTAGGGTTAGGGCTCGGGTTAGGGTTAGAGTTTGGGTTAGTGTTAGGGTTAGGGTTAGGGTTAGTGTTAGTGTTAGTTTAAGGTTTAGGGTTATGGTTAGGGTTAGGGTTAGGGTTAGGGTTAGGGTTAGGGTTAGGGTTAGGGCATTAGGGTTAGGGTTAGGGTTAGGGTTAGGGTTAGGGTTAGGGTTAGTGTTAGGATTAGTTTAAGGTTTAGGGTTAATGTTAGGGTTAGGGTTAGGGTTAGGGTTAAGGTTAGGGTTAGGGTTAGGTTTAGGGTTAGGGTTAAGGTTAAAGCTAGGGTTAGGATTAGGGTTAGCGTTTGGGTTAGGGTTAGGGTTAGGGGTTAGGGTTAGGGTTAGGGGTAAGGGTTAGGGTTAGGGTTAGGGTTAGGGTTAGGGTTAGGGTTAGGGTTAGGGTTAGGGTTAGGGTTAGGGTTAGGGTTAGGGTTAGGGTTAGGGTTAGGGTAAGGGTTAGGGTTAGGGTTAGGGTTAGGCTTAGGGTTAGGGTTAGAGTTACGGTTAGGGTTAGGGTTAGGGTTAGGGTTAGGGTTGGGGTCAGGTTTAGGGTTAGGGTTAGTGTTAGGGTTAGGCATTAGGGTAAGTGTTAGGGTTAGGGTTAGGGTTAGGGTTAGGGTTAGGATTAGGGTTAGTGTTAGGGTTAGGGTTAGGCTTGAGTGTTATGGTTAGGGTTAGGGTTCAGGATTAGGTTTAGGGGCTAGGGTTATGGGTTAGGGTTAGGGTTAGGGTTAGGGATTGGGTTATGGTTAGGGGTTAGGGTTAGGGATTAGGGTTAGTGTTAGGGTTAGGGTTAGGGTTAGGGCATTAGGGTTCGGGTTAGGCAAGGGTTAGGGTTAGGGTTAGGGCATTAGGGTTAGGGTTAGGGTTAGGGTTACGGTTAGGGCATTAGGGTTAGCGTTAGGGCATTAGGGTTAGGGTTAGGGTTAGGGTTAGGGTAAGGGTTAAGCTTAGGGTCAGGGTTACGTTTAGGGTTAGTGTTAGGGTTAGGTTTAATGTTAGGGTTAGGGTTAGGGTTAGGGTTGGGGTTAGGGTTAGGGTTAGGGTTAGGGCATTAGGTTTAGGGTTAGGGCATTAGGGTTAGGGTTAGGGTTAGGGTTAGGGGTAGGGTTTGGGTTAGCGTTAGGTTCAGGGTTAGGGTTAGGGTTAGGGGTAGGGTTAATGTTAGGGTTAGTTTAAGGTTTAGGGTTAGGGTTAGGGTTAGGGTTAGGGTGAGGGTTAGGTTTAGGGTTAGTGTTAGGTTTAGGGTAAGGGTTAGGTTAAGGGTTAGGGTTTGGGTTAGGGTTATGGTTAGGGGTTAGGGTTAGGGTTAGGGTTAGGGATAGGTGTTAGGGTTAGGGTTAGGGGTTAGGGTTAGGGTTAGGGTTAGGGTTAGGGTTAGGGTTAGGGTTAGGGTTAGGGTTAGGGTTAGGGTTACGGTTAGGGCATTAGGGTTAGCGTTAGGGCATTAGGGTTAGGGTTAGGGTTAGGGTTAGGGTAAGGGTTAAGCTTAGGGTCAGGGTTACGTTTAGCGTTAGTGTTAGGGTTAGGTTTAATGTTAGGGTTAGGGTTAGGGTTAGGGTTGGGGTTAGGGTTAGGGTTAGGGTTAGGGCATTAGGTTTAGGGTTAGGGCATTAGGGTTAGGGTTAGGGTTAGGGTTAGGGGTAGGGTTAGGGTTAGCGTTAGGTTCAGGGTTAGGGTTAGGGTTAGGGGTAGGGTTAATGTTAGGGTTAGTTTAAGGTTTAGGGTTAGAATTAGGGTTAGGGTTAGGGTGAGGGTTAGGTTTAGGGTTAGTGTTAGGGTTAGGGTAAGGGTTAGGTTAAGGGTTAGGGTTTGGGTTAGGGTTATGGTTAGGGGTTAGGGTTAGGGTTAGGGTTAGGGATAGGGGTTAGGGTTAGTGTTAGGGGTAAGGGTTAGGGTTAGGGTTAGGGATAGGGTTAGTGTTAGGGTAAGGGTTAAGGTTAGGGTTAGGGTTAGGTTTAGGGTTAGGGTTAGGGTGAGGGCTAGAGTTAGGGTTAGGGTTAGGGTAAGGTTTAGGGTTAGGGTATTAGGGTTAGGGTTAGAGCATTAGGGTTAGGGTTAGGGTTAGGGTTAGGGTTAGGGTTAGGGTTAGTGTCAGGGTTAGGGTTAGGGTTAGGGTTAGGGTTAGGGTTAGGGTTAGGGTTAGGGTTAGGGTTAGGGTTAGGGTTAGGGTTAGGTTTAGGGTTAGGGTTAGTGTTAGGGTTAGGCGTTAGGGTAAGGGTTAGGGTTAGGGTTAGGGTTCGGGTTAGGGTTAGGGTTAGGGTTAGTGTTAGGGTTAGGGTTAGGCGTGAGGGTTATGGTTAGGGTTAGGGTTCAGGATTAGGTTTAGGGGCTAGGGTTATGGGTTAGGGTTAGGGTTAGTGTTAGGGTTAGGGTTAGGGTTAGGGGTTAGGGTTAGGGATTAGGGTTAGTGTTAGGGTTAGGGTTAGGGTTCGGGCATTAGGGTTCGGGTTAGGCAATGGTTAGGGTAAGGGTTAGGGCATTAGGGTTACGGTTAGTGTTATGGTAAGGGTTAAGGTTAGGCTTAGCGTTAGGTTTAGGGTTAGGTTCAGGGTTAGGGTTAGTGTTAGGGTTAGGGTTAGGGTCAGGGTTAGGGCATTACGGTTAGGGTTAGGGTTAGGGCTAGGGTAAGGGTTAAGCTTAGGGTCAGGGTTACGTTTAGGGTTAGTGTTAGGGTTAGGTTTAGTGTTAGGGTTAGGGTTAGGGTTAGGGTTAGGGTTAGGGCATTAGGTTTAGGGTTAGGGCATTAGGGTTAGGGTTAGGGCTAGGGTTAGGGGTAGCGTTAGGGCTCGGGTTAGGGTTAGGGTTAGGGTTAGTGTTAGGGTTAGGGTTAGGGTTAGTGTTAGTGTTAGTTTAAGGTTTAGGGTTATGGTTAGGGTTAGGGTTAGGGTTAGGGTTAGGGTTAGGGTTAGGGTTAGGGCATTAGGGTTAGGGTTAGGGTTAGGGTTAGGTTTAGGGTTAGGGTTAGTGTTAGGATTAGTTTAAGGTTTAGGGTTAATGTTAGGGTTAGGGTTAGGGTTAGGGTTAAGGTTAGGGTTAGGGTTAGGTTTAGGGTTAGGGTTAAGGTTAAAGCTAGGGTTAGGATTAGGGTTAGCGTTTGGGTTAGGGTTAGGGTTAGGGGTTAGGGTTAGGGTTAGGGGTAAGGGTTAGGGTTAGGGTTAGGGATAGGGGTTAGGGTTAGGGTTAGGGGTTAGGGTTAGGGTTAGGGTTAGGGATAGGGTTAGGGTTAGGGTAAGGGTTAAGGTGAGGGTTAGGGTTAGGTTTAGGTTTAGGGTTAGGGTTTGGGTTAGAGTTAGGGTTAGGGGTAGGGTTAGGGTTAGGGCATTAGGGTAAGGGTTAGAGCTTTAGGTTTAGGGTTAGGGTTAGGGTAAGGGTTAAGGTTAGAGTTAGTGTTAGGGTTAGGGTTAGTGTTAGGGTTAGGGTTAGGGTTAGGCGTTAGGGTAAGGGTTAGGGTTAGGGTTAGGGTTAGGGTTAGGTTTAGGGTTCGGGTTAGTGTTAGGGTTAGGGTTAGGCGTGAGGGTTATGGTTAGGGTTAGGGTTCCGGATTAGGTTTAGGGGCGAGGATTAGGGTTAGGGGTTAGGGGTTAGGGTTAGGGATTAGGGTTAGTGTTAGGGTTAGGGTTAGGGTTAGGGCATTAGGGTTCGGGTTAGGCAAGGGTTAGGGTTAGGGTTAGGGCATTAGGGTTAGGGTTAGGGTTATGGTAAGGGTTAAGGTTAGGGTTAGGCTTAGGTTTAGGGTTAGGTTTTGGGTTGGGGTTAGTGTTAGGGTTAGGGTTAGGGTTTGGGTTAGGGTTAGGGCATTAGAGTTAGGGTTAGGGCATTAGGGTTAGGGTTAGGGTTAGGGTTAGGGTTAGGGTTAGGGTTAGGGGTTAGGGTTAGGGGTTAAGGTTAGTGTTAGGGTTAGGGTTAGGGTTAGGGCATTAGGGTTAGGGTTAGGGTTAGGGTTAGGGTTAGGGTTAGGGTTAGTGTTAGGGTTAGGGTTAGGCGTGAAGGTTAGGGTTAGGGTTAGGGTGAGGGTTTAGGGTTAGGGGTTAGTTTTAGGGGTTAGGGTAAGGGTTATGGTTAGGGTTATGGTAAGGGGTTAGCGTTAGGGATCAGGGTTAGTGTTAGGTTTAGGGTTAGGGTTAGGGCATTAGGGTTCGGGTTAGGCTTAGGGTTAGGGTAAGGGTTAGGGCATTAGTGTTAGGGTTAGGGTTAGGGTTAGGGTAAGGGTTAGGGTTAGGGTTAGGGTTAGGGTTAGGGTTAGGGTTAGTGTTAGGGTTAGGGTTAGGGTTGGGGTTAGCGTTAGGGTTAGGGTTAGGGCATTAGGTTTAGGGTTAGGGCATTAGGGAATTAGGGTTAGGGCTGGGTTAGGGGTAGGGTTAGGGCTCGGGTTAGGGTTAGCGTTAGGTTCAGGGTTAGGGTTAGGGTTAGGGGTAGGGTTAATGTTAGGGTTAGTTTAAGGTTTAGGGTTAGGGTTAGGGTTAGGGTTAGGATTAGGGTTAGGGTTAGGTTTAGGGTTAGTGTTAGGGTTAGGGTAAGGGTTAGGTTAAGGGTTAGTGTTTGGGTTAGGGTTAGGGTTAGGGGTTAGGGTTAGGGTTAGGGTTAGGGATAGTGGTTAGGGTTAGGGTTAGGGGTTAGGGTTAGGGTTAGCGTTAGGGATAGGGTTAGTGTTAGGGTAAGGGTTAAGGTTAGGGTTAGGGTTAGATTTAGGGTTAGGGTTCGGGTGAGGGCTAGAGTTAGGGTTAGGGTTAGGGTAAGGTTTAGGGTTAGGGCATTAGGGTTCGGGTTAGAGCATTAGGGTTAGGGTTAGGGTTAGGGTTAGGGTTAGGGTTAGGGTTAGTGTCAGGGTTAGGGTTAGGGTTCGGGTTAGGGTTAGGGTTAGGGTTAGGGTTAGGGTTCGGGTTAGTGTTAGTGTTGGGGTTAGGGTTAGGTTTAGGGTTAGGGTTAGGGTTAGGGTTAGGCGTTAGGGTAAGGGTTAGGGTTAGGGTTTGGGTTAGGGTTAGGGTTTGGGTTAGGGTTAGTGTTAGGGTTAGGGTTAGCCGTGAGGGTTATGGTTAGGGTTAAGGTTCAGGAATAGGTTTAGGGGCTAGGGTTATGGGTTAGGGTTAGGGTTAGGGTTAGGGTTAGGGTTAGGGTTAGGGGTTAGGGTTAGGGATTAGGGTTAGTGTTAGGGTTAGGGTTAGGTTTAGGGCATTAGGGTTCGGGTTAGGCAAGGGTTAGTGTTCGGGTTAGGGCATTAGGGTTCGGGTTAGGCTTAGGGTTAGGGTTAGGGTTAGGGCATTAGGGTTAGGGTTAGGGTTAGGGTTAGCGTAAGGGTTAAGCTTAGTGTCAGGGTTACGTTAAGGGTTAGGGTTAGGGTTAGGTTTAGTGTTAGGGTTAGGGTTAGGGCTAGGGTTGGGGTTAGGGTTAGGGTTAGGGTTAGGGCATTAGGTTTAGGGTTAGGGCATTAGGGTTAGGGTTAGGGTTAGGGTTAGTGTTAGGGTTAGGGTTAGTGTTAGGGTTAGGGTTAGGGTTAGGGTAAGGGTTTAGGGTTAGGGTTAGGGTATGGGTTAAGGTTAGCGTGGGGTAACGTTTAGGGTTAGGGTTAGGGTTAGGCATTAGGGTAAGGGTTAGGGTTAGGGTTAGGGTTAGGGTTAGGGTTAGTGTTAGGGTTAGGGTTAGGCGTGAGGGTTATGGTTAGGGTTAGGGTTCAGGATTAGGTTAAGGGGCTAGGGTTAGGGGTTAGGGTTAGGGTTAGGGTTAGGGTTAGGGTTAGGGGTTAGGGTTAGGGATTAGGGTTAGTGTTAGGGTTAGGGTTAGGGTTAGGGCATTAGGGTTCGGGTTAGGCAAGGGTTAGGGTTAGGGTTAGGGCATTAGGGTTAGGGTTAGGGTTATGATAAGGGTTAAGGTTAGGGTTCGGGTTAGGTTTAGGGTTAGGTTTAGGGTTAGGGTTAGTGTTAGGGTTAGGGTTAGGGTTAGGGTTAGGGCATTAGAGTTACGGTTAGGGCATTAGGGTTAGGGTTAGGGTTAGGGTTAGGGTTAGGGTTAGGGGTTAGGGGTTAGGGTTAGTGTTAGGGTTAGGGTTAGGGTTAGGGCATTAGGGTTAGGTTTAGGGTTAGGGTTAGGGTTAGGGTAAGGGTTAGGGTTAGGGTTAGGGTTAGGGTTAGGGTTAGGGTTAGTGTTAGGGTTAGGGTTAGGCGTGAGGGTTAGGGTTAGGGTTAGGGTGAGGGTTTAGGGTTAGGGGTTAGTTTTAGGGGTTAGGGTAAGGGTTATGGTTAGGGTTATGGTAAGGGGTTAGCGTTAGGGATCAGGGTTAGTGTTATGTTTAGGGTTAGGGTTAGGGCATTAGTGTTCGGGTTAGGCTTAGGGTTAGGGTTAGGGTTAGGGCATTAGGGTTAAGGTTAGGGTTAGGGTTAGGGTAAGGGTTAGGGTTAGGGTTAGGGTTAGGGTTAGGGTTAGGGTTAGGGTTAGTGTTATGGTTAGGGTTACGGTTAGGGCATTAGGGTTAGGGTTAGGGCATTAGGGTTAGGGTTAGGGTTAGGGTTAGGGTAAGGGTTAAGCTTAGGGTCAGGGTTACGTTTAGGGTTAGTGTTAGGGTTAGGTTTAGTGTTAGGGTTAGGGTTAGGGTTAGGGTTGGGGTTAGGGTTTGGGTTAGGGTTAGGGCATTAGGTTAAGGGTTAGGGCATTAGGGTTAGGGTTAGGGTTAGGGTTAGGGGTAGGGTTAGGGCTCGGGTTAGGGTTAGCGTTTGGTTCAGGGTTAGGGTTAGGGTTAGGGGTAGGGTTAATGTTAGTTTTAGTTTAAGGTTTAGGGTTAGGGTTAGGGTTAGGGTTAGGGTTAGGGTTAGGTTTAGGGTTAGTGTTAGGGTTAGGGTAAGGGTTAGGTTAAGGGTTAGGGTTTGGGTTAGGGTTAGGGTTAGGGATTAGGGTTAGGGTTAGGGTTAGGGATAGGGGTTCGGGTAAGTGTTAGGGGTTAGGGTTAGGGTTAGGGTTAGGGATAGGGTTAGTGTTAGGGTAAGGGTTAAGGTTAGGGTTAGGGTTAGGTTTAGGGTTAGGGTTAGGGTGAGGGCTAGAGTTAGGGTTAGGGTTAGGGTAAGGTTTAGGTTTAGGGCATTAGGGTTAGGGTTAGAGCATTAGGGTTAGGGTTAGGGTTAGGGTTAGGGTTAGGGTTAGGGTTAGTGTCAGGGTTAGGGTTAGGGTTAGGGTTAAGGTTAGGGTTAGGGTTAGGTTTAGGGTTAGGGTTAAGGTTAAAGCTAGGGTTAGGATTAGGGTTAGCGTTTGGGTTAGGGTTAGGGTTAGGGGTTAGGGTTAGGGTTAGGGGTAAGGGTTAGGGTTAGTGTTAGGGATAGGGGTTAGGGTTAGGGTTAGGGGTTAGGGTTAGGGTTAGGGTTAGGGATAGGGTTAGGGTTAGGGTAAGGGTTAAGGTGAGGGTTAGGGTTAGGTTTAGGTTTAGGGTTAGGGTTTGGGTTAGAGTTAGGGTTAGGGTTAGGGTTAGGGTTAGGGCATTAGGGTAAGGGTTAGAGCTTTAGGTTTTGGGTTAGGGTTAGGGTAAGGGTTAAGGTTAGAGTTAGTGTTAGGGTTAGGGTTAGTGTTAGGGTTAGGGTTAGGGTTAGTGTTAGGGTTTAGGGTTAGGATTAGGGGTTAGGTTTAGGGTTAGTGTTAGGGTTAGGATTAGGGGGAAGGGTTGGGTGTGAGGGGTAAGGGTTATGGGTTAGGGTTAGGGTTAGGGTTAGGGCTAGGGTTAGGGTTAGGGTTAGGGTTAGCTTTAGGGTTAGGGTTAGGGTTAGGGTTAGGCGTTAGGGTAAGGGTTAGGGTTAGGGTTAGGGTTAGGGTTAGGTTTAGGGTTCGGGTTAGTGTTAGGGTTAGGGTTAGGCGTGAGGGTTATGGTTAGGGTAAGGGTTCCGGATTAGGTTTAGGGGCTAGGGTTAGGGTTAGGGGTTAGGGGTTAGGGTTAGGGATTAGGGTTAGTGTTAGGGTTAGGGTTAGGGTTAGGGCATTAGGGTTCGGGTTAGGCAAGGGTTAGGGTTAGGGTTAGGGCATTAGGGTTAGGGTTAGGGTTATGGTAAGGGTTAAGGTTAGGGTTAGGCTTAGGTTTAGGGTTAGGTTTTGGGTTGGGGTTAGTGTTAGGGTTAGGGTTAGGGTTTGGGTTAGGGTTAGGGCATTAGAGTTAGGGTTAGGGCATTAGGGTTAGGGTTAGGGTTAGGGTTAGGGTTAGGGTTAGGGTTAGGGGTTAGGGTTAGGGGTTAAGGTTAGTGTTAGGGTTAGGGTTAGGGTTAGGGCATTAGGGTTAGGGTTAGGGTTAAGGTTAGGGTTAGGGTTAGGGTTAGTGTTAGGGTTAGGGTTAGGCGTGAAGGTTAGGGTTAGGGTTAGGGTGAGGGTTTAGGGTTAGGGGTTAGTTTTAGGGGTTAGGGTAAGGGTTATGGTTAGGGTTATGGTAAGGGGTTAGCGTTAGGGATCAGGGTTAGTGTTAGGTTTAGGGTTAGGGTTAGGGCATTAGGGTTCGGGTTAGGCTTAGGGTTACGGTAAGGGTTAGGGCATTAGTGTTAGGGTTAGGGTTAGGGTTAGGGTAAGGGTTAGGGTTAGGGTTAGGGTTTGGCGTTAGGGTTAGGGTTAGTGTTAGGGTTAGGGTTAGGGTTGGGGTTAGCGTTAGGGTTAGGGTTAGGGCATTAGGTTTAGGGTTAGGGCATTAGGGAATTAGGGTTAGGGCTGGGTTAGGGGTAGGGTTAGGGCTCGGGTTAGGGTTAGCGTTAGGTTCAGGGTTAGGGTTAGGGTTAGGGGTAGGGTTAATGTTAGGGTTAGTTTAAGGTTTAGGGTTAGGGTTAGGGTTAGGGTTAGGATTAGGGTTAGGGTTAGGTTTAGGGTTAGTGTTAGGGTTAGGGTAAGGGTTAGGTTAAGGGTTAGTGTTTGGGTTAGGGTTAGGGTTAGGGGTTAGGGTTAGGGTTAGGGTTAGGGATAGTGGTTAGGGTTAGGGTTAGGGGTTAGGGTTAGGGTTAGCGTTAGGGATAGGGTTAGTGTTAGGGTAAGGGTTAAGGTTAGGGTTAGGGTTAGATTTAGGGTTAGGGTTCGGGTGAGGGCTAGAGTTAGGGTTAGGGTTAGGGTAAGGTTTAGGGTTAGGGCATTAGGGTTAGGGTTAGAGCATTAGGGTTAGGGTTAGGGTTAGGGTTAGGGTTAGGGTTAGGGTTAGTGTCAGGGTTAGGGTTAGGGTTCGGGTTAGGGTTAGGGTTAGGGTTAGGGTTAGGGTTAGGGTTAGGGTTAGGGTTGGGGTTAGGGTTAGGTTTAGGGTTAGGGTTAGGGTTAGGGTTAGGCGTTAGGGTAAGGGTTAGGGTTAGTGTTTGGGTTAGGGTTAGGGTTTGGGTTAGGGTTAGTGTTAGGGTTAGGGTTAGCCGTGAGGGTTATGGTTAGGGTTAGGGTTCAGGATTAGGTTTAGGGGCTAGGGTTATGGGTTAGGGTTAGGGTTAGGGTTAGGGTTAGGGTTAGGGTTAGGGGTTAGGGTTAGGGATTAGGGTTAGTGTTAGGGTTAGGGTTAGGTTTAGGGCATTAGGGTTCGGGTTAGGCAAGGGTTAGTGTTCGGGTTAGGGCATTAGGGTTCGGGTTAGGCTTAGGGTTAGGGTTAGGGTTAGGGCATTAGGGTTAGGGTTAGGGTTAGGGTTAGCGTAATGGTTAAGCTTAGTGACAGGGTTACGTTTAGGGTTAGGGTTAGGGTTAGGTTTAGTGTTAGGGTTAGGGTTAGGGCTAGGGTTGGGGTTAGGGTTAGGGTTAGGGTTAGGGCATTAGGTTTAGGGTTAGGGCATTAGGGTTAGGGTTAGGGTTAGGGTTAGTGTTAGGGTTAGGGTTAGTGTTAGGGTTAGGGTTAGGGTTAGGGTAAGGCTTTAGGGTTAGGGTTAGGGTATGGGTTAAGGTTAGGGTGGGGTAACGTTTAGGGTTAGGGTTAGGGTTAGGCATTAGGGTAAGGGTTAGGGTTACGGTTAGGGTTAGGGTTAGGGTTAGTGTTAGGGTTAGGGTTAGGCGTGAGGGTTATGGTTAGGGTTAGGGTTCAGGATTAGGTTAAGTGGCTAGGGTTAGGGGTTAGGGTTAGGGTTAGGGTTAGGGTTAGGGTTAGGGTTAGGGGTTAGGGTTAGGGATTAGGGTTAGTGTTAGGGTTAGGGTTAGGGTTAGGGCATTAGGGTTCGGGTTAGGCAAGGGTTAGGGTTAGGGTTAGGGCATTAGGGTTAGGGTTAGGGTTATGATAAGGGTTAAGGTTAGGGTTCGGGTTAGGTTTAGGGTTAGGTTTAGGGTTAGGGTTAGTGTTAGGGTTAGGGTTAGGGTTAGGGTTAGGGCATTAGAGTTACGGTTAGGGCATTAGGGTTAGGGTTAGGGTTAGGGTTAGGGTTAGGGTTAGGGGTTAGGGGTTAGGGTTAGTGTTAGGGTTAGGGTTAGGGTTAGGGCATTAGGGTTAGGGTTAGGGTTAGGGTAAGGGTTAGGGTTAGGGTTAGGGTTAGGGTTAGGGTTAGGGTTAGTGTTAGGGTTAGGGTTAGGCGTGAGGGTTAGGGTTAGGGTTAGGGTGAGGGTTTAGGGTTAGGGGTTAGTTTTAGGGGTTAGGGTAAGGGTTATGGTTAGGGTTATGGTAAGGGGTTAGCGTTAGGGATCAGGGTTAGTGTTATGTTTAGGGTTAGGGTTAGGGCATTAGGGTTCGGGTTAGGCTTAGGGTTAGGGTTAGGGTTAGGGCATTAGGGTTAAGGTTAGGGTTAGGGTTAGGGTAAGGGTTAGGGTTAGGGTTAGGGTTAGATTAGGGTTAGGGTTAGGGTTAGGGTTAGGGTTAGGGTTACGGTTAGGGCATTAGGGTTAGGGTTAGGGCATTAGGGTTAGGGTTAGGGTTAGGGTTAGGGTAAGGGTTAAGCTTAGGGTCAGTGTTACGTTTAGGGTTAGTGTTAGGGTTAGGTTTAGTGTTAGGGTTAGGGTTAGGGTTAGGGTTGGGGTTAGGGTTTGGGTTAGGGTTAGGGCATTAGGTTAAGGGTTAGGGCATTAGGGTTAGGGTTAGTGTTAGGGTTAGGGGTAGGGTTAGGGCTCGGGTTAGGGTTAGCGTTAGGTTCAGGGTTAGGGTTAGGGTTAGGGGTAGGGTTAATGTTAGTTTTAGTTTAAGGTTTAGGGTTAGGGTTAGGGTTAGGGTTAGGGTTAGGGTTAGGTTTAGGGTTAGTGTTAGGCTTAGGGTAAGGGTTAGGTTAAGGGTTAGGGTTTGGGTTAGGGTTAGGGTTAGGGATTAGGGTTAGGGTTAGGGTTAGGGATAGGGGTTAGGGTAAGGGTTAGGGGTTAGGGTTAGGGTTAGGGTTAGGGATAGGGTTAGTGTTAGGGTAAGGGTTAAGGTTAGGGTTAGGGTTAGGTTTAGGGTTAGGGTTAGGGTGAGGGCTAGAGTTAGGGTTAGGGTTAGGGTAAGGTTTAGGTTTAGGGCATTAGGGTTAGGGTTAGAGCATTAGGGTTAGGGTTAGGGTTAGGGTTAGGGTTAGGGTTAGGGTTAGTGTCAGGGTTAGGGTTAGGGTTAGGGTTAGGGTTAGGGTTAGGGTTAGGGTTAGGGTTAGGGTTAGGGTTAGGGTTAGGGTTAGGGTTAGGCTTAGGGTTAGGGTTGGAGTTAGGGTTAGGGTTAGGGTTAGGGGTAAGGGTTAGGTTTAGGGTTAGGGTTAGGGTTAGGGTTAGGGTTAGGGGTTAGGGTTAGGGATTAGGGTTAGTGTTAGGGTTAGGGTTAGGGTTAGGGCATTAGGGTTCGGGTTAGGCAAGGGTTAGGGTTAGGGTTAGGGCATTAGGGTTAGGGTTAGGGTTATGATAAGGGTTAAGGTTAGGGTTCGGGTTAGGTTTAGGGTTAGGTTTAGGGTTAGGGTTAGTGTTAGGGTTAGGGTTAGGGTTAGGGTTAGGGCATTAGAGTTACGGTTAGGGCATTAGGGTTAGGGTTAGGGTTAGGGTTAGGGTTAGGGTTAGGGGTTAGGGGTTAGGGTTAGTGTTAGGGTTAGGGTTAGGGTTAGGGCATTAGGGTTAGGTTTAGGGTTAGGGTTAGGGTTAGGGTAAGGGTTAGGGTTAGGGTTAGGGTTAGGGTTAGGGTTAGGGTTAGTGTTAGGGTTAGGGTTAGGCGTGAGGGTTAGGGTTAGGGTTAGGGTGAGGGTTTAGGGTTAGGGGTTAGTTTTAGGGGTTAGGGTAAGGGTTATGGTTAGGGTTATGGTAAGGGGTTAGCGTTAGGGATCAGGGTTAGTGTTATGTTTAGGGTTAGGGTTAGGGCATTAGGGTTCGGGTTAGGCTTAGGGTTAGGGTTAGGGTTAGGGCATTAGGGTTAAGGTTAGGGTTAGGGTTAGGGTAAGGGTTAGGGTTAGGGTTAGGGTTAGGGTTAGGGTTAGGGTTAGGGTTAGTGTTAGGGTTAGGGTTACGGTTAGGGCATTAGGGTTAGGGTTAGGGCATTAGGGTTAGGGTTAGGGTTAGGGTTAGGGTAAGGGTTAAGCTTAGGGTCAGGGTTACGTTTAGGGTTAGTGTTAGGGTTAGGTTTAGTGTTAGGGTTAGGGTTAGGGTTAGGGTTGGGGTTAGGGTTTGGGTTAGGGTTAGGGCATTAGGTTAAGGGTTAGGGCATTAGGGTTAGGGTTAGGGTTAGGGTTAGGGGTAGGGTTAGGGCTCGGGTTAGGGTTAGCGTTAGGTTCAGGGTTAGGGTTAGGGTTAGGGGTAGGGTTAATGTTAGTTTTAGTTTAAGGTTTAGGGTTAGGGTTAGGGTTAGGGTTAGGGTTAGGGTTAGGTTTAGGGTTAGTGTTAGGGTTAGGGTAAGGGTTAGGTTAAGGGTTAGGGTTTGGGTTAGGGTTAGGGTTAGGGATTAGGGTTAGGGTTAGGGTTAGGGATAGGGGTTCGGGTAAGTGTTAGGGGTTAGGGTTAGGGTTAGGGTTAGGGATAGGGTTAGTGTTAGGGTAAGGGTTAAGGTTAGGGTTAGGGTTAGGTTTAGGGTTAGGGTTAGGGTGAGGGCTAGAGTTAGGGTTAGGGTTAGGGTAAGGTTTAGGTTTAGGGCATTAGGGTTAGGGTTAGAGCATTAGGGTTAGGGTTAGGGTTAGGGTTAGGGTTAGGGTTAGGCTTAGTGTCAGGGTTAGGGTTAGGGTTAGGGTTAAGGTTAGGGTTAGGGTTAGGTTTAGGGTTAGGGTTAAGGTTAAAGCTAGGGTTAGGATTAGGGTTAGCGTTTGGGTTAGGGTTAGGGTTAGGGGTTAGGGTTAGGGTTAGGGGTAAGGGTTAGGGTTAGTGTTAGGGATAGGGGTTAGGGTTAGGGTTAGGGGTTAGGGTTAGGGTTAGGGTTAGGGATAGGGTTAGGGTTAGGGTAAGGGTTAAGGTGAGGGTTAGGGTTAGGTTTAGGTTTAGGGTTAGGGTTTGGGTTAGAGTTAGGGTTAGGGTTAGGGTTAGGGTTAGGGCATTAGGGTAAGGGTTAGAGCTTTAGGTTTTGGGTTAGGGTTAGGGTAAGGGTTAAGGTTAGAGTTAGTGTTAGGGTTAGGGTTAGTGTTAGGGTTAGGGTTAGGGTTAGTGTTAGGGTTTAGGGTTAGGATTAGGGGTTAGGTTTAGGGTTAGTGTTAGGGTTAGGATTAGGGGGAAGGGTTGGGTGTGAGGGGTAAGGGTTATGGGTTAGGGTTAGGGTTAGGGTTAGGGCTAGGGTTAGGGTTAGGGTTAGGGTTAGCTTTAGGGTTAGGGTTAGGGTTAGGGTTAGGCGTTAGGGTAAGGGTTAGGGTTAGGGTTAGGGTTAGGGTTAGGTTTAGGGTTCGGGTTAGTGTTAGGGTTAGGGTTAGGCGTGAGGGTTATGGTTAGGGTAAGGGTTCCGGATTAGGTTTAGGGGCTAGGGTTAGGGTTAGGGGTTAGGGGTTAGGGTTAGGGATTAGGGTTAGTGTTAGGGTTAGGGTTAGGGTTAGGGCATTAGGGTTCGGGTTAGGCAAGGGTTAGGGTTAGGGTTAGGGCATTAGGGTTAGGGTTAGGGTTATGGTAAGGGTTAAGGTTAGGGTTAGGCTTAGGTTTAGGGTTAGGTTTTGGGTTGGGGTTAGTGTTAGGGTTAGGGTTAGGGTTTGGGTTAGGGTTAGGGCATTAGAGTTAGGGTTAGGGCATTAGGGTTAGGGTTAGGGTTAGGGTTAGGGTTAGGGTTAGGGTTAGGGGTTAGGGTTAGGGGTTAAGGTTAGTGTTAGGGTTAGGGTTAGGGTTAGGGCATTAGGGTTAGGGTTAGGGTTAAGGTTAGGGTTAGGGTTAGGGTTAGTGTTAGGGTTAGGGTTAGGCGTGAAGGTTAGGGTTAGGGTTAGGGTGAGGGTTTAGGGTTAGGGGTTAGTTTTAGGGGTTAGGGTAAGGGTTATGGTTAGGGTTATGGTAAGGGGTTAGCGTTAGGGATCAGGGTTAGTGTTAGGTTTAGGGTTAGGGTTAGGGCATTAGGGTTCGGGTTAGGCTTAGGGTTACGGTAAGGGTTAGGGCATTAGTGTTAGGGTTAGGGTTAGGGTTAGGGTAAGGGTTAGGGTTAGGGTTAGGGTTTGGCGTTAGGGTTAGGGTTAGTGTTAGGGTTAGGGTTAGGGTTGGGGTTAGCGTTAGGGTTAGGGTTAGGGCATTAGGTTTAGGGTTAGGGCATTAGGGAATTAGGGTTAGGGCTGGGTTAGGGGTAGGGTTAGGGCTCGGGTTAGGGTTAGCGTTAGGTTCAGGGTTAGGGTTAGGGTTAGGGGTAGGGTTAATGTTAGGGTTAGTTTAAGGTTTAGGGTTAGGGTTAGGGTTAGGGTTAGGATTAGGGTTAGGGTTAGGTTTAGGGTTAGTGTTAGGGTTAGGGTAAGGGTTAGGTTAAGGGTTAGTGTTTGGGTTAGGGTTAGGGTTAGGGGTTAGGGTTAGGGTTAGGGTTAGGGATAGTGGTTAGGGTTAGGGTTAGGGGTTAGGGTTAGGGTTAGCGTTAGGGATAGGGTTAGTGTTAGGGTAAGGGTTAAGGTTAGGGTTAGGGTTAGATTTAGGGTTAGGGTTCGGGTGAGGGCTAGAGTTAGGGTTAGGGTTAGGGTAAGGTTTAGGGTTAGGGCATTAGGGTTAGGGTTAGAGCATTAGGGTTAGGGTTAGGGTTAGGGTTAGGGTTAGGGTTAGGGTTAGTGTCAGGGTTAGGGTTAGGGTTCGGGTTAGGGTTAGGGTTAGGGTTAGGGTTAGGGTTAGGGTTAGGGTTAGGGTTGGGGTTAGGGTTAGGTTTAGGGTTAGGGTTAGGGTTAGGGTTAGGCGTTAGGGTAAGGGTTAGGGTTAGTGTTTGGGTTAGGGTTAGGGTTTGGGTTAGGGTTAGTGTTAGGGTTAGGGTTAGCCGTGAGGGTTATGGTTAGGGTTAGGGTTCAGGATTAGGTTTAGGGGCTAGGGTTATGGGTTAGGGTTAGGGTTAGGGTTAGGGTTAGGGTTAGGGTTAGGGGTTAGGGTTAGGGATTAGGGTTAGTGTTAGGGTTAGGGTTAGGTTTAGGGCATTAGGGTTCGGGTTAGGCAAGGGTTAGTGTTCGGGTTAGGGCATTAGGGTTCGGGTTAGGCTTAGGGTTAGGGTTAGGGTTAGGGCATTAGGGTTAGGGTTAGGGTTAGGGTTAGCGTAATGGTTAAGCTTAGTGACAGGGTTACGTTTAGGGTTAGGGTTAGGGTTAGGTTTAGTGTTAGGGTTAGGGTTAGGGCTAGGGTTGGGGTTAGGGTTAGGGTTAGGGTTAGGGCATTAGGTTTAGGGTTAGGGCATTAGGGTTAGGGTTAGGGTTAGGGTTAGTGTTAGGGTTAGGGTTAGTGTTAGGGTTAGGGTTAGGGTTAGGGTAAGGCTTTAGGGTTAGGGTTAGGGTATGGGTTAAGGTTAGGGTGGGGTAACGTTTAGGGTTAGGGTTAGGGTTAGGCATTAGGGTAAGGGTTAGGGTTACGGTTAGGGTTAGGGTTAGGGTTAGTGTTAGGGTTAGGGTTAGGCGTGAGGGTTATGGTTAGGGTTAGGGTTCAGGATTAGGTTAAGTGGCTAGGGTTAGGGGTTAGGGTTAGGGTTAGGGTTAGGGTTAGGGTTAGGGTTAGGGGTTAGGGTTAGGGATTAGGGTTAGTGTTAGGGTTAGGGTTAGGGTTAGGGCATTAGGGTTCGGGTTAGGCAAGGGTTAGGGTTAGGGTTAGGGCATTAGGGTTAGGGTTAGGGTTATGATAAGGGTTAAGGTTAGGGTTCGGGTTAGGTTTAGGGTTAGGTTTAGGGTTAGGGTTAGTGTTAGGGTTAGGGTTAGGGTTAGGGTTAGGGCATTAGAGTTACGGTTAGGGCATTAGGGTTAGGGTTAGGGTTAGGGTTAGGGTTAGGGTTAGGGGTTAGGGTTAGTGTTAGGGTTAGGGTTAGGGTTAGGGCATTAGGGTTAGGGTTAGGGTTAGGGTAAGGGTTAGGGTTAGGGTTAGGGTTAGGGTTAGGGTTAGGGTTAGTGTTAGGGTTAGGGTTAGGCGTGAGGGTTAGGGTTAGGGTTAGGGTGAGGGTTTAGGGTTAGGGGTTAGTTTTAGGGGTTAGGGTAAGGGTTATGGTTAGGGTTATGGTAAGGGGTTAGCGTTAGGGATCAGGGTTAGTGTTATGTTTAGGGTTAGGGTTAGGGCATTAGGGTTCGGGTTAGGCTTAGGGTTAGGGTTAGGGTTAGGGCATTAGGGTTAAGGTTAGGGTTAGGGTTAGGGTAAGGGTTAGGGTTAGGGTTAGGGTTAGATTAGGGTTAGGGTTAGGGTTAGGGTTAGGGTTAGGGTTACGGTTAGGGCATTAGGGTTAGGGTTAGGGCATTAGGGTTAGGGTTAGGGTTAGGGTTAGGGTAAGGGTTAAGCTTAGGGTCAGTGTTACGTTTAGGGTTAGTGTTAGGGTTAGGTTTAGTGTTAGGGTTAGGGTTAGGGTTAGGGTTGGGGTTAGGGTTTGGGTTAGGGTTAGGGCATTAGGTTAAGGGTTAGGGCATTAGGGTTAGGGTTAGGGTTAGGGTTAGGGGTAGGGTTAGGGCTCGGGTTAGGGTTAGCGTTAGGTTCAGGGTTAGGGTTAGGGTTAGGGGTAGGGTTAATGTTAGTTTTAGTTTAAGGTTTAGGGTTAGGGTTAGGGTTAGGGTTAGGGTTAGGTTTAGGGTTAGTGTTAGGCTTAGGGTAAGGGTTAGGTTAAGGGTTAGGGTTTGGGTTAGGGTTAGGGTTAGGGATTAGGGTTAGGGTTAGGGTTAGGGATAGGGGTTAGGGTAAGGGTTAGGGGTTAGGGTTAGGGTTAGGGTTAGGGATAGGGTTAGTGTTAGGGTAAGGGTTAAGGTTAGGGTTAGGGTTAGGTTTAGGGTTAGGGTTAGGGTGAGGGCTAGAGTTAGGGTTAGGGTTAGGGTAAGGTTTAGGTTTAGGGCATTAGGGTTAGGGTTAGAGCATTAGGGTTAGGGTTAGGGTTAGGGTTAGGGTTAGGG